>JAOTRR010000037.1:10774229-10805659 GCA_028570945.1 Gogo arcuatus
TAGAAATCACTGCTTTCTTTTTTTATTTGCATTTTCCATACCGTCCCAACTTTTTTTGATTTGGGGTTGTAGCATAGACATTCTTTAGTTTTCTTAGCCTTAAACATCTTGTGTTTTCACAAACATTATTGTTAATGAAACATGACTGTTGACAGTAGAAATTAAGAAATACATGATGCAGATGGTTTATATAAATTATATAAAAACTATCTCTGTATCTCCGCCAGACCCGGGCGTTGTGTGAAGATTCGGATTGCGACAGTGCCGAGCTAGACCAATCGGGGAGTGGAGAACCAAGTCGCCCCCCGAGTGCAGGAGGCTGGGGTCAGGGTCCTCAGAACTAACAAACATGTGCATACAAAAACACCCACCCCTGTGCATTTGTACATATTGTATATATGTTTGCCACAACACCTACCAGCACACTTCCTTATTTGTAGTATCACTGAAACACCTGACATACCAGACATACACTTTTACACAAACACCATGAAATTGCCTAAATTTGGTCCTGTAAAAAACTGATGATGCAGAATCAATAGATTAATAAAAAAAAAAGCAAATATTAGTCACTTTAAGAACATACTTTCACAAGCTGGTCAAGATGTCATTGAGATTCCAAAGACCAGGGCCCCATTCTTTGTACATGGCTCTCATATCAATATAATTGAATTAATTCTGTGAAAAATTTGAATTTGGTTACTCAAAGCAAGTTCAAGGTTACAGGTGTTCCTGTCTTTTACTGATCAGCTACAACACATACTCTAAAAGCTTGAAATAAATTACAGTTTTACCTGTAGTTGTACTTACATATACCTATTATACTTGAACTCATTTATGTCTTCAACAAAAAATAGGGCTACACACTTTTTCATAGATAATGATTATGAAAGGTGCTGATTCTTATTATCTGGAGGCTTTATAATAACACATACTCTCACCCTCCCATCTACATCCAATATATGTGTCTATTCCTGTCTAAAATCATACTGGCTTCATTTCAACCACCAAGATTCAATAGCCATCTAAATGTTCATTCAAACAGTTACCCTGTGGGATTGGTGTGAGAATTGAAGAGAAATTTGATGTCTTCTGCAGGAGCAGGAATTCGTTTTGAAACTAAGCAGGCAAGAATGAGCATAGCAAATATTATTGTAACAATAAATAATAGCAGTGGTGTAGAACAAAAAATGTTGTGCTATGCAGAAGACACCTTTGTTAGCTAGAAATATTAGTGCTCATTATCAGGAGTGTCATTTTAGCCTGCTCACTCCAACGCATATATAAACAATCCTATCTAGCGTCTGTTTCCAAGCCGTCAGAATATATCCTTCACTGTCTTTACGTTTACAGACTTTGGGCCTCATTTATCAATAATTTACTAAAGTTGTGTATAAACGTTTTCGTAGGCCAAACTAAAAACTTCCTGTCAGATTTGCAAAAGTTTTGGTTTTCGCTGATTTTCTTTTTGTGTTCATGTGCGCATGTTGATAAATGCTAATCACCAATAAATTACCAGGCTCGTTGCCAGCACAGATGATTTATATTTAGTGATGTCCACAAAACTCCATGAAAAGCAAAGCTTGCAGTGAGCTGAATGACAAAATGATGACCAAATGTGGAAAAAACAACTCTTTCCAGTAATGCTGCTCAGCCAATACAGCACATTGCCTTCCATAGGCATAGACTTGCTTCCAGTCTTCCTCTTATCATACATTGGGTGGCTTGTCTTATTTGTCTTCATTTATGGATTTGATTTTCATTAAAATCATTAATATAAAACAACTGAGTTTCAAAATATTTTGTGCAATTGAAATAAATTGACTATTTTAAACTATTTAAACTACACAGCATAATCGAAACTCATGCCAATTATATGAATTGAAGTCTATCCAATCGAGGTTCACGTTAATGAGTCTCCTTATGTATAATTTTACACAAACGCAGAAGTTTTTCCAAACTAACTGGATTTTCATTGATACCACTTCTCTAGTTTCAATGCATGTTTGCATCCAGCTTGATAAACGAGGCCCATTGTTTGCTTAAATGAAAACTCCCATTGGAGTGCCTGGTTATTGCACTTCTGTCTTTAATTAGTGGATCAACAGGAGGTACTCAGTTGTTGTTATACCTAGCAGAAATACTGTTTATTTAGCTTGCTAGTTACTAATACACTAATTATTGTGCTAACTTAAAGATGATACTAGCATCACCCCACAAATGAACTGTGTTCGTATGAACACTAGATCATACTATATTCATTGATCTTACATTTTGGCTTTGTTCAGATCACCTTTGCCAGGTAATTAAAAATTTTCTAATCAGAATGTCAGAATATTCATCAAATTATTTGTAACATGCTTACCCTAACCGAACTCTAAACTTAACCCCAGCCTTACCTTAAAAAAGGAAGTGATTCACCAATCACTAAATCAATGTTAACAATTGACAATATGAGTCAGAGCTAGCAACTGCCATTCCTAATATTTTTTCCTATTGAAAGCAAATTCAGACAAATTATGTGCTTTGTCTACCATTTTATCACAACAATACATATAAAGTCTTATTTATAGAACACACTACTTGTCGACTTGCTTTTCTCACGGTTCATGTGATAACATAGATATAGCAGTGTAATAACGTTAACATGTAGATAAAGAAGAGATACACAGATCATCAGGTACAATTTCAGAGCTCCTGCAAGTTCCATGAGTTGAGTATGTTTTGCTTTGCCATTTCTACAACCACAGTATTTATGGTTTACAATGGCACTAATTTCCACAGACATATTTTCTAATTTTCTCTAAAATCCGTTTGTTATTGGCATCTGTAGTTATTCAATAGATAAGGGAATTAAGGAATATGCATGAAAGTTTCATGTTAAGTCATATTTTGTTTAGGACCATAGCTAGGATTGGGACTGTTCCCACCAGAGGGACAAAGCAAAGCACACTTTAGGGTGCTAGATTTAGGGAACCTTTTTCTCCCCTAAACATATACTCTTAAACGCATCAACAGGTCGTGTGATTTGAAATCTTTACACATTCATATAGCACCGAAGCGCTTGCTTTTGTTATTTCTAAAGTGACATTCTATCCTGCCAGTTTTCTGACTGATACTAACTGAGTGAGACAGCATGAGAGATTCAAAATTTCACCCTTGACTTGTCCTTGTGAACTCACAAACTTTGACATCAAATGTAACTTCAAATTTCCTGCGTGATATATGATTATGATAAAAAAGCATGGCTTATATGAACAATCTATAAAGAATGGGGCCCAGGAAAATGCCACGGAAAATATACAAATATTTAGAACACCTTTTTTTTCATGAAATTAAAATAAAAATAGAAAACTTGGCAGATAAGGATTTGATTTATTAATAACAAGAAGGTATTGATATCTGCCCAGCTAACTAATGATGGCTGGAAAACATGGCAAATCTGTACTACTGTAATACAAGAATGCAAGCATGACGACATTCACCAAACTCAATCTACATTTCACTTAAGTGTCATTTTAGAATCTTTAAGATGCAACTTAGGAGCAACATTGAATTAACATTCAGATATTTTTCATCTTCCTATTGCCTCCTGATCTTAAGATTTTTTTCTTTCCTTTAATAGGGACATGCAATATGTACATTACAGATATTCGGAAGATGACACTTTTATTTTCTGTACTTCCTGTAAAAAAAAAACATGGTGTAAAACAAAACAAAAAAACTTTTTGGATGTATGAGGATTTTAACTTCATAGTTTTGAGAGGTATAATGAACAAAATGCATGAAGTCTGTTTGTATAAGCGATTTAATTTTGAATTCATTGTTTTTATAAATTTAAGAGAAAGCTACTTTTTTTTTTTTATCTTGAATGTGTGTAATAGCCTTGTGTTGCTTGTAGGCACTTTATATAATAGAATGTTAATGTCCACTAACTTATCACCTTCTCATGACACTAAAATTAATGTTTAGTGACAGATGGGTTTAGGTCAGGAGCAAAGGATGTAGGTCAAAAAAAATGCAGAATGTGTGTAGCTTTGTAGAATATCCTTTGAATATGTTTAGAGTCAGAGTCAGCACAACATAAGGGGACTGTCATGAGTTTTTCCCTTTAGAAATAATTCTGGCTCCTGGAGTTGTACCTTCCTACAAAGTTATTTTTCCAAGATTATCTAACACACTTAACTTAGTTAATCAGGGTCCTTTGAAGATGTAGTGAGAGCAGGGGATTAGGTTTTGGGCTAAACTGTGTAGGAAGGTAGCGCTTTGGGAGTTGGATTATTAACCACTAACTGTTCAAAAACCACCATGCACAGTGTGTTCCATAAGATGTGACTCCCAGGTCCAATCAAAAAATGTAAACAAAATAAAAAACAATTGTGATTTGATGATGCCTGTTATCCTGGGTCAAATCAGTCCAAATCCATTTTTGCCTCTTTTTTAAAAATTTATCTTCATAGTAACCTTTTAAAAACAACAGTTAGGGGGAGCTCTCTTTCCCAAATTGGAGTTATGATCAAAACAAACAAACAAACAAACATTTGTCGTTGTCTTATTTATTTTTTTTGTATCTTTACTTTGTATTTTTGTATCTTATTTTTCTATGTCCATGTTACACGAACCTTCCTTTAAAAAAAAAATCTTATTTACCACAGATTCCTGAGATTCTGTGGAGATGTCTACCTGCTCTGACAAGTACTTGATTTGATCCTGGATAACCATTTTTGGTTTAAAGAAAACGGAAGAAAATTACTGAGTATAGATAATAACTAGACATCAGGCAAAACTTCATATCTACTTCAGGTGGTACGGGTGCTGAACTTAGGTTTGAAGAGAATCTTTTTTTCTCAAGCTTGTTTTAACTCAGTAATCATGTTGACCAGTGTACATATTATAGCAAAAATATTTAAGTGACATTATTGTAAATGCAGATATATTAATAAATCAATATGGGACAGTTTTCTGGGCACTGGTTAAATGTAGTCTTAAGATTTGTGATTAAAAAAAAAAAGGTGTTTACTAGTGTCATGACAAGGCTTAATCTCTGCCCAAAAAACCCCACCATTGTATAATGTAAAAGTATGTAATAGTTGGCATTATGGGATCCGTTTATGTTACTTTCCAGTATCATTCTGCAATTTTGTACAACTGAACTTGAACACTGGCCAAGGGTGAAAGCTCATACTGATTAATCAGCACTTATTGTACTCTGTACTATACTGTGGAAACACGAAGCAAACATATGGTGCTTGGAAAATAAAAATAAACATTTTGTTTGACTTCTGGATAATAAATAGTGAAGCCTTTGTTTCTATGAGTGCAAACCTCTACAGCTAGGACCTTATTCAAGTTAATCCAGGCCTTAGAGACTATAAGTCTCTAACAATTTCATAGCTATATGATGTTTTTATTGCTAAAAATTAAAATGGAGAAAATTTTGCCTGATGATTTTTCATATATAAGTGACATGATTGTAGACAGTTAAATCGATTATAATATCAGTGGGATAACAGGAAGCACCATGTAAGTTTCACTATTCCAAATCAGTATGTGGAATTTTTAAAATGAGACAAACATTTGTAAAAGGTATACACACTGTTTACTATTCTGTAGAAAGTGACTGTATGTGCTTTCACCCATGGCTTTGGCTTCTCTGAAGAGACAATCTGAAGACCACCCTTTCTTCCTTTTTTGTTTCATGTCATTGAATAAAGATGCAAAAGAGCCAAAATCAAGAACAAACCCCTAAACCCTTGTTTAAGGTTCCTGTCTGTAAATACGGCACAATATGCAATATGTAGATGTTTTGACATACAATTATTCCAAATCTACAAAAGAGGTTTTAATAGAGTTGGAAGAATCAGAAGAGTCAGTAAATAGGGCACTGCTTTACGAAAAAGTAGACTGAGGCTACCTACCTCCCCTTTTTTGCTCTTTATATGGCAGGATGTAATGCTCAAATGAGATGCACTTTCTTTTCTCTACCTGATCTATCAGATTTATTTGTTGAAATACACTGTAATCATGCAGTCCTATGTGGAAACAACTGACTCAATTTATGGATGTGCAAAATTCAAGCAGTCTGGTTCTATGTGATTTTCTTTCCTTTACACTTTTAGATCATTAGATTTGTGAAAACAAATCTAAATGTAGCCTCAGCTATTAACATTAGACTCATTTTCATGAAAAGGCAATCCTAAATTGAAAGTCCAACTTTTGCCTATAAGTTGTTTACCTCTGCAGAAAATCCAGAGATTCTGGCAAGTCAGACCTTTAGTGAGAGGGGACATATTTACATCTTTAGATACATATTTGTTTTTGTGCTGCTTTGAATTAATGTATTGAATCTATCAGGGGACATTGTGTTTTCTTCCATTTGAAGGGTGACAGTGGACTCTTTTCACTCATCCTTCATGTTCCCAATTCAGTGATTCTTTTTTTTTTTTGATATCGGAGTATATCACATCAGATAGCAGTACTGATATACGTTATGTAGAAATGTGGAAGATCAAGTTAAATGATCTTAGCTCAGTTGTCTAGAACAATATATGTTTTAGGTTTCTACTCTGGGAATGCAAGTTTCACAAAATGAATTATTGGGTTGTTTTGGGTGCATAATTGTGGGATGTCTTTTGGAGGGGGCACATTATAAACTCGAATTATGTCCTCTGACAGAATATAAATGTAACTACTATTCAAAATATATTTAAATAAATTATGATGGTGATCAAAATAAAAACCTTTACTAGACCACACTAAGTTTTGTTTGCTGTTTATGTTGCCAATATGTGTCTAATACACATTTGGTACCCACTCAAAAGCATTTGTACCTTGTTTTTCTCATCACAAAATAACATGCCATTACCACTTTTTTTTTATAATAACAGAAGGTTATGCAACTGTAGTTCTATGACTGACTGGAGGACCACCAGGGCACTTTACTTTAGAACGACATCATAGTCATCACAAGGGCTCATAACATACCATAATATATAGTTCTTTAATTGAGGATGAGAACCACTCACGGTTTTCACACTGTTCCCACTTGAAGATAAATATTTCTCAAAATTTTGATATTGTTTTCCTTTGAGGAGAATCACTCAAGGTGTAGATAACTTACTTTATTACGGGTAAGAATCGTTCAAAGTGTTGATACTGTCTTATTTAAGAATAAGAACTGGTCACTCAAAGTGTTGACATAGGCTTTTGTCTTCTCTAATCAGGATAAGAATCCCTCAATTTTCTGATATTGATCTCTACTGAAGGGGAGGTTCACTCAAACGCACCACATATTCAGTCTATAATATCTGGTGACGCTAGAGAGTGACCTCCATGTTGCCACTTCGTAAATGTCCGCAAGTGACACTCTTTTTAGTGCTGCCCAGGGGTAGCAGAATGTGTGTCAAATGGCATTTAATGGCAGAAGGCACCATATGACCCATGTTCACATATGTTTGTGCAATCACATCTATTGCTCAACAGGCTAACCTGTCTTTAGAGAATGGAGCCCCTTTATGGTGCACCCCAAAGCGTACAAACAGCTGGTCAGTGGCCTGGGCGCATTCTAATCTGCAAGGGTAGACAGCTTGATAGGTTTATTAATATACTGCTGAATCAATATCTTTGGCAGAATTGGGCCGGCAACAGCGTTTGTACTGCAGTCCACACACAGAAACTGCATGCTGACTGATAAGTCATGCAATTCACAGAGCTGCTTATAATCGTGACCCTCAAAAAGCTGTCCTAAGCAAAAGCCACTTTATATCCATGTTTTCCATTAGTCCATACAGCAAGATGTATAAACTGCTTAAAACTGAGTCCAAGTCCCACTTTGTGAACATTTTCTGGCACAAAGGTTAGAGATGGTCCCTACCATTAAAAAAAAGTTTTCATGCTCTCCCAAGTAGAAGAACAGAAAAGTGGTTGCCCTATTGTCCGGAGAGTTCAAATCCTGATGATACCACTGCCATCTATGGCTGGGACTCTAAGACAGCTCAATTGGCTCAAGTTTACTCTGCCATATGTGTTCCAAATTAACTGAACCATCTTCTTGTGAGTTTGTCAATTACAAGCTTGTTGAGAGACAGCACATCTCCAGTCTGACTCTGTCAGCCCAGTACATTGACAGCTCTCAAAGACAATAGATGTGCATCTGTCCATTTCCAGAGCTTGTTCACTCACCCATGTTGGCTGCTGCTGCCAACATCCCTGCCAGACACAGAAAGTCTGCATTCCTACACCTTCTACACATTAGATCAGATCACATTACCCCAAACCTGTTCCAGCATGACTATGCCCCTGTGCACAAAGCAAGGTCCATGAGGATTTGCCAGGATGGTTTGCCAAGGTTGGTGTAGAAGAACTCCAGTGACCTGCACAAAGCCCTGATCTCAAACCCATTGCATATTATTTTTAGTACCTGTTTCTCTAATAGGGATTGCACTTCCTCAGCCAGGCTTGGGTGTTGCACATCTGTGTCTCTAAATAATATCCTGATGACAGTATGCTCAGCAGCCAGTACTTCAGTTGCAGAGAGGAGGAACATTAGCTGAAGCTTAGAGAATGAAATGTAGCCGCTTGTTCTTCCTCATCTATAGGACTAGTCAGCCAAGATTTCTGCACAGTTCTGTTCCTGCCATGATAACAGGACAAATGTGTCAGGAATGCAGGTGACAGACAGATTCAAAAGCAGCAGAGATTATTAAAGGCAAAGCTAGCAGACAAATCCAAACTGTAGCTCAGTGTCAACAAACAGGCAAAGGTCAGGCGAGGCACAAACGGGATATGACAGGAAAAGACAGAGAGCGTAAACCAAAATACAAAACTAAGTCAGTAACCAGATAAACAGCATGAGAACTAAGGCTTGGTAAAGTCAGTCAAGGGAACACTGATCATTTACTTCACAATGGTATTGTGCACACAGAGTTCTTATATAAACAGAGGTGATGAGGTGTGATTGGGAACAGGTGTTGGTGATAATCAGTACTCCGGAGATTGAGAGTGGTGTGGTGCAGGTTGGTTATCATAGTCCATGGTGGCCATATTTGGAGGCCACTGCGAACTCTGGGAAGTGGAATCTTGAGTGCTAGCAAATGCAGGCGTGACAGAACCGGGATACTCCAGGTTTTTGTGATCAGTGTAAATGGTGAAAGGGTAGGTTGCCCCTTCCAGTCAGTGTTGTCACTCCTCCAGTGCCAGTTTAATGGCCAAAAGCTCCCCATTTCTAATGTCATAGTTTTGTTCTGGGGGGGTTTCTTTGAAAAGAATGCCATGGGGTGTAACTTGGGCTTCTCGCCGAAATGCTGTTAGAGTACTGCTCCGACCCCAGACTCGGAGGCATCCACTTCAACCATGAATGGCTTCGTGGGATCAGGGTGTTTAAGGATGGGAGCAGACATGCAGGCTGTCTTGAGCAGACTGAAGGCTTTTTCTGCCTCAGGGTTCCACTGCAGGTGCTTGGGTCCCTTTTTCAATAGGGCGGTGAGTGGGGCAGCGATGGAGCTGAAACCCCTGATGAATCACCGATAGAAGTTGGCGAATCCCAGGAAACGTTGAAGCTCTTTGACAGTAGCGGGGGTAGGCCATGTGGTAACTGCAGTGACTGTCAGTCCATGGTTACTCCCTCAGCACTGATGATGTAGGCCAGGATGGAGATTTGAGTGACATGAAACTTGCATTTCTCTGCTTTCACAAACAGGTGATTGTCCAGTAGTTTAGCTAGGACCTCTTTGAATTGGGCCTCGTGGCTTTCCTGGTCTGGAGAGTAAATGAGGACATCGTCTATAGAGATGGTGACAAACTTGCCAAGCATGTCCCTCAGTACGTCATTGATCAAGCACTGGAATACGCTTGGCACGCAAGATAGTCCATATGGCATGACGCAGTACTCATAGTGGCCAAAGGTGGTGTTAAACGCCATCTTCCACTCATCGTCCTCATGGATGCGCACCAAGTTGTAAGCACTACGAAGGTCCAGCTTTGTGAACACCTTGGCAGATCGCAGTTGTTCCAGGGCTGATGGAACTAAAGGCAAGGGGTACAGATATTTCACCGTGATCTGATTCAGTTCATGGTAGTCAATGCCTGGCCCGAGGCCCCCTTCCTTTTTCTCCACAAAGAAAAACCCAGCAGATGCAGGTGACGTGGAGGGATGGGTGTACCCCTGCTGTAGAGCGTCCTACGCATAATCCTCTGTAGCTTTTTGCTCCAAGATGGCGAGAGGATAGATTCGGCAGCGAGGAGGCATGATAACAGGAAGAAGCTCTCTGGCACAATCATAAGGACGGTAAAGAGGGAGCCCACTGGCTTTGCCCTTGCTGAAGACCTCCACGTACGCCTGGTAACACTCAGGAATGTGGGCCGTGGTGGAGACTTCAGGGCTCTCCACAGTTGTGGAAGCAACTGTGAGCTTAGGGAGGTGAAGACAATGTTGCATGCAAGACGTGGGGCACTGCAGAATCTCTCTGTCCTGCCAGTAGATCTGAGGGTCGTGGTGTTGTAGCCATGGAAACCCCAGGATGATGGCCTGGTTCTGGGTCTTAGTGATGAGGAAGGAGATGGTCTCGTAGTGCAGTGCAGTGACTTGGAGAATGAGGGGTTTGGTGCATGCTGTGACAAACCCCTCTCCAATAGGCCCACCATCGATGGCCCTGATGCTTAGTGGCTGCTGGAGTTTTTGCATGGGCACCTGGAGTCTCTGTGTGGTCTCACTGTCCATGAATTTGCCCATGGCTCCAGAATCTATCAGAGCAGAGAACACAGTATCTGTATATCAATCTTAAATGACATGAAAGAGAAGGGTTTCGATGGACTCACTGAGAGATGGGTAGCGGTGTTTGGAGTTCTCTCAGCCAACGTGGGGACCCTTGAGCCTCCTGAACGAGGAGGGCAATGTAACAGACGATGTGTGGCTTCCCCACAGTAAAAGCAGAGTCCCTCCTTGCACCTTCATTCACATTCTGAGTAAGCCACTCTGGTGCGAGAGAGCTCCATGGGATCTGGGGTTTCGGTGACAGGTGCATCAGACATGGAGTTTTGCAGTGATGATCGATTTCAGAGGAGATTATAGAGTCGGATGAACATGTCAATGAGTGAGTCCAAGGTGGCTTGTTCATCCTGACATGCTAGTTCAGTGAGAACTCGAGGGTCGAGCCCTTGACGAAATGCCGCTTTGAGGGCTGGGTTGTTCCATCCACTTCCAGCTGCGAGCGTGCAGAACTCCAGCGCATACTCTGCAACTCGTCTCCTCCCCTGCTTGATAGAGAGCAGCTGTTTGCCGACCTCCGCTCCTTCAGGACTGTGATCGAAGACCTGGTGAAACAGTTCAATGAAGCGCTCATAAGAGGTAGTTTGCTCGTCGCCCTTCTCCCACACAGCGGTTGCCCACTTGAGCGCTTTCCCATTGAGCAGGTTGATAAACTGGGCTATTTTCTGCTGATCCACGGTCCCTGTTTGGGCAGTGAAGAACAGGGAACATTGCAGCAGGAATCCCTTGCAGTCGGATACTCCTGAGAACTTGTCAGGATGTGGAATAAGCGTGCTGGAGCTCATAACTGGCACAGGGCAGGCTAGGAGCACCTGCGAAACAGCGACAGTGAGTTGGTAAATACAGGCATCCATTTCAACTATACATTGCTGTTATTCTCCCAGGAGATGCCCCTGTGCGGATAAAGCAGCATTGCCTTCTCTCTTCCACTCCACCCATGGTGATGGCAAAGTAATCTGTCAGGAATGCAGGCAACAGATGGATGCAAAAGTGGCAGAGAATTTATTGAAGGAAAAGTTGGCAGACAACTCCAAATCGTAGCTCAAAGACAGTGTCAACAAACAGGCAAAAGGTCAAGCGAGGCACAAACAGAATATCACAGGAGAAGACAGTGTAAACCAAAATACAAAGCTAAGTCAGAAACCAGATAAACAGCATGAGAACTAACGCTTGGTAAAGTCAGGCAAGGGAACACTGAGCGTTTACTTTGTAATGGTATTGTGCACAGAGTCTCCTCATATACACAGAGGTGATGAGGTGCAATTGGGAACAGGTGTAGGCGATAATCAGTTCTCTGGAGATTGAGAGTGGTGTGGTGCATGTTGGTTATCGTAGTTTGCAGTGGCCATATTTAGAGGCCGCTGCGAACTCTAGGAAGTGGAGTCTTGAGTGTGAGCAGGTGCAGATGTAACAAAATGAGCTTACCATTTTCTTCCCATTGGCTCTGCAGCAGTGGGTGCTCATCCCATATACAATATATCAGCTGTTCATTAAATTTTAAATCAAGTCCTCATTCACAGCTACATTTGAAATTTCAATTAAATACTAATTACCTCCTTGAAGTAACCAACAATTATGTTGTGAAATTGTGACTTAGCTTACATATAGTTACATTCCCCTCTGAAAGTACTGAAACAGCAAAGCCAATACTTTTGTTTTTTGCTATACACCGAAGACATTTGGATTTGAGATCAAAAGATGAATATAACATGATAAATCAGAATTTCAGCTTTCATTTCCTGATATTTACATCTAGATGTGTTAAGCAACTGACACCTTTAGTGTCAGCTCACCCAATCTTTAGATGAGCAAAAGTTTTGGAACAGATAGTCTTAAAGTAAGAAACACTTAATATTTGATTGCATATCCCTTGCTTGCAATAACTATATCAAGCCATGAGTTCATTACCAAAAACTGTTGCATTTTTCTTTCAGTTGTGTTTTTTTTTTTGTGGGGGGTGGGTGGGGGCTGGAGGAGTGTTCTCTTTTCACTCTCTACTTCAGGAGGTGAAACGCATGCTCATTTGGGTTAAGGATTAAGGTCTGGTGATAGACTTGATCAATGAGTTCATATGTATATCCTTTCTTTCTCCACACATTCGCCTGTCCATCACTTTTGTAGAGGTTAAGCTTGGTTCCAGAATGTTTGTGCCTCATCTCTATAATTTCTTTGTGAATTCCAATTCCACTGCCTCTATATTTCTGCCCTTGAAGTCTTTTTCAAACGGTGGATTGTTATAATTTCACCTCTGCCCTGTGAAGGTTGTTGGTGATGTAACTGACTGTTGTTTTCTGTTTATACTTCACAGGTCTCAAAATGTTTCCGTTATCAACTGCTGTAGTTTTCCTTGATCAACCTGTTTGATGTCTTGTTAGTATGCTATGCCCAATGATTGTGCAATATATCTGATTTTTCCCTCTTTTCTCAGCTTCAAAATGATTTGCGCTTTTCCCATAGATAGCTCTCTGGTCTTTATGTTGGTTTATCCTTTTTAACAACAAATGCAGTCTTCACAGGCAAAACCCCAGACTCAAACCAAGAGTAGACATTCAGAGCTATTAATTGTTTAAACAATGAATCTAACAGGGCACACCTGGGCAACAAGAAATACCTGTCCGTCCCATGTTCCAATATTTTTGAGCACTTGAAAATTGGGTGGGTTCAAAAAAAAGGTACCATGTTCTAAGGTGTGTAACACATCTAGATGTAAATATCAGGAAATGAAAACTGAAATTTTGATCTATTGTCTCATATTCATCTTTTGATCTCAAACCCAAATGTCTTCTGTGTATAGCAAAAAAAAAGAAAGAAAAAAAGAATTGGCCTTGCTGTTTGAATACTTTCATAGGGGACTGTATGATTGCACTTGGTTGTCAAAAATGGGAACAACAATTAAAAATAATGGGTTAGGAATCATGCTGCCCCATGCTTGGGGGAGGAGCAGCTGACAGAACAGTTAATGGGATTGCCAGATTGGGCATAGTTTAAAAATACTCTTTGGGTACAAAGATTTTGTTTTATAGCAAATAATCAGAATTAAATTGAATAATGTGCAGACAGTGGGTCTATGATGTACATAGCCATTTCTATTGTAAGAAATGCATATTACAAAGATTGGGAGAGGGAAAGGGGGATTGTATAGTGGATAATCTTTACATCAGAAATGTGTGTACATCATGGTAACACACTCATGGTCTGGCTTTCACCCTTTTCCAATGCTGAATTTTTTGAGCTAGTTTAATGTCTTTAGTGCGGATTTTGAGATGTAGTTAAGCTGAACATTTTGCTATAACCAAATTATAACTAAAGCCACTCGTTATGAGCTGTTAGACTGCATGTTGCATGAGTGTATGTTGTTGACTCTCAACTGCCTATAATGGGGTTACTCTAAAAATTCACTAGATAGTTGCCTATAGCATAAGTCAAGTGTGATAGCCTCTCTACTTAATTTTGTTTGATGCTATGTTGTTATGAATGTTGTCCTGCCCCAACCAAAGTTATGGCCTCAAGTCAATGCTGCCTTTAGGGACACCAGCAGCTGTAGTTACACATACACTGGGAGCAATGGTGCCTGATGTTGCAGGCAATGTTAGAGTATTAGGTTCTCAAAGATGTAGAAGCTTATCATATATATGCCTTGAACAGTCAACAATAACCAAGAGTAACTAACGTGAGGCATTGAGAGAATCGTAGGACGTTTCGGTGCTATTACATTACAGGCATTTAGTAGACATTCTTATCCAGAGCAATGTACAAGCAGCACAGTTGGGGGTTAGGTGCCTTGCTCAACAGCAATTCAGCCATGGACTTTCCTACTGGTCCAGGGAATCGAACCAGCAACCCTTTGGGCCCAAGGCTGCTTCTCTAACCTTTAGGCCATGGCTGCCCCATGCCAGCCAGGGCCAGCTCCAGAGACTTTGTGAAAGGCATGGGAGAACAGTGCACCCACACCCTCACCACTTGACAAGCCCATGCCGACTGAACCTGAATGACGGCTACCTCCCGGAGTCCACAAGCCATAGTTGTCCGGGTGTGTGGTCCATGCCAGTCCTCTGCCCAATGCCCCAAACACCATGCTCTGGCTGAATGGGGCCTGAGTGACAGCACTGCTCAACTTGGTGACTCCATCACCCTGGCTTGTCCCTTGGCTCTCCCCAAGACCATCCAACCCTGTGGAATTCTGATGGTGACGTGTCTATGGGGACATGAGGGAGATTCCTGCCATGGAAGTCTGGGCAGTATGCCAAGGAGGTGCGGTGCCTGTGACTATCAGATTAATCCCTGATTTGTCTTTGCCCTTGCTTGTAAGGAGAGACTGGCCGGGGTTCCCGCCATCCTTGTCTTCCGAGGGGAAGCTGAGGTCGCCAGCCAGACGATGGCGACCATGCAAAACTCCAGCCGCCACTCCAGTACGCTTCTGGCTGAGAAGGAAAAAGCAGCTGCTGACACTGGTCTGGAAGGTGAGTCCACCCCTCCCACTAACCCCTCTCTGTTGTGTCTGATCAGCTGGTGCGAAGGGGTAACTTTAGGAGGGAACAGAAAGAGGACAACTGGCTCAAGCACTGTTGGAGCCAGGTGCTACAAATGGATGGGGAGAGTCATCTCCGGAACCAGGTGCTACCTGCAGCCTACTTCCATGTCAAGAATGGACTGCTGTATTATCACTGTAACTATTGAGGGGAGCATTGTGACCTCATCATGCCTCGGTCCAAGATCAATGCCATTATGCACCTGGCTCATGCCCACCCACCGGGAGGTCACCTGGGGCCCATCTCAGCAAGCGCTCCTCACGATGCTGCTGTGGTGGTGCTGAACAGACAGCTTCCCAACACCATGGGAGTGAAGAGAAGACTGCACCTCTTCAGCACCACTGCTTGAGGAAAGCAGTGGCCACACAGCACGGAGGTGGGACTGCCTAATGCAGCACTGCTGGAGCTGTGTGAGAGGCAGCTCAGTATCCCCTCCAAGAGGTGCTGGGGGTATAAACGGGCACTGCATTCAACACACAGTGAGTACTATGCCTCTTTACACTGAGACTGACTAGCCTTATCCCTGTGCCAGCAGACTTCAGCAGAGATGAGCTACTCCTCTCACCTCCACACCGCAGCACCAGTCCTTGACACCTCATGGAGCTCCGTGCACCGAGACCTAACTATACATAATCTAAGAGACCTAAGAGAAATAAGTATGCATAAACTTTTTTTTGTTATTTAATATATTTCCAGTGTATATACTGTATATCCACTTCAAATTTACACACATAATGTCTTTGACTTTGTACTTATAAATAGGAACAAAAATGTATGTATTGATAAGCATAAACAGAGATATGTTAAAAAAAAAAAACACCAACATTGATATTGAAAAAAGTATTCAGACAACACAAATTACCAAAATTAATACTTGGTTACAAAGCTGTTGTTGGCAGTTACAGCTTTAAGATGTCTACAGTAAAAACTAATTACCTTTTTTGCAGCACTAGCAATTGTTCTTGGGCTCATACACACAACCCTTTTTGTCTAATCATGATGAGGTGAACTGTCAAAAAAGTATATGGTTCCAATAGAACTGATTTGTCTAAATGCTTTTAGACATGCATCTCTGTGCTTATTTTTGTGCTGAGAAATTTTGCTTGGGGTGTAGGAATGGAGATGGTTACAAAATACACACAACCACAACAAATTTTTGAGACCACTGACCACCTACTGTAATGTACACTCACTAACCAATTTATTAGGAACCCCTGTACTTCTGCACATTCGTGCAAATATGTAATCAGCCTATCACATAGCAGCAGCGCAATGCATAAAATCATATAAGCACAGATCAAGAGCTTCAGTTAATGTTAAGCTCAAACATCAGAATAGGAAGAAAATGTGATCTCAGTGACTATTTCCAAGGTGATTGGAAACACCTTGTTATTAAGGGAGGTTAAAGGAGAATAGACAGATAGGTCAAGCTGGCAGGAAGGCTATGATAACTCAAATAATCACTCTTTACAACAGTTGTGTGCAGAAAAGCATCTCTGAACACACCATTTTACCTAGATTTAGAATGTTCTTAAAAATAAGTTCCTAATAATTTGGCTGGTGAATGTGTCCCAAAAGAAAAAGAATGCCAAATTTCTTGTGTAAACACTCATATGAATGGCTTAAGAGTAAATCTGTTCATACCCAGCTTGATAAATGAGGCCCAGTGTCAATTATGCAGCCAGTTGCAATTTTAGTTGCTAGATATTGTGGTTAAAACATCCTAATTAGATAATGTTAGCTGTGTTTGCACATCAGACTAATCTGCACTTGAAGTGTAACTATGCACTTTGTTTATTTTGCTCCCTTTTGAAGCATCTTCTCAGACAGCTTTTTCTTGCCCTTGCCCTGTCTGCACCACCTCACCACTCCTTGTCCATTCTTCAGTGCATATGTATTCTGTTCCACATGACTTTTCTTTACAGAAGCCACACAGATGAGGTGAATTTTGACCACTACTGTTGAAAGACCTGTAAGATCATTATTAACCAATTGCAGACCAAATATAATTTCTAGAAACTGCAGAATTTGCTAAAAAAAAAAAAAGAAAGAAAAAAAGGAAAAAAAAAAAAAAAGTAAAAAAAAGGAGGCAAAACCATGACACCAAGATTTCTCCTGATGGCCAATCCTGGCCTGGGTGCAGTTCATTTCTTGTTGTTTTATGTGTAACTTATGTTTTTTCAGCTGCTTTCAGGTTATCCTGCAACTCTTTTCAAGTGACTACTGGTTTCTTTCTTACCTTTCCTTATCGTTTGTCTGAGGGCGTGTTGTGCCCCCCCCCCAAACATTTCTTCACACATCCGGCTGGGACACATCTTACTTGGCATCCATAAAACAGTAAGCACACCAGTTGTCCCCTTGAATCGACATCCAATATGGGTATATAATATATACCGTAATGTTTTATAATCTTACTATCCAGCTTCCCCTTTATGTCTATTGTTAAAAGTGGTATTCTTTTTTTCTTTTCTTACAAAGCTCTAAAATCTGTGTTGAGTAATGCTTAATGAATTCAAAGACACTGATGACTTGATGTTAGTTTTTGTTTTACAGCAGGGACCTAGATTTTCCCCTCAAGTAGCCTATATGTGCCTTATTCTAAAGCCTGGAAAGTGGCTTGAACTCACATTAGCACACATTTGCAGTTTATACATACATAGATACAGCCCATGCCTTTAAAATTGTGGGGCTGACCACAGGCAAAGCACTAAACATATTATACACTGCCTTGCTTTAAAAAAAAAAAAAAAAAAAAAGAAAGGAAAAAAGCTCTAATAGTTCATTGGACCACCTCTAGCTTTGATTATGGCATGCATTTGCCATGGCATTGTTTCAACAACCTTATGCCATGTTACAACATTTATTTCCATTTAGATTTGCATTAATTTTTCACCTAGATCTTGTACTGACAAAGGGAGAGTCGAAGCACTCCGTAAAGTCTTCTCAAGCACATCACAAAGACTTTCAATGGGGTTAAGATCGGGACTCTGTGATGACTAATTCATGTGTGAAAATAATTCCTCATGCTCCCTGAACCACTCTTTCACAATTTGAGCCCTGATTTTATGTCTGTGCCATCAGGGAAGAAAAAAATCCACTGATGTGACCCTGGTCATTCAGTACATTCCTGTAATCAGCTGACTTCATTTTATTTCCACCTAATATTGCTGAGCCTAGACCTGACCAACTGACGCAACCCCCAGACCATAACACTGCCTCCAGAGGTTTGTACGGTGGCTACTACGCATGACGAGTCCATCAGTTCATGCGCTTCCCTTCTTACCCTGACACACCCATCGCTCTGGAATAGGGTAAATCTGGTCTCATTAGACCACATGAGCTTTTTCCATTGCTCAAGTCCAATCTTTATGCCCCCTAGCAAATTGAAGCCTATTGTCCTGATTAGTCTCACTAACAAGTGGTTTTCTTATGGCCACACAGCTGTTTAGTACCAATCCTGAGTTCTCAGAGCATTGTGCATGTGGAAATGCTCCTACTTTCACTATTAAACTCCGTCTACTGCCGATGTTTTATGATCCGATTTCATCAAGCATTTAAGTGATCTCTGTTCAGTCAAGATTTTTTCCTGACCACATTTCTTCTGTGAAGTTGATGGTTCACCACTAGCCTTCCAGGTTTTAATATGTTGGACAGTTCTTAACCTCATTCCAGTAATTTCAGCAGTTTTCTTTGCTTGATGCAGGCCAATAGTTTAACCCTTCTGAAACACAAACATCTTTTCCAACATGGTTGGTAAAGAAATGAAAAGCTACTCACTAGATCAGTTAGGGTTAAAAGACTTGTTGCCAACTGAAACACATTACTCACTGCAGTAATTATTTAATCAAGGGTTCTTAAGTATTTGCTTATTTAAACCCAAATGGTGACACTTTTTTTGGCCAGGCAGTGTATACCAAAGTGATACTTTAGATCAAACTCAGTTCTTGTCCACTGCCTTAATTTCATTTGTGTCAGTACTTTCCCCCAGCTGAAATGAAAGCCTGAAGGTGCTAATATTCTGAAGAATTGAAACATTTTGATAAACTTCCTGAACTGAAAATGAATTAAAAACTGCTTTGCTTTGGCAGGGAGCGGGGACAAGCCACAACACATTGTGTTGATTTCAGGAAACCCAGGGTCAAAATTACACACACAGTTAAAAATATACATACAGCACACCTAATATTCCGTTAAATGTCACCTTGACCTTGTTGATAGCAATCAACAAGCTTCTGGCAGAATTCTGGTTGGATACTTGACCGCTCTTCTTGGCAGAATTAATAGAGTTCAATTAAATGTTTCCTGGCATGGACCTGACTTTTAAAACTGGTCCACCTATCAATAGGGTTGAGGTCAGGACTTTGGGAAAGCAATTCCAAAAGCTTAAATGTCAGCCTGCTTTATCCATTCCATAGCCAGCTTTGATGTGTTCGGGGTTATTGTCCTGTTGGAACACCCAATTGTGTCCAAGTTACTGACTGAGGTTATGCTAAAAGAATTCTGAGGTTATCCTCCTTCATTATGCCGTCCACTCTGTGCAATGCACCAGTCCCACTGGGAGCAAAAACAGCCCCAGAGCATGATGCCACCACCATGCTTAGCAGTTGGTACAGCATTCCATTGTACATCTGGTCATTGTGGCCAAACAACTCAATCTTTGTCTCATCTGACCATAAAACTTTTTCTTTGTCCATGTGGTCAGCTGCAAACTTTAGTCAAGCTTGAAGAAGACGATTTTGGAGCAGGGGCTTCTTTCTTGGATAAGCAGCCTCTCAGTCCATGGCGATGTAAAATTCACTTGACTGTAGACAGTGTTCCAGCAGCTTCCAGTTCATGACTGGCCTGTGCCATGATGGCTCCTGGGTTGTTTCTGACCATCCAAATCAAATTTCCTCTCAACTGAGTGTGACAGTTTGGGTCTTCTTCCAGCAAAGTGGCTACACCTCCCCAATAACTTGTACTTGCATACAATTGTTTGAACTTATCTTGTAATCTGCAGTTCTTTAGCAATGACTTCCAGAGACATTTCTGTGTTGTGTAAATCTATGATCCTCTCTCAGATCTTCACTGAGCTCCTTGGACTTTCCCATTATACTGCATGTTGGTTAATCCAATGAGTGCTGTCCAACAAACCCTTTTTATGTTGGCACAGAGAAGTTACCACCTGTAGTCAATCATGATCACTAACAGGAAGTTAAGAGGCCTTGCCAAATTAAGACAGTTTGGAACTTTCAGTACCACTGAGTTAATAATCCAAGTGGGTGTACGTACTTTTTTTTTTGACCCTGCATGTATAACCTTGACCCTGAACTGGGTTCAGAAATTCAACCCAAATTAAAACTTGTGCACCAAATTCTTGGGTATTTTTTCTATAAAAGATGTAATGTTGTACAAATCATTCTGCAAAGGAAAAAAAGAACAGTTCAAAGAAATCAGTGAAAGGCCAATATTGCCATGATATTCATATCCATGATATTCAGGTCCCAGCATGTAAACTTCTAACCACAACTGTATACAGATGTTATACAGTACTCATGTTATTAGTCTATGGATAAATTGGGATTCTATGATCATTTAAAAGTAAAAAGAGGAAGGGCAAAAAAACCCACATTCATTGACAGTTTCAGCATTTCACATCTTTTTAATTTGCATTTTATAGTTTTTTCATTCCTGTTGCACTTCAAATCTAGAATATTCTGAAAACGTGCACAAAAAAGGTTTTAGGTTCTCCTTTACAAAATAAAAATTTTAACCAAGCAAACTGAGAAAAGAGGAAACTAGTGTTACTTCTAGAATGATCCTTCTAGTTGATTAATCAGTCACACCATATAAACAATGAGTCAGTTTGGAATCCTTTGCAGGCTCCCCACCCCAATAGGTTAAAAAAAATATTCTCTCTGTTTAAAAGAAATATTAATCAACTCATCACATCAGTAATATTTATCAATTTATCAGAAATGTCTGACACGACGCTCTTGCCCATCCCTCTATCAAAATGGCCTTCAGCTTCTGGGGAAAAATAGTAAACAGGAATGACAAGATATTTGACCAGCAATCAACAAATACACTGCAGCCTTCAATCCACTGAAATACTTCACAAATTGGGTGACACAAGGTAAGTAACAAAGGGGGAAAACAAAGGACAAAAGAACCAAGAAACGTGTAATGGAGCTTGTCTACACAAATTATCCAAACCCCAGAAATTGACAGTTTCTGGATATAAATTAAAATAAATAGACAAATTTGTATGGTACACTGAAAAAGCGGTTAATTATTTGTTTATGTTATTAGTTCCCCCCGTATGTTTTGTAAGAAAAATCTTACAAAAATCTTATCTTTAAAAAAAATCTTTTCATATTTTCCCAGTACTTTTAAATCATATTGTGTACAACAGGATATGTTGAAAACCAAAGTGTTAAAAACTATACGCAAAAGGGATTTTAAAAACATGTCCATGAAATAAATAAATAAAATACCTATGCATATTAACTTCCAGAAAATATATTTATGAAGCACAGCCTGCATGGGTGAGGACAAAAGCTGGGTTGAGAATACTTGGTTGCCTTTTTTTTTTTTTTTGCAGAAAGTGAGTGCACACTTGTGTTTGTGTGCGTGTGTATATAGGTAGCGGGGGTGGGGGGTAACTGGCTAATGGAGATATGGCGGCGTATGAGAAGCTCAGTTTGTAGCCAGTCCTGTCGCCTCAGAAGAAAGTCTGGAAGACAAATCAGCGAAATATTTAGCTGCGTTACACCAATGAAAATGTAAAGTGAACACAGACAAATATACACAATCCTAGTTCCTAACCTAGCTATTCAATTAAAGGCCTTAAATGACCTAAATATTTAATGGATACAATAATAATAATAATAACAGCAGCACCTTTCTTACACCGAAAGTCACTTTACAGTTACGAATATTACATATTACAATATAACAATGCATGCAGTGTCTTTCTCTGTGTGATTAAGGGTGGGGGACTCTCCAACCTCTGCATCTTTCTAAACTGCTACTCATGCAACATCACAGGGCAGCGTAACACTTGGAGGAAAGCACTCTGTGTCCCATTTTGCATGCATGAGCAACAGGAGCTGTGAGTAACAGGGGAGAAGGAATGTTCCATCTCCACCTACATCCTGAGAGCACTGCCAACTTTACTCTCTTAGCTCCCAGCCATGGAAGGCTGTGGCATCGTTGGGATTGAAGCTCATGAGCAAAAGGCGACAAGCAAACACTTTTCTGTTGCGCCACTTGGGAACCACACTCAATTTAAGTTAGAGCAGCATGTTTACCATTTATTTGTGCAATTAGTTATAAGAAAATGTTGATGAAAGTTTGCCAATATATTCATATCATGATGTAAGAAAAGGTCAGCCAACACTGTGTGCATGCATGTTACCTAGCATTGATGAGGTATTCAGCCAAGCTGATGCTGGCTGGGGAGCCAGTGATGGTGACTTGGCGGTCATTGGAGCCTTCAACAGGATTGGCGATCTTGATCTGAGCTCCTGACATCTGGCGAATCTCATTTATCTTGGCACCTTGACGGCCAATTATGCAGCCAATCAACTGCAAAGAAAAACATTAAAATCACATCCATCAGGATTTTGATCAAATGCTATTTAATATTCACTCACTCTCACACACTTACGTCATTTGGAATGGTCAGTTCATGAGATCCGGTCTGTGTGGTGGCATCCATGCCAGCTGAAAAAAAAAAAAAAAAAAAGGACAGAGATACAGTATTACTCACAATAAAAATAAAACGGCATTTGCTATTTTTACTTACACACACACAGGTTAACACAAGGATACGTCTTTCAAGTTTCATGCAAATCCATTCAACATGTCCTAAGTTACAGCTGTTTGAGTAAACCAAGCGCCACTCAGATAGGATTGATTGCTGTGTGGTGGCCACATTGTGTACAAACATCAACATTCTTGATAGCTTGGCTCTGGTTTGTAAAACAAAGATCAGAAACATGCTTTTTTGTGTATGTGTACGTGAAATACCAATTGTGCCATCTTACAATTTTCATATATGATTTTCAGAAAGGTGGAGTCATAAGTCATTAGCAGGTAACTGAAATCTCCATTGTGCTTGCCCAGAAACCCAACTGATTAGATTACAAAGTAATAATGTAACCCCAAAGTATGACAATGTATTTAGCTAGTTAAGTATATCAATAGAAACTAAAAAACAAAAACAAAAGACTCAATTCACTCAGGAAAAGTTATTTAGCCACAGTAGTTATCCTCCCCTTACAATGTCTCTGATGTAGCAAGTCATAGCATTGTAGCTACAAGCTGTGGTCTGTTTTGACTGAACAAGACAGTTTTGATGATGGTTTAGCACTGCACTGTTCGAGATTTTGCTCACTGTCACTGTTTCCACATTCCTTCCCATTACTGATGTATGTTCATCCATAAAAGTTCATTTTTTCAAATGATAATTAGTTCCTACCCATTGCCACAATGCATCCTTGTTGTGTGTAGTTTAGGATGCAGCAGGATTTGGGAATGATTAGCATGTGCTAGTTGTGCCTCATGGCACCATAAAATATAAACCAGGGACTGTTTTTTACAGGTGTGCATTGGTACTGGGAGTTGTGGGAGCAGATGCTTTCATGTTCTTGATGGCAGTCAGATATAAAGCTTATGGGACAGAGGAAGGCCACATTCATTAGCCTGGGCTTGTATAGGGTCATATTCACAGTATGCAAACCATTTAATGTGATCATTCTTTCATCTTCTGTAACTGCCTTATTCTGGTGTGGAAATTAACGTGGTTTAAATGACTGTGTATTTTTAGGTACATAACCAAGATTTTTAGCACAAGCACGTGCATACAAATAACTGCAGGAGTGAGTGGAGTTGGTCAGAATTCTTTTGAGGCAGGAGTGGGATTAATTAAAAACAAACAACCCTGTGTACCAGTTAATGGCTACAATCACCATATTTGTGGGCAGGATGTTAGAAAATAACACCGGATTCATATACTCCATAATTACAGTGGAAATGCACATTTATAATAATCTTAAGGTTGCTACTGGTATGTCCATATTATATTTCAGTAAACCACCGAATGAAAACACAAATGAATGCTCCATGCAAGAGCAGAGGCTGTTGTAAAAATGAAGTGCTGAGATATGCCACATGTGCAGTGGTATGTGTGCATCAGCCATCAGTTTATGACCACTACTGTTTTGATGGGTTTGATTGCTGGATTGTTCTCAACCCATCAGTTACACTGAGGTTTAATAAACCTAACAATGCTACATTTGGCACATGGCCTTGAAAGTAGACTATCTGCATTTGTATGCATGTACACCACACTGTAACCACATGTTTTCTTGTCTCTAAAAAGTACTCACCAGTGAATCCCTGGCTACTTGGGGCCAGAGGAAACGGACTTTGTTGCATTGCCAACTGATGAAGTTTAGTGAGCTGTAAAGAAAAAGAGAAAATCTCCTGGCTTACAGACAAAAAAAAAAAACCCTCTCTATTGATTAAACAGTCATACGAAGAAAACAAGTCATTTAAAATCTACAAAATATATTAAGCATGTGTCTTACATCAGGTTGGGGAATGGCATGCTGTCCCTGCACCGCATATGCCTAAAAGAATAATAAAATGACTCAGGACAAATTTTTTTGCTATAGTGATAAAAAAAAAAAAAAGTGAGGCAATTCCTTAACAGCAACACTAACCTGTCCTCCAGCAAAGATAACAGGCGAACCTGAGGGTTTGGGTCGATACGGGATGGTGACGCCTTTTGGAGGAGACTAAACAAATATATGAAAGAAAGAGAGAGAGATCATGATTAAAAATAGCATTTCATTTATTGTTAAGAAAACAAATTGGTTGTCACTCACTGCAATTACAGGTGCAATAAAGCCTGTGAAACAAATCACAATTTTGTACTGTTCTATTCCATTTTAGGGATTAGTATGCAATCATTGGTTTTCTATTCTGCTTCATTTTTGTGCTTTTAAGATAACCATGTAACAATACATTATGCGATGCTAAACCTGATACAGATTTATGATATTCACATCAATGAAATAAATGAACTGCAATTATCAAGCTGCATAATCTGTTAGTTTTTCTTAGCTGTAATAGCGTTGTTTAGACAGCACAGGGAGCAATATCATACAATAGACGGAATGTATGTTACTTCACTGTAGGCGGAAGTAACGACTCCAATGCCGCAAAGGAGGGGAGGGGGAAAAAGATCCAAGACGGGCGGGGGCCACTGTGTGATTGACTGTACAAATAGATTTAACAAGATATCTTTTTACAGACTCCCAAAAGCTAAAGAAAAAAAAAAAAGAACCAAATGGAGGTAGTACAAATGTTCATAAAAGGTTAAGAAAAAGCCTATAACATTTTTCATTTTTAACAAAAGGAATTTAGTTAATAGGCTATTTTACTCCAACCACTACAAATGTGAGTAAATTATTGTTGGCTATTAAGAAAATGAAACAAAAGGTTTTAACAAAAGGAATATTTAAGTTGATAAACAAGAAAATAAAATGTTGCATTTTTTGGTAATAAAATTTTTAAAAATGGTGAGAGTCAAATCGTGAACCCAATATGGTGAATTGGGTGAATCATTATGCATGCCTAAAAATAGGCATGCAAGTTCCACCAATTACATGACATGTGGTTTATAATGCAATTTCCCATAACACTAATTACAGAGTCATTAACAAAGATAATTACTCTATTTGTAATAAAATTGTTTTATTGCTCACGCCACTTTGTACAAGCCAATTTACTACTACTATACTATTTGTACCACGTGGTCAAACAATTGTGCTATATTTTCCTTTTTTATGGTATATTAATACTTCTCTACTTGTAACAGCACCACTGAGCCAGATTAAACATTGTTACTCTCTGATTATTAAGGCAAGTCATCAAGCTATTTTTGTGGGTGAGGATGTGTATATTTAGAGCTACCCTTCACAGTGCGAATACAGAAACACCTACTCATAGAAAAGTGTAATTGTGGGTAAACTGATGAGCTCCCAACACACTTCTTGTCAATCATACCAGCATATTTTACAGTAAATGCTCACAACAAGGTGCAGACAGGTGACAGATGAAATGTACAGTAAAATTGTATAATAGTACACCTAGAGAGTAATTGCGATGAACTGAATTTGGCACGTACAGAGAACGTGTTTTTAAGCACTGCAGGAACCTCTTTGCTGAGCATGAGTGGCTCAATAGTGCAAGTTTCGTTGATCTCTGCCACCAACTCTCCCCACTTTTGGTGAAGCCAACCAAATGTAGCAACAGCATCACCATGTACACACAAGTTCTTTCTACTCAAGGGTTTTTCCACAAGTCTGGCATTTCCCAACTAGCTACAAGCCAAATGACATGTCTTACATGTACTCAGATCAATCTCAATACGTTGCATTCCCAAGTACAACAGCAGAAATTGCTATATAATTACCTGTTTAAAGAGGGGGTTTTAACCATAACCAGATCTGAAAGTGTTTATTTAATGTGTATGGCCACGTACAAGCAGGTCAATTTCTAAATGTGTAGGATTTATCCACATCCATTGGGTACATTGGTGCGAACACATTAAATTTTCTAGTGCATACGGACAGCTCTTGCATACAGCACTACAACTTGTTCTATGCACACTTCGATGAACGAGACCTCAGCTCTTTAAAATGATCCATTGTTGAGCTGTTTGTGGGACGTTGAAGAGAATGTCTTAAAAAAAAAACAACAACAAAAAAAAAAAAAACAACAAACCATGAATTTTCTGTGAATGAATCCCCTCCCCCCAAAAAAGTGTGTTTACCTCCAGCATGACAACACAGATCTGTTTGACACACTCGATGATGGAGAGTGGTGTCCCAGCAATGGTAATGGCTCTTTCAGTGGAGTTAGGCAGCATGTCCCCAGCCACCTGTACCTGAGCTCCCGTTGACTAGTCAAACAGAAAATGACATTATCTACACAACTAATAAACATCAAACTACTAAAACCATATAGTAGAAGACTACTATAGACTAAAAAAATGCTATGTAATATAAAAACTACTGAAGGGTTAGTGGAGTCGCAGTAAAAGCAGAACAAATTTACACTTACCTCTCTGATCTCCTTGATCTTGCAGCCACCTTTACCAATAAGAGAACCACACTGGCTGGCTGGCACAACAATGCGCAGTGTGACAGGAGGCTTTGAAGTGGCTGTACTATTAGACATGGAGCTGCTAATGTCCTGAAAAAGGGGGTAGTTACGTCCAAGTTATGGAGAAGACTGGAAGTGGCAAAAGTATTGGCTTAACTACACACTTTCCCAGTAGTGAGGCAATAACTGCATTCGTTTTTATATTTTTCATTTTAATGTGCATTTTATCAACCAAGCAGCAGAACAGCACTGCTAAGTGCAACTCTTATTTTCTTAAATGCATACATTTTTAATTACTTAAATTATGCATTCATTTTCGGTTGGTTGGAAGTTGTCTTCAAGGCAATGCCGTGGAGCTGGTTTCTTAACGGTAAGAGACAAAGCACATTTTTTGTTAACTGAATGCTTGGTGATCCTCTGGCAACTTATTTTAAGTATCATTTGCAATTAAGAGGAGATGTGACATCAATCGTGAATATGGTTTCATCCTGAGAAAACTACACTTACACTAGTGTAAGTAGCTAACTATATTTTTAACCTGCAAATATCTAAAGACATTTGGGTGAGAGCATGATGACTATAAAACTCTGATTGGTGGCAATCATAGACTTAGTGGTGGCTAGAAATGATAATTTTCATGAAAAGAATCATGATAAAATATTTAAGATATTTAAATTAAACAGAAATCTGGGTTTTTACCTATGCTGGATGACTAGCCAAATCCTTGCTATTATTAAAGCAGTTTTTGCTCATGTTCACAAAACTAACAAAAGAAAGATGCCAATGCTACTATTTTACTGTTTACATAATCAAAATTACTTTCAAACATAGCTTATTTATTGCCTGTTAATTTGTTAGCTTTCTATCCACATTTGGTTGTATATACTTCGTAGCTTTATTTTTCCTTTCCATTAAAGCAGTCAAAACCACATGTGCACTGCTTTGTGTTGTTCTAGTCATCGTTTCACCATCTACTACTGGAACTGTAAGGGTATGAGAGCATGCACATACAAATACTACATTTCAGAGGTGAGGTCAATAAAGCTGAGAAGTATTGCTGCAGAGGAGCCTATCAGGGCATACCATGTCAACGTAAATATCTACATGCAGTGACGGGTATTGCTTTTAACTTTTTTTTTTTTTTTTTTAAAAGCTGTCTCCTGATAATCAAGATGCCAAAAGCAAAAATATGTAGATGTGTGTAGAATTGGAGGTCATTAAAGTGTACCTCTTCGAGTTTATCAATGATCATGGAGAAGGCTTTAAAAATGGCAGTGGTGGGCCCTGCCAGGGTGATGATGCGCTCTGGGCAGTTCCCTTCTGAGATGTTGATGCGAGCTCCACTCTGAACAGGAGGCAAGTGAGGTGTGAATGAGCAAATTACTACCAGTATGCATTTAGGACTGTAATTCAATGGAAATATTCCTGTGCAATAATGATCACTCCAACCACTTCCACTAATAGAGAGACCTGAATTTATGAATTTCAAATGCCAGTGTTTTCAACATAACAGAATTTCAAGGCATTCAGATGATGTGCTTGTGTTAACTATAATGCTCACCTCTTCTCGCATCTTCTTCACAGATTCACCTTTCTATAGAAAAAAAGACCAGCCTCTCGTTAATGTTTCTCATGTCAGCCATATAGTCAGTGTATGCAAGGTGGAAGAGCATTATTGACTCAAATAACACTTCACGGTATGCTTGAGCAATATAATGATTTACTTGATATTACATTGTCACAGCATCTAGTGGGCATGTTCACCCAATTCACGATTCGATTAGATTCATGTTTTGATTTCCCCATAATATTTAAAAAAAAATTAAATAAGAAAAATATTGCCAAAAAAAAAAAAAGGAACATCTATTTTTGAATTTATCAAACATTCCTTTTGTTAAATAAAAATACTTTTCATTTTCTTAATAACCAACAATAATTTACCCACGTTTGTAAAGGTTGGAGTAAAATATAAATGCCCCATTAAATGAAATATTCCTTTTATTAAAAATGAAAAATTAACAAATAGGCCTTTTCTTAAAAACCTTTTATAAACATTTGTACTACCTCCATTTGTTTAACTTTTGGCAGTCTGTAAAAAGAGAGCTGTGATTTCTTGTTAAAGCTATTTGTTCAGTCAATCACACACCACCACTTTCCCAATTTAGATCTTTTTTTTTGTGGCACTAGAGCCAGATAACTACCACCTATGGTGACATCAAGCTCATTCCCTCTGTTGTACATTCTTGTACCCTCTGCTGTCTAAACACAATTACTGCTAGGAAAAACTAAAATTATGCAGCCTGATGATAATCGTGACTTTATTTCATAAACTCAAATACTCAAATTTGTATTGTGATTTAACATTGCCTAATATCTAGTGATATTACTCCAATTATATAATATTACCAGACCTGCAAACATTTACTCTCTGCTCCTCTGCAATTTAACCATCAAAGTACGCTAGTATGAGTTATCACTCAAACAAGCCAAAAGAGCAGTCTTTCCCCCACTACAATATAATGGGACATCAACTTTGAAGTCTGATAGTAATCAAAAACTGAAGCCCTGCCCCAATTCCACATGCTCTTATCCGAACTCACTGGACACATTCACAATCTGTAAAGGTAAATGAATGCTTTGAGTTCATTAATACCAAGTTAATTATAGCAATGCGTGTTCAAATGCGGTACTTTTGGGCTCAGATGAAAGAAGAAAGGACTAAAATTTGCAAAATGATTAAATAGGCCTACAACAAAGTGAAAAATCTAACATAGTATTACTGTTTAGAAAATGATTAAATATGCTGTTTTTTTTGTTTAACTGGCACTTTCCTACGTAGGTTACTGTAGATGCCTTCAAATACTTTGAAGGCAGGAGGATAACGGTTTATTGTGTATTACTGCAGAATCACCTAAATATCCACCATTCCACCAACTCCATAGCTGATATTACACCCTCACCTACTTTTCTTAAATCTGAAATGGTGGAAATGTTTGTTTTTCTGTTTCTCTTTAGGTTATTGGTTCTGGATGATTAAACCAGTTATCATGGTTTGTTTTGTTTTTTTTAAAACATAGAAAGACACAAGAGGGGGGTAGGGGGATTCAGTATCGTACATCACAGGCTGATTTTCCTTGGCATATAGAGTCATCATTCCTGTTGTCTTGAGTATTCAAACTACACCCCAAATTACACCAAAAAAAAAAAAGTTTTTTTGAGTTTATTTTCTTCAAACTGACCTTTCCAATAATGCTGCCAACCTCTTTACCATGCATAAGCAGCCTGATGGTGAGAGTGACATTGAGTCCACCTTCAATCACGCTGGAGTCCATCCCTGTGCTTTGGAGATATACCTGGTTCCACTGTATGCTCTTTGGTCACCACTGTTGAACCTGTAACCAAACGAAATTTTCAGGACTTGTGCAAGCTTAAAAAGGGATTTCTCTTTGAGGCAAAAGGATATACACAGAGCTGCACAATTATCATTCATTTATACTTTGCACTTAAGAGAAGTTTAGCATGCCCAAGAAGTGGTCTTATTTTTATTCTGAGGTTTATACATTTGGAGGAATATGGGCTTATATACACAGTGAGAATTAAGGCTGTTTCCTGCAGCAACAAAGAGAAAAATTCCAGAGAGCAGGTAAAATGTTCCCCTATTCTATTCTACTTAATTACCCCACAAGTTTGCTTGCTTGCTAGTAATTTCCAATTGTAAGGAAGCTAACAAACTGCTGCATTAGTAATCCACATGATGACCACATGATGTTATCCAACCGCTAATAAAAGGACAGTGCACTGCAATTATGTAACGTTGCTAATAAAAACAGTAACATACTGAATAGATGTGTTAAAGACTATTTTCCTCACTAGTTTAGATATACTATTCATAGTAACTGCTCTCTATCTTCACATAAGCTGAAAAAGAAAAAAAAATTGTCACTTTATATATACACACACACACCTTCATATATATA
>JAOTRR010000037.1:10843357-10853497 GCA_028570945.1 Gogo arcuatus
AAAGAATTTGGGGATCACATCATCTGCGGTACATAATATCATTAAAAGATTCAGATAATCCGGAGAAATCTCTGTACGCAAGGGACAAGGGCAAAAACCAATACTGGATGCCTGTGATCTTTGGGCCCGAGCTCATTTATGATGGACTGAGGCGGTAGTGGAAAACTGTCCTTTGGTTTGACAATTCAAAATTTGAAATTCTTTTTGGAAGTCACGGATGCTGCTTCCTTCGGGTTTAAGAGGAGAGGAACCATCTGGCTTGTTATAAGCATACAGTTCAAAAGCCAGCTCCTGTGATGGTATGGGGCGCATTAGTGCACATGGCGTGGGTAGCTTACACATCTGGGAAGGCAGCATTAATGCTGAATGATATATACAGATTTTGGAACAACATGCTGCCTTCCAGATGACATCTTTTTCAGGGAAGACCTTGCTTATTTCAGCAAGACAATGTCAAACCACATTCTGCATGTATTACAACTGCATGACTCCGTAGTAAAAGAGTACAGGTGCTAAACTAGCCTGCCTGCAGTTCAACCTGTCTCTCATTGAAAACATTTGGCGGATTATGAAATGAAAAATATGACAAAGGAGACCCCGAACTGTTGAGCAGCTGAAATACTATATCAAGCAAGAATAGGACAACATTTCACTTTCAAAGCCACAGCAACTGGTCTCCTCAGTTCCCAAACATTTACAGAGTGTTGTTAGAAGAAGAGGTGATGCAACACAGTGGTAAACATGCCCCTGTCAGAACCTTTTTGAAATGTGTTGCTGGCATCAAATTCAAAATGAGCACATATTTTTCAAAAAACAATAACATTTCTCAGTTTCAACATTTGATATGTTGTCTTTTTACTATTTTCAATAAAATATAGGGTTTCCATGATTTGCAAATCATCGGGTTGTAATAGATCACTAGTTGAATAGATTGTTTATGTGTTAATGATTGGTCACTGACTCAGTGAGATCATCAATAAGGCGTTGTTTCTCATTGATCTCATCCCGCAATTGGCTGAGTTGAGTGTGGCGAGGTTCGTGATGACCTGCAGCTCGGTGAACAGCCTTCTGGAATGACACAAATGGAAGGAGATAAAGATATTCATATATGCAAATATACACTGCCCCCTCAAAAGTATTGGAACAGCAAGGCCAATACTTTTGATTTGCTATACACTGAAGACAATTGGGTTTAATATCAAAACATGAATGAGACAATAGATCAGAATTTTAGCTTTCATTTCCTGATATTTACATCTAGATGTATTAAAAGACATGAAATATGGCACCTTTGGTGCCAGACCACCCAATTTTTAGGTGAGCAAAAGTATAGGAAGAGATAGTCAAAGTAAAATAAAGTAAATAACACTTAATATTTGGTTGCATATCCTTGCAATAACTGCATCAAGCTGATGACCCACTGACATCTCCAAACTGTTACATTCTTCTTTTGTGATTTTTGAAATGCATGTTCAATTGGGTTAAGGTCTGGTGATTGACTTGGCCAGTCTAAAACCTTCATCTTTTTCCCCTGATAAAGTCCTTTGTTGTGTTGTCAGTGTGTGTGGGTTATTGTCTTGCTGTATTATGAAGTTCCTCCCAGTTAGATTGGATGCATTTCTCTGTAAATTAGCAAACATTCATTCTGCTGCTACCATCATGACTTACATCATCAGTAAAGATTAGTAAGCCCGTTCCAGAAGCAGCTATGCAAGCTCAAAACATGACATTGCCTCCACCATGCTTGACCAATGAGCTCATACATTTTGGATCATGAGCACATCCTTGCATTCTCCACACTTTGGCCTTTCCATCACTTTGGTAGTAGTTAATCTTGGTTCCAGAACATTTGTGGCTCATCTCTGTATTTCTTTTTGAATTCCAATTTGGTCTTCCAATTCTCACTGCTGTTGAGTGGTTTGCATCTTGTGGGTTTGCCTCTATATTTCTGCTCTCGAAGTCTTCTTTGAAAGGTGGATTGTGGTACCTTCACCTCTGTCCTGTGGAGGTTCTTGGTGATGTCACTGATTGTTGTGTTGCATTTTTTTTCACAGCTCTCATAAGGTTTCTGTCATCAACTACTGTTGTTTTCCTTGGCAGATCTGTTCAATGTCTGGTTGTTAGTATGCCAGTGGTTTCTTTCTTTTTCAGTACATTCCAAATTGTTGTATTGGCTATGCCCAATTCTTGCGCAATGGCTCTGATCGATTTCCCCTCTTTTCTCAGCTTCAAAATGGCTTTCTTTTCTCCCATAGGCAGCTCACTGGTTTTCATGTTGGTTTATCCTTTTTAATAACAAATACAGTCTTCACAGGTGTAACCCAGGGCACAAATCAAGAGTAGACATTCAGAACTATTAATTGTTTAAGCAATTAATCTAACAGGGCACACCTGGACAACAAGAAACACTTGTCAGTCACATACTTTTGATCACTTGAAAAATGGGTGGGTTCAAACAAAAGGTGCCATGTTCTAAGTTGCTTAACACATTTAGATGTAAATATCAGGAAATGAAAGCTAAAATTCTGATCCACCGTCTCATATTCATCTTGATATCAAACCCAAATGACTTCAGTTTATAGCAAAAACAAAGGAATTGCCCTTGCTATTCCTGTACTTTCGGAGGGGACCGCACAATATTTGTGGTATGCATGTTAAATGATGTAAATGTTAATGTAGCAGAATACAATCTATGTTTACAATTTCCTGTAAAGAGTTCAAATGGATTATTATTATTTTTTGAAAGACAGACATTTATTGACAAAAAAAATGTATTATAAGATTTGAACATTTTACAGAACAAATAAATAAACAGAATTATAATAATCACTTACCTTTCCATCAGACTCCCCTGTCTCTGGCTTTTCTGCTCCATCCTGCTGTTCTACAATGCCATTTTAAAGCATGTTAAACTTGTGAGTATGCATGCCTTTTCTAGAACATGAGATATTTTTGTTTCTTTATTCTCTTTTAAAAAAATACTTTAATTTATTGCAGTTTTCTACCATCGAATTACATTTGACCAACCAGCCTAACCCTAAACATCCAGCTATTTCTGGTGTAAACTGCATATTTTAAAAGGACATACTCTATACTGTACAATAAGCTGAATAATGGGTGTTTCCAAACATTGCATTGTAAGGTCTTATTTTACATGTTACTTTAAGTATAATGAACAATGATTATGATTTGCCCTAACACACTGTGTGTTACTGGTCCATAACATGCTTGCTGGTTATATGTGTGCCTTACCTGGATTCTGTAACAGGGACAGTTCTTCACTCAGAGCATCATAGCTATCCTCTAGCTGTCTCTTCTTCTGCTCAACATTCTGCATATACTCAGTAAGAGACCGGATCTTTGCCTCATGCTAAACACGGATACACAAGGAGGTTATAAAAAATTAAGTTGCAATCCACTCACTATAGGACTTTAACATAAAGGCAAATAGTCCAAACAGCTAATCATCTCTCTCAGAATCTAGACCTGTGAGATGAGGAGCTGGCAGGAGGAGAGTTCTCGGCCAGTCTCCTCCATTTTGCGGTGGCACTCCAGTTGCATGCTCTCTAGCTGTCTGCACCGCTTCACCATTGACTTCACCTCCGATTTGATCTTACTGATGTAAAGCCTGGCGACAGTGAACTCCTCCTCTATAGCCCCGCTAATTTCTACTGGCTAAAGAGACATACAGAAAGTTTGATGTAAAATGTGAAGAGTTTGAAATGAAACAATCACCTGTAACTGATCTTCTTTGGGTAGCATTTCCTATGAATAAATACTGTATATACATATTTACCAGTTTGATTTCTCCATTTCCCACAATGGTGCTGAACTCGCTCAGGTCCCTCATTAAGCCATTCAAAACATCAGCAATGCGCTTCCTCTGCTGCGAGCTCACCTCCTGCATCTGAGCCAGTTCAGCTTCCAGTTCCATTAGACTGGCCTAAAAGCAGTAGTGAGAGAGATGATGATGTGCTGAGCAGGACAGAGAAAACTAAGGAACATTAGGAATTTCAAGTGAACAAGGGCAGACATTTCATGATCCATTTTTATACTTGTTCAGTTTGTAGAAAAACTTTCGTTATGTGTAAGCTCTAATGTGTGAGAAACGATTTGTGATAAGTAATTAAACTTATTTGTAAATCATAAACCTTAAATAGGGATGAACTAATAGTTATATTGTACGGTATAATAACATTAATCCATGGGAAGTGGAAAATGGGAAGGTCAGTTCCCAGATTCAAAGGTCTTATAGATCTGGTTGTTGAGCAAAGATTAGTGCTCATTGAGGGATCAAGGGAGATAGTCTTGAACATCATTAAGCAGGTGTCTTTAACAGTTTTTTGTTGTTTTGTTGTGCTGATTGTTCTGTTTGTTGTGCATATTTTGATGAAGGGCACTTCTGAGATTTGGAAGTGGTTTGGGATTGCTCTAGGTAAAATACATATTTTTTTTTTCTGTTGTATTGTGTTTGTTTGTGTGCAAAAAAGATCCCAAGGCTTTTGGCATCCCTGGATAGGACACCAAATTGTAGGATGTAATTTTTCACTATGAGAAATTAGAAAATTATTTTTGTAAAATCTGTATAGATTTTATGACTTAGATTTTAATACAGTCACCTGACATACCTGAAACTACCAGGAAAGGAAACAACCAGGAAATGTATTTTTTAAACCAGGTTTATAGCCCCTCTCATCTCATTTTTTCTCCACCCCATTTTTGTTTTGTTATGATTTATAAGTAATTTCAACACCAATGAAATGTACAAGACATTGTGTAGTGTCCTGACATGCTTACCTCCCACCAGCAGTTCACTTTTTGGTGCCAAAAAAGGCTTTGTGACTTACTGTATACAATTCATTCTCTAGATTCCTTATCCGTGTGTATAATGTTTCCTGAATGTTCATGCATTTCTGACTGTGTGTATGGGTGTGTGTGCTGTTGTACCATTTTTTGGCTGAGCTGCTCAGCCAGCTGCTTGTTGTGTAGGCTCTTCTCCTCCACCTCCTGGCTCTTCTGGTCATAGTTGACAGCAAGCTCCTCAAGCGCCTGCAGCACTTCCCTCACCTCGGCCTTTGCGCTTTCACTCTCCGACTGCAGCCGGCCAAGTTCACTCTGCACCTTATCACTGTCCCCACGTGTTGATGCCAGCAGCTGTAACAAAAAAACAACAAAAAACAAAGCAAAAAAACATTTTAACAAACATACGCATATCCAAATAAACATGCACAGTATGTTAACATGTTAACAGCATCAACACAGACAGATACACACAGATGAACAATATTGACAGTATATTAACAAAAATGTAAAATGTAAATGTAAACTGCATAAGTAAAGTACTGTGTCTTTAAATAATGAATATAAACACCTCATCTTGAGCCAGCATTTGCTGTTTAAGCTTCTCAACCAACTGACACTGCAGATTAATCTCATCATCCTACATATGTACAGAGAAAGACAGAGAGAGAAAGAGAGAGAGAGAACCCAGTTTAAAAGATATGAAACAAACTTCAGATTTTAATGAAGCATCAGATAGCAATGTCTTAGCTTTAGGGTTACATTTAGGGTTATGGGAAAATTTTATTATTATATTTTTTCGCAAAAATACTTTACTAAGCAAAATACAACATAGCATCACAAAGCAGAAAGTCTACACAAAGTGATATTAAAGATGACACATTATACCCCTTTTCCATAAGTTGACGCAGTTCCCTGAGGTCTTAATGAAATGTCTGTGACTTGCTTTGGTCAAAATACCACAAGGATAAAGCACCACAGCCCCTTTCTCACACTGTCTAAACAGCCCTGTTCAAAATGGTCGATTTGAGTGCCTGTTCCTTTAAATGATAATGAGCCACTGCTCACCCCACCCACTCTTCCACTGGCCTATCAGGTAGCCCTTTCCTCATGAATATTCGTTAGCAAAAGCAGTTCTCAAGCCAGAAGTGGAGATACTCAGATGAGGGGACGGCATAATTCTAATGAGCTCCCCTTGTGACATAGAAAGGGGAGCCAAATCTGAACGGCTGGTTGAAGCACATGTTTTCTGAAATAGGCAGCCCAAAAGAAATTGACTGGATTGTCTTATTTCAGAGTTTGTGAGTTGGTAGGCACTCCAGATACCCAAATGTATGTGTATAAGCACTGAAAAAAGTGAGTTTTTCATAATATGTCCCCTTCAATGTTTCATTGTGTGTCTATATGTTAGAGAGAAAACCTTGTCATCCAACTGGCGGTAAAGCTTCCGGATCTCCTCCTCATACTTCTGTCGCTCCTCCTCCGAGATACGCACCACGATGGAGGAGGTATCCAAGTTCCTCTCTCTCTCTTTCTCCTTTTGTCGGTCCATCTCTTTCTCATTATCCAGAGACTCATCATTGTTCTCCAATTTTGTTATGTCGGCAGAAGCCTGTTCCACCTCTGGCACTTCCTCTCCTAATAATGAATAAACAGGGAAAAAGCAGTGACACAGTGTCATGCAAAGTGTTATTACGTGGTTATTTCAAAATGAATAATGTAGAGGGCTTCAAAGTAAATAAGTCACTTTTCTCTACTCATGTAACTCAGTGATAGCTACACTATTTTGTAGAACACAGACTACTTGTGAAGATAAAATTACAGCAAGCCTATGAGTACAACAGTTTTAGATTAACCACCTTTAACATACAATGGTCAGTTTTTTTTTCGGCTCCAGATGTTCTGTATATGTACATGCTGCTTAGTGTGTGCATGGGCCTTTGTCTCACCATTGCGCCAGCGTTTCAGCTCAGCCTCCAGTCTCTGAATAGTGTCTCTCAGAGTCTTATTCTTTTCCTTTTCTTTCTCATACTTCCTCTTCCATTGCTCTGCTGTCAGCTCGAGATTTATAGAGGCGGTGTTCTTGATTGTCTTAGCACTGACAGGGTGATAGGAGAAAGATGAGATAAAAACAGAAAATTGAATTTACTGGTGCACATCAGAAACATAAAAGGAAGTTCTGAGGCAGTGATGGAAAAAAAAGTCTATTCAAGATTCTTAATGAGATCTACTACTACTACAACACTAATACTAACTTGTAAATCAGTGACCGAACATTTCATTATGTTATATTCCATCATTTCTCACTTATTTTAAAACACATCTGCTTTCTATTTCTAATGTGTTTTGTGCAACTGTGATACCGTTGTCCGAACATAAGAGTTGATCTGGTCTCAGCTTCATTGAAACTCGAGGGAGAACAGCAGATAAACATGGTAGTCCTGCAGTTACCCCCCAGAGAGTCCTGCAGGATCCGTGTCATCTTGCTGTCACGGTATGGCACATGCGTCTTCTGCTCAGACAGACAGACAGACACACAGACACAAGTTAAATAAATGGGTTAATGTGTATTTGTATGTGTTTGTGTTTGCATTTGGATATACAGTGTGTGTGTATGTGTGCGTGTGTGTGAACTCACCGTTCCCTCAGCAAGAGCAGATATGACATTGCCCAGGGCAGACAGAGACTTGTTGATGTTTTTAGCCTCATCTAAAACAGCTCCAGCTGCACCAGTCTTACTGACCTAATAAACAGGAATAAAAAAAACCACATCATCCACTTCACCACTTTTAGGTGATACATGCCATTCATATCAGCACTGAATATAACATATGTATGCCTTCTGTGAAAAGATCTAAGATCTAAGCATGAAAATCGGTGCAACCTATTAATCCCCCATAACTTGTTTTAATAAAGTAAAATAGTTAACAGTCAAAAGTCTCTTAAACAATGTGGTTTATTTTATTTTTTTTAAACAATCAAATGACATGTAGAGAGACACTAAAACCAGTCAATACTCAACTCACTGCAAACAGTTTTCTGGAGTACAATTAGCAGTGGGCATTATGATGATTTAAAATCTTGAACGGTTAAAATGTCTCCATCTTAATCTTAAGGTCTCCATCTCCATCTGATCTCTTTTTTTTTGTTTTTGTTTTTTTTTTTTTACAGACAGCTCGTATATACCATGATTCTACAGACATTTTGTCAGTTGTGCTGAAAAGACCCATACATTGCTCCCTAAATTGTTTTATGAAATAGACTGTACTTTATTTGCTCATCCAACTTGTGTTCTCCCTGACAAACATGCCAAAAGTAGGCAGTTCCTTATCTTATGCTCCCCCGCTCAATTTGACCGGCAACAGGATAGCATAGCTGACAACATGGATTAGTTGGTGTCTAGAAAATTTCAACCGGTGTAAAATTAAGCAGTTCTATATAACTCAACAGACACCACACAAATAACAGGCAAGTATATCATGTCAAAGAAACACAATGGATTTGTTTAACTACGAAGAAAGCAACCCAAAGACAATGCTGAAATCCAGATAGCACAGAAATCTCATGTAAACAGCACCGCAGCTAGAAACAGCAGCAAATTAAACAAAGGTGTTTCAACAAGGCACTCCATATGAGAAAACAAATAAGAGTCAGAAGGACATCGCTGATGTCATGACAATTTACCTGGCCAAAGATATGTGGCCAAATTATATGGCCAAATTTACCACCAAAACGATTGAAAATAGGGGTTTTAAGGGTTTGACTTCTAAAAATAGCTGATGGTTGTTACGACTCACCAAGTTGCAAATATTTTTCTAACATTGTTATTCCTCAGCTGTGCACAGCATACCGAGCAAAGTGCAATGGAAAACAAAACAATGAAACATGACTTGCTTATTTTGAAGGATGTTAAATTAAAAATGTAAAATCAACTCAGCTAATGCATCCAGCATTTAAACATATTTAAATACTCATTGGCCTGTCTATCACTGTGACGTCAGCGAAGTCTCTCTCTCTCTCTCTCTCTCTCTCTCTCTCTCTCTCTCTATATATATATATATATATATATAGTCAAAATTTAATACAATAATTGTAGTGGTTGCTAACCATATATCCTCTTTGTGAGCCTCAATATGAAACTGTAAGCAGATTTACTGAACTCATCTGGTTATCAGACTGTTCACAATTTCCAATACTAAAAAACTTGTAATGAAAACTGTGAAATGAACATTTATAGACCTATGACTAACCTTCTCTGTGGGGTTGGATAATGTCTGCATGCAATGCAGATATCACCCTCTGCCTTAACAAACAGCTGAGAAAGAAAAGTGTGGCCTAATTATAACCTGTCTCCTCGCTTTGTGCTCCCCCACAGAATTGTTTTCTTGATATCAGAATGGTAATTAATTTGGCAATTTGGGAAGAGAACCAAACAAAGGAAATGCAATCTTAGCAGAAGCAAACTGTTTTGCCCTAAAATGAGTTTTGGCTTTTAAGCTGTTGTGCTTTTGAATTAGAAGTGGATACATACTATGTGGCTGTCCGTTTTAATTAGAGGATTCAAACTGTTTCATAACTGTGTGGATGAGAAACAAACTGCAGAATAAACTGGAGCACATTAAGCCCTTTCTAGTTGTTGTTTCTAGTATCCTCCTTTCTAACTTATCCATCTCCAAAGTGTAAATGTGCTACATTAATTAAATGCCCCAGTCTCTTTTTTCATGGTCTGATTGCTCCATCTTAGCACTTCATTTTGAGCAGTCACCTGAAGAGATGAAAGAAATCCTTCAATCTGCCTCCTGTGTTTTGTTGTTGTTGTTTTTTCTGTATTCCTGAGATGTCCTGACCTGCTTTAAATCCTTCTAGATGAAAATGTCATGGTGAGCTAAGTGTGCTGTTGCTTCTCAGAGCTGCAGGCTGACTTTAATTTTACACTTCATGCCACAGTATTGAGGCATCTGCTGCAGTAAAATGCAGATCTGAGATTGGATATGGGCTTTATCTTAATAAATAATGATTGGAGTTTGGGGGGATGGGGTAGAGAGGTTGGTTCTAGATCAGCGAAAGTGTGTGGCAAGGGCTTCATTTTGAGACGACTAGAGAATCTGTGAAAGTGCGGGTGATAATGAGCCACCTGAGTGGTGTGTGTGTGTGTGTGTGTGTGTGTGTGTGTGTAACAAAATTTATTCATCACCAAAGAGTATTATTTAGTATCAATCCACGCAACAATGTACATGCACTGTATGCAGATATTGTATAATTTCCTGGATGCTGATTTTGTACCAAATCATGATTATAATCACCTGTTGACATCACCTGTTTCTAATCACATCATTATTT
>JAOTRR010000037.1:10890225-10904853 GCA_028570945.1 Gogo arcuatus
GAAAATAATTATTTCTTGATGAGGGATTTGTTTTTCTCGAAATAAATTTATTTCAATTAAAGGTTTGATTTGTCTCACTTCTTCAGTGTGAGATTAAGCTACTTCACCAAAAGGTGGATTTTTTTCTACTGAATTCATTATTATAAAACATTATTATAAAAAGCCATTTTGAAATACAATCCTGTTATTATGCAATAAAAACCAACTAAAATGTGACCGTTTTTGTGAAAGTGAATATAATGATTTTTTTTCCTTCTTTAATTAATTTGGACTAAAAGGGTTTTAGTTACCTTTAGTTACCATAGTTTTTTTTTACCTTACATTTTTCAAAACAAATGTCAAAACCATAAAACCTAGCCTAACACCAGGCCAGAAGACCAACTACACCAGCTTGAGCCAGCTAAGACCAGAAAACCATCTTATGCTGGTCTCAGCTGGTTTTGTTAAGCAGGGGTTTTGCTGGGTATCAGAGCTTTAAAGTGCATGTTGACAAGTCAGGGCACTTTCAGATGAAGCTTGTGTTTTTTCATGTAATGACATCATCAATGACAAATTGAAGCCTCTTATAGGAATTGCTTAGAGAAAGGATTCAGTTTTGGTGGGGGTGTTGCATAGTCATGTTGGACAGCCATGGCCTAAAGGTTAAAGAAGCAGCTTTGGGATCAAAAGGCTGCTGGTTTGATTCCCTGGACCAGTAGGGTAGAACAGTACTTTCCCCTCCTTCTATATCCATGGCTGAAGTGCCTTTGAGCAAGACACCTAACCTGCATGCTGCAGTGCACCTGCCCACTGCTCTGGGTATGTGTGTTCATGTCCCCAGATAGGTTAAATGCAGAGATAGAATTTCACTGTACTCTAATGTAAATGTGACAAATAAAGGCTTAAAGTCTCCTTTGTAAATTTCTCCTGTTTGTAAAATATTGGAGCAGTACGAGTTGTGGTCAGTAGTTGATGGAGCCAGCCAGAAAATGTAACCAGTATGGGAATAATGAGAAAATATACACTATATTTTCAAAAGTATGTGGACACCTGACCAGTCACACCTATATGTGCTTGTTGAACATCCCATTATAGATTTTGACTTTTTACTAGATTTTAGAATGTGGCTGTGGGGATTTGCCCATTCAGCCACAGTGTTAGTGAGGTCAGGCACTGATGTGTGCCAGATGATACGGTTGATAGACAGATGATACAGACGTGTGCCAGATGATATGGTTGTAACACTAATTAAGTTTAAATCTAGTAATGCCAGATAAACTTTTCTGTGTAAAATTAGGTTCCACTCAGCCGGAGCATAAGAGACAATCCCTTAAAAAGTTATGCTGGAACATAAAATGTGTTCTCACCTGAGCGCAGAGCTTCTTTGAAGAGATGTCCGTGGGATCTTCTTTTTAGTCAAGTCTTCAAATTAATTAATGAACTCAAACTACCAGGCTTGCCTTTTATAAATCTGATAGCATATAATGTTTGAGCACAAATCAATTTGAAATAATACGTAATAAAAGAAATAAAACATAGCTGCATGAGCAATTCTATCAAAAGTAAACCCATCTATACTAAGCATAATATCTATAAGAGCAAATAAACTTTTCACAGATAAACGGTCAGCAAAAAGCTTCTATATAATGAAAGCCAGAATACTATGGATAATGAGAACTTAAGTCCTTAGCATCCTTCAATCCAACTACTGGGGTTAACTTGTGTCTTTTATAGTTAAAGAGCCAAGCAAAATTAAACCATAAAATGACAAAAGAACAGAAAGTGTTCTCAACAGGAACGGAAGGGTTCCTTAAAAGGAACAGAAGTGTTCCTCTTTTGCCTTGGTAAGCAACATCTTATGCAAAGCAAGCTAAATTAAATGTTTCTTTAACCACAGTCCCTTGATTTGTTTACTGAACTGTAGACACCTAGTAGCATAGACACCCTTTCTGCTTTTCAGTAGAAGCTGCAGGTGGAGAAGAGTTTTCACCTCCCACACAAGTTTCACCATGACTCAAAAGGCCCATCACTCAAAGTCAAGAGGTCAAGCCCTCAATTTCCCTAGTCAGTCTCAGGAGTCATTGGTGATGGGGTAATCCCTCCAGTCATCTCCTGATCTCCACCAGTTTCCTCTAGTTTTCTTTAAAAATCTGTTTGACAGCCCTTTCTCTCCTGTTTCTACTTCTCCGAGCCCTGCGACACTTCTTGCTCTTGGCCTCTCCTTGCTTCTGCCTTCTTTGCCTGCTTTAAGGTCTAAATGCACACAGTTTATCACAGATGTCAGGTGAGAACGGTGCAGCTTTCCAGTTCATCCCAAAGGTGTAAAATGGGGTTGAGGTTAGGGCTCTGAATTGTGTGGTTCCAGCTTTGTGGCAACAGTTTGGGGATGAACCACATATGGGTGTGATTGTCAGGTGTCCACAAACTTTTGGCCATATAGTGTATATGCATGAAAATTTGCATTTTAAATGTTATCCCTGTTAATTAATTCAGACATGTACATACACTTTTTTATTTCACTATTGAACAACTGCTCTTACATTAAAAAAAAAAATTCTCCCTCTTGTTTTCACCTAACATCTTCCCAGTTATCCACGCACTTCATCACCTCGGACAATGTACACACATATTCAATCTCAAAGTCGCACTTGCCTGTTTAAAGAAACACTGTCTCTGTCCATTTGCGCACACGGTGCAGTTTTACAGGTGACACAGGACTTGAAGGCCTCAACAAATGAACCATTTTTCAGCACATTTGGCCAGAATGCTGCAAAGCTTCATGAACCATTTTTTTCTCATCATCTTGGAATGACATCTCTCTCATTAGGGATCTCGATCTACATCAGGATGGCAAGTTCAATGTGACCAGTTTCTAAGAAAAAAAAAGTCATTGGGTCTGTCTGTGCACATGGATGACTGCACCCCCTCCCTATGTGGATTAATTTGATGGTTAAATGTGGCACTGATACTGTCACAGCTCTGTGATAGTAGACAGACCTTTTTCTAATTATAGTCATGGTGCAATAATGTCTGAGTCTGAAAAACTCACAACAACTGTGACCTGATAGCTTTGAATTTTAGGGTTTCCAGTGTAGCAGTAGCTCAGTAGCCTGTTGCTATATATTTTTAATGCTAGTTCTGATGAAATGTTCAGTAAAAGGTTTATGTATTATGGCTTAGACATTAAATTACACACAGTAGTAATCAAGTACTGTTGCACCTAAACCTAAAATTAAAGTCAATAAATAATGAATTAAACCTGCATGTATTATTTCTTTTCAAAATTACAGTTTAATTCAGTATGATTTAATTAGACAGAGCTATTTAAAACAGCATTTGTCACAAAGTTGCTTTACAGATAACTCGGTCCAGACGTTTAATGTCTCTCTCTGTCCTCAGAGTGGGAATTTAGTGCCACTAAATGTCACACTGTTCCCAGTGCAAGACACTGTTTCATTCCCCTGAGAGAAGAGTTCATCCACACATGATCTTATCTGAACATTTCATCCCATTCTCTCAAGTATATTCAAATTTATTGACCCATGCTGATATCAGAATCAGGGTTTCAATAAAATTTTTTTTACTATATCTTACAAATTACATGACTAAAATGGAACATTTAGATTATTTAAAAAGTGTAAATTAATTTGAGTATTTTTGACTACCTCTCATCAGATGTTTTACTAAATGTACCTAAAGAAAGAGGAGCATAAACACTAACTACTCATTTTCAACAAAGCAACAACAAAACAGACATAAAAATCATAAAATCTCTTGGGGAAAAAAGCGTTATACTAAACATTAGACAAAAATCCTCCAATTCTACAGGGGGGACACAAAAATTATTGTTTTCTTAAGTTATCAAAATCTAACTTTAACAGAAACAAAATAAACAATGATAAATGTTATTTTAATTAAGTTGGATAATTGTTATGGTTTACCCTGGCTGTCCTAACCTCACTGTAGAGCAGCTATGCATACAAAATCACTCGTGGACATGAACACTGTGTAGCTCTTCCCCTTGGGGAGTGATAAATACAAAATAAAGCACACCTGGTAGCCCTGCTGGCCACATTTTAGTAAGTGAATGCTGTTTTGCAATAAACAAACTGTTTGTCTAGCCAAAAACTCATACCAATGACACTCACCTAGTTGAACAGCTGTATCCTTAGTTAGCAGGCCTAAATAAAAAACGTTATCTGTTAATGTATACTTTCAAATATATTGTGCTCTGTTTATTATATAATCCAGTTTGCATGTAATTCACTTCTCTCTCTCTCTCTCTCTCTCTCTCTCACACAAATAGTAACTAAACACACTGGCCTATTTGGTTCCTTGCTGTCCCTCGGGAAGTGGCACACTTGGGAGATAGACACATTGCAAACACCATGGTGCCTTTGATATGAGACAGTAGATCATTCAGCTTGTTCCAATTTGAAAATGTTCTTTCTTTAGGCTTTCTGTCTATAAAAATGGCCACCACCTTTTTGATAACACACTTAAGTTCACAGAAAACAAATCAATTTTTAACTGTTACTGTGTTTATTACAGCAGCTGACATAAATGTGGAGGCCTGTTTTACTTCTAGCTACAAATTATTCTGGATTTTTTTTTTTTTTGCCCTAAGCTTTTACTAAAGCCAGACACTCCTTGAAGCTTTTGATCTCTTCCTCTAGGGCTGTAGCATCCTACATGTATGGCACAATGTACCATATCAAAGCCTAAATTATTTTCACCTGCTATTTTACACACAAATAAATTCACTTTAAGGGTAATATCAGGCAACAAACCTGATGACTTGATTAATTTGGGAGACTGTGGCATATTGGTTGCACCAATATGAGAAAACATTGAAAAGTTTGTTTTCTGAAACACAGGATCAGACTGAGGGAGTTTTCTCTGTAAACACTGAAAACTGCACATTTCCTGTGTGTCTTGAGGCTACTTCCTGTTCTGGAGGGCAGAGAGAATAAAAACGATTTAAAGATATAATAGATAATTTGTAAGAGGAGATGGAGAAATGCAGAAAATAGCTTTATGTTAATGTGAATGTTATATGTGTGAACTTTAATAGAAAGCAATTTTTGCACATGGTCAAGCTGTAGTCAAAGGCTCAACCCTATCAATGAAGAAATAAACATCTGTTTCTTGCTGCACTCCTCCCTCTCTCACTTTCTCATGACCTATGTGTTTACAGTGCAAACCCAGGGAGGCCACTTTCTGAATAATGTGATATGATCTTTCACTTGTGTTTACTTTGAATTCTACAAATAGGATGGATACACATGACGTTTAATGAGTTTCGTGTTTTTCTGATAATGTTTCTGCTGTGTGTGCAACTGCCAGTGCACCATAAGGAAGTCATACGATGCATGGATGAAGTACTGTACCTTCAATAAATGCATTTGTAGTGAACATCAAAAACATTCAGAGAAAGCCACTAAGCCCACTCAATAAGAACAAAATAAGAACATGCACTGATTTTCCCCTGTTATATTTTGTAAGAAAATTCATTCATTCAACATTAAAGAAGGATATTTATACATTATATAACATTTCAACATAATTGCATCTCAAACTAGGTTGTGACTATGCAGGTAATAATGTTACTCAACATTTAGAGAGTCTGCCTTTTTATTTTTATAGCAGCAAGTTACAAAATCTGAATAGCCTTTATTTCAGACAAATGCTGCAGCAAACTAAGTTCCTAAATGAATGTTTGACTCTAAGCCAGTGCTACTTCATGTCAATGCTACAATGCTGCTTTACACGGATAATTATATACTTATGCAATGGCAGCATGAATGGTTGGCTTTGAAATAAGCACTCAGTCGTGTCTACACCGTAACATCAATATGTCCAGCTGCCCCTTTGTCCTCATCTAATCAGCACTAACAAGGAGAAAATTCCACACATCCATCATCAAACATAAAAGGCACAGACAGACTGAAGCCTAGTGCCTGGTCCTTCCTTTAGATGAAGTACACTGTTCAACCCCCATATATATCCCCAATAAAGACATCATTTTAAACAGATATAGGATATTATTAGGCACTTTTTTATTAGTGTGGATCTTACGACAGTCAAAATACAGACAACAGATTCTTCCTAGACAAGTGCAAAAAACAAAACAAAACAAAACAAAACAAACAAACAAACAAACAAACAAACAAACTAACTAACTAACTAAAAAACCCCAATAAAGCTCTCTCATTGTATAACCTTTCTGGAAGTATATTATTATACAAACCACATGGCATTATCTCAGTTATTTCTTTTCTTAGTGAACCAGCAGTCAATAATAATCTATATTAAAATACCCATTGTGTAGAGACAGTGATGTAAGCCTAATGTGAGCTCAATATTTAAGAAAAGAACTTTACTTCCTATTTTTGCAACACATATGGTACTGGGCAAAAATACTAGGCACCCTAATTTTGTTTTACTTACAAATTTTATCTTAAATGTTTATTTTATGACTTCTGCATTATGACTTTGTTACATTAAGTTACATTTTAAGTAACATTAAGTTACAGGAAAATGTTTGCATGGCAGTAATAAAAAGCAACATATTATATAATATGTAAAGACCAACTGTGGAGAAATACTCCAAGATGCTCATTACCAGCTAATTTCCTAATAAGACTGCACAAAGTGTACCTGCATTTTTAAACAGCAAAGGGTTGTTACACTTAATATTGACATTGTTTAGTTTATTACTGTTTACTGCTTTTGTCTGTGGATTTTTTAAATATACAAATGTTTAATTTCATTATTTTTGAAGGCATCTTTGCTTTATAGCATTTCTTTGCATGTGCCTAAGACTTTTCACAGTACTATATAATTACTGTAATAGTTGATTAGAATTTAATTTGTCATTAAAGAGAATGTACTTCAATTCAGAGTGTAAAACAGTGTAAAGAGTCTAAATATGTCCTTAAAGTAATTAGAACTAGATAACTTTGTTAATAATGTTTTAAATATTAGGTTACTGAGGAATGTAAAAAGTTTAATTAATTTCTTATGTTTAGGAACCAATGAATTAATTGTACTCCAAGTTATGATGAATTGTTTTTTGTTTTACTGCATACCATTATAACATACTTATTTTAAATTCCTCAGAAGAAATCAGTTTACATTTATTATACTCACATGCATTTACAACTTAACACAAATATCAAACAAACAGAAATGTGCTTACTGGCTGAATGCAGAAATGAAACTCTTTGCTACGCAGATCATTCACACTAGAGGGATAAACACCAATTGTTCATTCACTTTAGTTACGAAGATTACAAGTAAATATTTTCTGTGGCTTTGTTTCATTTCAGTTTTATTTCAGATTTAACTGTGTAAATGAACAAGGTGGAGTATCAGCATCTTCGGAGTTTTAGAAGTCAGGCCCTTCCTTTTTCAGGTTCTTGTAGTCTGTGTTTACAGCAAAAAACTAAGGACAATGAAGAGAGAAAGCTTTAAATGAACTCCAAACATCTTTTGCTATATTCAAAAGAAAAATAGCTAACAAATAATGAACCATTAATAGATAAGGAGATATTATTATTATTATTATTATTATTATTATTATTATTATTATTATTATTATTATTATGACACAGAAGATAGTAAGGTTTATATTATGTGTGCTAATTAGCCTCTATACAAAAGTAATTGTTCAAAGGAAATTCATACTTGTCACACACACCTTATATTGATAGGTAGGGCTGAGCTGATTCCATGGTTCGGGGTTGCTGGACCTGTTCCAGCTAATGATGTGGGAAAAGCATCCATTTCATACCAAGATCACCATAGGACAAATTAGACATTAACAAGGATTTAAATAACAGCAAGTATTTTTCTGATATCTGATACCTAGTATTTATAAACAAAGGCACCTCATACCCATGGGTTATTTACCATTTCCTATTTCCAATTCTGCTTATGCATTTTATTAATTTACTTGATTGAAAATAAATACATCATCAGCAGAATTACATAAGAAAGATTTGAGTAAAATGCAGTGAGTGGTCCTTACGTAACATGAGGTCCCTTGGCTAGACGAACCAGATAAACTGCAGCACCTCCGAGTCCCAGGCATATGAAAAAAAACTGTGGGATGAGCTGAAGCAGAGTACAAGAGAGAATGGGTTAGTATTAACATTTTTAGGATACAGTTATATTAATAGCCTACCAACACTTATAGATAGTCACCTATGAATATAATATGACATACAAATGTATATATTTTTGCAATATTGAATTAATTTAGATTGCACTATCTGTGGTCAATTAAAAAAAACTAATTTGATAAAGTATACATGATGTTCCTTAACAAAGACAAAGTTTGCATAAAATACACAATAAGTATGATATCACATTTCTTTTAAAGAGAAGCAAAAAAGAGCATAATAAATGTTGTAATAATAAAATGAAGAAACTTACTCCAGGGTGTTTCCTGGCATGATCACGGAGAGCTCGGAGCATAGTTGCAATGGTCAGTGAAAGGAGACAGGAGGGAAAAAAAGTGGCAGAAGGGGAAAAAAGGGGGGATTGGAGAGGAGGTGGAGAGAGAGGTAGATAGGTGAAAAAGAAACAGTGATAAAGACAGAGGTTGGAGAATGAGGAAAAGAGGGAGAGATGGGGAGGAGAATGGCAGAAAAAAGGGAGAGGGGGAGTGAGAAACAGAGACAGCCCAACAGTGAAGGTTTTTAACTGTTTGTAGATAAATCTAGGGTTGGAAAATACTTCAGTAATTGTACTTCCATACTATACTTAAGTATTATTTTTGCATATTTATGCATTATTTGAGTATTATAGAAATTGTTTCTTTTACTCTTACTTGATTAAATTTCTAAGAAAAAATTGACTTTTTACTCTTTAGATTTTTATTCAGACCTTCAAAGTACATGCTACAAATCATTTCATTTTAACATCCAATCAAGTACATTAATGTAAAGAAAACTATAAAGAATTGTGCCAATTTGCCTTCTGTGGTAGATTTGCCATCAATGTAGTTAGCGCTATAATCATGTGTGTCTGAAGATGGATAAGCCATCAGACCTTCAGTGTGGAACTTGAGGATGAGCATCCCTGGCCCTACCTCAGTAAAATGTTCTAATATATTCTTGTAGCACTTGTCTGAGGCAAGTTGGGGAACTTAAAGGGCTGAAGGGCCAGATACCAACGAGTGATCCATACGTTGGCATCCTTCATGCGGTGGAGCCACTGGAGCAGGGCATGATCAGAGCAGAGGATGAAAGGGCATCTTAGCAGGTAGCATCGGAGGGTGAGGACTGCCCACTTGATGGATAGGCACTCCTTCTCAATGGTGCTGTACTTAGTCTCTCGCACCGAGAGTTTGCGGCTAATGTACAGCACCGGGCGCTCCTCCCCCTCCACCATCTGGGACAAAACGGTCCCCAGCCCTCTGTCTGACACATCCGTCTGCAAAATAAAAGGGTGAGAAAAGTTAGGGGAGTGTAACAGTGGTCCGCCACACAGTACAGCTTTTACCTGAGTGAACGCCTATTGGTACGGCTCTGTCCACTAGACTGGATCTGGCACTCCCTTTTTAGTGAGATCAGTCAGTGGGCTGGTGGCATCCAAATAGTCAAGCAAGAACATGCAATAATAGCCAGCCAGCCCCAAGAACTCTCTCACCTCCTTTTTTGTCTTGGGTCTCGGGCAGGTCGCAATCACTGCTGTCTTGTCCATTTGGGGACGCACCTGCCCATGACCCAAGTGGAAGCCCAGACACTGTACTTCCACCCACCCACTTGCACACTTCTTTGGGTTCGCCATGAGGCTGTGGCATAGGTGATATGCGAGCAGAGGATTCTGTCCATAAGCCACTGGAATGTGGCAGGGGCCTTGAATAACCTGAATGGAAGGGTGACGAATTGGTGTATACCAAACGGGGTGGAAAAGGCCATTTTTTTCATGGGATAATGGCATTAAAAGGATCTGCCAGTATCCTTTTGTCAGATCCAGTGTTGAATAAAAGTGAGCCTCGCCTAACTGATCGAGCAGTTCATCAATGCTAGGCATTGGGTGCTTGTCGAATTTAGATACCGCATTGACTTTTCTAAAGTCTACACAGAACTGGACTGACCTGTCGGTTTTGGGGACCAAGACCACAGGGCTGCTCCAGTCACTGTGCGACTCCTCGATTATTCCCATGTCGAGCATAGCCTTAAGTTCCTCCCAAATTATAGTTTTCTTATGCTCTGGTAAGCTGTAGGGGTGGCTGCGCATCACCACCCTGGGGGGCATCTCAATATGCTGTTCTATGAGGTATTTATGACCGGGGAAAGATGAGAACACGTCAGAAAATTCCACCTGCAACTTGGCAATCTCTGTGAGTTGGGACGGTGAGAGGTGGTCTCCACAGGGGACCAGAGTGGATTGGGAGGCTACTTTCGGTCTTACCTCCGGTCCCAGCTACTCTGTCTCAGGGACTACCATCACCAACGCCACGGGGACCCCCTCATCCCATAATTTAAGCAGATTAAGGTGGTATGTCTGCTGCGCCCCACCTCTATCCATTCATTTCACCTCACAGTCGATGTCCCCAACTCACTGTGTGACCTCAAAGGGCCCTTGCCACTTGGCGAGTAATTTCAAGCTCGACATGGGTAATAAAATGAGCACTTTATCTCCCAGTGTAAATTCCTGAAGGTGCACACCCCTGTTATACAGCCAGGATTGACATTCCTGTGCCTGCCACAAATTTTCCTGGATTAAGTGACTGAGTGTGTAGAGTTTTGTCTGCAGGTCAAGAATGTATTGGATTTTGTTCTTACTATTTGAAGGCCCCTCCTCCCAATTTTCCCTAATGATGTCTAGGACGCCATGAGGTTTGTGACCATACAATAGTTCAAACAGGGAGAACCCGATAGAGGCTTGCGGGATCTCTTGTACTGCAAATAACAGGGGTTTGATCCATTTGTCCCAATATTGAGTGTCTTCGCACACAAACCTACGAATCAAGTTCTTAAGTGTTTGGTTAAACCGTTCGGCCAAGCTGTCTGTCTGTGGGTGATAAACGCTGGTACGGATTGATTTAACCCCCAGTAATTTGTAGAGTTTGCAAATCCGTATGACATAAATGTAGTGCCCTGATCAGTCAGGATTACTTTCTCAATTCCAACTCAAGAGATAATTTTAAACAGTGCCTCTGCGACATTGCATGCGAAAATGCTGCACAGTTGTATGTCTTCTGGGTATCACATTGCATAGTCCACTAGGACTAAAATAAAGCGATACACCCATGCAGTCCAATCTAATGGCCTGACAAGATCCATGCCCAATCTTTTGAAGGGAATCTTGATTAGGGAAAGAGGGCACAATGGTGCTTTTGGGGTGACCAGTGGGTTTACTAGTTGGCATTCATGGCATGCCACACACCACCAGCGAACGTCACCGCGAGTGCCTGGCCAATAGAAGTGAGCCATAAGATGGTTCAGTGTTTTATCCTGCCCCAAGTGTCCATCTATGGGATTATGGTGAGCCACATGGAACAGGAGTTCCCTATGGCTCTTTGGAACCAACAACTGGGTTGTTTCTTCTGAGCATCCAGCGTCACTCAATATAGCCTATCTTTAATAATTGAAAAATATGGATGGACAAGCGCAATGTGAGGCTGGAGGGTTTGACCATCGATCACTTGGTCAAAAGTGTGTTTCAGAGTCTCATCCTGTGACTGTTCCGCTGGGAAATCCCTGAGGGGAACCCCGAGGGAGGGTGGAGGGGTGGAGTCTTCCTCACCCCCCCATGTCCCGCTGACACAGAGCTGACGTAGATGGCCCTGGAACTGCCTCCCCAGCTAACACTGCACACATCCCACACTGTGCCTGTCTATCGCTGGTGCCATCTGCAAATAAGCACCTCGCAAGCATTTTAAACCCCGGCCAATTTGTTCCCAAAGTCAGTGGATGGGTGAGGCAGGGACTAACCGCTGGCTCTACAAAAATCTTGCTCTATAGTGAGAAGAACACAAGGAGTCTGGAGGCATGATGCTTTTCTCAAGAAAAGGCACCTCAACTTTTGTCACAGTTGAATGGAGAGGCATGGTGCCCCTTGACAGGCTATCTGCGCCTGTGGGATCTTCACTGCATGTTGGAGTCCCTTAAGACCTCTCCCTAGGGGCCGATACATCCATACAGTATGCATATAAATCTGAAATGTGCATCACTGTAGATAGCCCTTTTTCCTGGTGATCACCTCAGCAAAAAAGTGGGAGAACTGCATGCTTTGGTAATAAGCTTGCACTGCATGCAGTACTGACTGGCTGGTTCCAGAATGACCTTGTGGCTGAGCCCAGTACAAGGTTATTCAATTTAATTTCAATTAATTTTATTTATATGGCACTTTTAACAATAGGCAGTCACAAAACAGCTTTACAGAAATCTGACTATAAAATTAACATTTATAAATTTATCCCTAATGAGCAAGCCAGAGGTGATGGTGGCAAGGAAAAACTCCCTGAGATGACAAGAGGAAGAAATTTTGAGAGGAACCAGACTCAAAAGGGAACCCCTCCTCTTCTGGATGACAACAGATAGTGTGATTATAAATAATTTCTCTTATATAACTGTATACTATATAGTCAAATAGTGCTATTTGTGTTAACAGGAACTTGTATATGAGCATCATTAGAGTTTTAACTTTAAGCCTATTACATCAAACTGAAATTATCAACTGTTCAGTAATGTAGACTTGAGCGTAAACTGTTCTGAGCTATCCAGTCTTTGGGTTATGTATTGCAAAGTTGTGCAGCAGGAGACTGACATCTCAAAACCCTGCTTGAATGTGGCTCTGTGAACAATGGATATCCACCAGGGTTTCCTGTTACTCGAAACTAGGGCTGACCCAGTAAGAACAAAGTGAGAGGCATTCAGGGAAAGATAGTTATTGTTGTTGCTGCATGTTATAGCAAGTGCTATGTCATCAGTCACCATGGGGCCTTGTGGTAAGGTATCAGCATGCATACAGGATGGTATCCAGGTATTTAAACAACACACCTGCCAGTTATCTGAAGTTACATAAGGAACTAGCAGTATCCATACCCGTTTGCATTGTTATCTGCTAGAATGAATGCTGTATTTACTCTGGTTTATGTAACCCTAACCCCAGACCCATGTCTGCAGATAGAATATATACAAAAAATATGAAAATCATAAAAGTAGTCACACAAAACAAGAATCTTAAGTTGGAAGCTGTACTTTGCTCTGTTTCCATAACTCCAACCCAAAACCTATTCCCTAGGCCAGGGATGTCGAACTTTTTTCAAAGGGGGGCCAGATTAGACCACATCAAAATGTCTGAGGATTGGTCACCAAAATATTATTTATGAATTATGCAACAAACAAACAAACAAACAAATAAAGAAAATAAACATTTCTTGCCCATGATTTGTTTCATAAAGTCTCATGATATTAAATTCCTTAATTATGGCAACAGTCTCTTGATATAACTGACAAGCATTTGCTACGGCCCTTGACGAAAAAGTATTCTTGTTTCCAGCTCTTTCGAAATTGCCCCTTCTCACTGTTAACCTTTTGTCTATATCCATGATTAAATATCATTCAATAAATTAATTTGCAGGTGTAGTCAGAAAAAAAGGCTCTTGCAATTTAGCCGTGTTAACACAGTCTGATGCCACCATCAGGTAAAAGGAAAAACTGCAACATGTTGGCCAACAGGCCACTGATTATACATTTTAAGAGAGAAGCTGTGGGCCAATTAATATCTGTCTATGGGGCGCATTTGGCCCTGGGGCAGGCCTTTGGATGCCCCTACCCTTGGGCTATAGGAGTAATACATTCAAAAATGGTTAAAATTCATAAAAGGATACCAGAGGACTTATAGCCTCCAAACTTCAGATTCTAGCAGATAACAATACAAATATATTTAAAAGCCAATTGTTTTTCATGTATAATATTTTTATGATTTTTATTTTTATTTTGCATGCACTAAACATACGAGCTCAGGGGCTAGGTTTGGGGTTGGGTTACAGAAACTAGAGAGGACGCAGCTTCTAAACTCAAGATTCTAGCATATAACAAAATAAAGAGGTGTGGAATCCCATTTGAATAGACCACTTTTATGACCTTTAACATTTTTAACATGTATTACACTATAGGCTTAGGGCCTAGGGTTAGGCTTACAGAAACCAGAACATGTATAGCTTCCAAACATAATATTCTTGCAGATGAAAATGCAAAAATATTTGGAAGCCAAATGTTTCATTTTCAACATTTTTGCATATATTATATCATAGCATGAGAGTTAGGGTTAGGCTTATGGAAACAAGAGTATGTACCACTTCCCAAACATTTTTGCATGTATTACACCTTATAGGCTTAATCACTAGGATTACAGTTAGGGTTATGAAAACTAGAGGATGTACAGCTTCCAAACTTAAGACTATAGTATGTATGAAAGTTAACTGTTTTTTGTTAGATGACTTTTATGATATTTACCTTTTTTTTCAGGTATTGGTGAGAGTACAATGATTCCCGCCATCACAATAATCCATTGCATGGTTGAATAGAGAACCAAGGTGATAGGTTTTGATCTGTCTGTACTGAAGAAATTTGAATTGACAAAGTATGATCTAGGAATGTAGACCTCTGCCGCCTAGGAGATTCT
>JAOTRR010000037.1:11196488-11210364 GCA_028570945.1 Gogo arcuatus
TGTTGTACACCTTAAGACCTGTTTGCAGGAAGAATGGGACAAAATAACACCTGAAACGCTGCATCACTTGGTGTCTTCAGTCCTTAAACATCTTTTAAGTGTTGTGATAAGGAATGGGAACATTATAACCATCCCCACTTTTTTTTTTTTTTTGCAATAATCAAAATTGAAATAAGTGTTTATTTTGAAAAAATAATAGAATTCGTGAGGTAAAACAACAAATAATGCGCTATTGTATTGTTTTGAGTGCAGTACAGGTCAAAGATTATTTACAAATAATTGTTTTTCCATTTTAATTTTAATTTCAACATACCATCCCAACTTTTTCTGATTTGGGGTTGTACAAAAAATGTGTTTATAACCAGCTTGATAAATGAGGCCCATTGATTATATCTATTTGCTAATTATAGATGCTAATTTCGGAGCAGATGTATTTTATTTACGAAGATGTTTGTTAGAATTGGACTACATCTCCTGTAGCATCTGTTGTTGAAGTGATTTTACAGCCTGCAGTTTCAAATTTCAATGGCATATTGGCTGTCTTTTGTACCTGTTTCTTGTTCCCTCTCTTTTGCACTTTTAATCCTTTCAGTCCTTTGGGCTCACTTCGTCTCCCCTCATCACACCCTTCCACCAACGAGGGTGGGCCTTTGATGATTTTGACAGATGGGCTGCTGGACCAACAAGATGATTCTCCACTCATGCAGGTTAGCATTCTCATTTCACATGATTAGCTTTATCATATGTATAAACAGACGTAGCGTTTGTGTGAAACCATGCTTGTATCTCTTATCCAGCCAAGCCCCTCATCCTCAAGCCTCAGCTCCATTCGCTCCTCTTCCTCACAGATGATAAACTCTGCCCCTTCTAGTGCAAGAGGTAAAATAACAATATTGTATCATATACACAAATTACAAATGCTTTATAGAAATTTTCCTAAAATTCTCTAGTGACATGAGGCGAACCTCAGCTCTTTCTTTCTCTTCATTGTCTCTCCTTAATTCTGTCACATTTTCACTGTCACACTCAGGATCTCCCTCTCTGTCTGATAAAAATAAGAATTCCCGTGAGCTGCTGATGTTGCTTCCTCCTCACAGAGAGAGACCTAGCGCTATTTATTATGGCAACAATGAAAACGGACAGGTACTAAAGACCTGAAACTCTTTCATCTGATAAAGATCTCGCTGTATATAGCATTTTGCTTCTGCATGGCTTAGGCCAGAATTCATTTTTAACCCTTCTGTTCTATTCAGTAGGTTATATATTGACATTTTAAATGTTATTTTAAAATACTTGATATCTCTTATTATTTCAACAATGTTTCTGAAAATATATGTGTGGCCAGTTTAACAAATGGTGCAGTAAAAACTGCAGTCTGCCTAAAGTCTTAGCTAAACATTGCTAACATGCCATAACAGAAGCCTAATCAGTTGTGTTTGTAATCAGTTGCTGATTCCCAAAACGTTTATGATGCTCTTGTATTGCATTTGGAAAGGAATCTTTAAATGCAATTTTCTCCTTTTTCACTTTTGGGTGTAACCAGATTTTAAAGTGCTATAACTTTACTTGTGGTTGAGATACATGCAAAAGCAAAAAATTTTTGTTGTTTAGATAAATCAGGAATAGATTGTAGAAAATGTAAAAATTTCACCATGTGTAAGGATTTCCAGGCTGCCACACATATAAACACTGGGAACAGTTGTAATTGTTTATTTAAAGAGAGACAGAGATAAGAGGTGCTGTAACAAGGACTAAAATCGCCTTTGGAATGATATTTACAAATAAAGCAGGCATTTTTATGACCTGAACATCAGCTATTTTTACAATAGCTTTTTTATGCTCATGACAGAATTCAGCCAGTTCTGTTTGTAGAAAAAAAAAATAGAAACAGGACATTTGACTCAGTACAGATTTCATTGTGGGTTTTATATTTGTAGATGAACAACCTCCAGCGCTCTGTGCTCCAACAGCACAGCCCCTGCAAACCATGTTCTGATCCCCCCCATACAGGCCTCACTGACAGAGGTATGTGTTCTCTGTCTCTGTGTGTGTGTGTGTGTGTGTGTGTGTGTGTGTACCCAAGATGCACATCCTTTCTGCACATTCAGAAACATTTATCCAATCTACACTGTTCTATTAAACTTGCTGTGTATGTTTTATGTTTGTGTAACCCCTCCAGGTGTTCCCCCAGCCCCCAGTAATTGGACGCTGGATGCAGAAGCTGGATCATACATGCAAAACCCGGGTACACTTGCAATGTCCCATGGCTCTTCTCGCACCTTTCCACAGGGTAATGAACACACACTGACAACCGTCCACTGAGACACATACACATACTGCAAAAAATGACATTAGCAAGTGAAAATATCTTGAATATAGTCTAATTAATCTAGTATTCCTATTATAATATTACAATAAATTTAATATAAGATTTTTAAACCAATTTCTGGACATTTTTACTCATTTCAAGCTTGTAGTACTATTGTTCTATTATAATTTTGCTTATTTTAAGCATTTATTTCTAGAAAGAAGAAAAATAAAGTAATATAACTATAATATAATGTAATGTAATGCCTATAATATAATGTAACATAACATATAACAATATTTCATCAAAGTAAGTTCTCAGGTAAAAGTTTGGTTTAAAAACATTTTAAGCATGTTCTTGAACATAAAGCACACTGAGATAGCACCACACTCTTGTACACGCATCAACAGCTATTGTTTTATATGCTTTTAGATCAGCATTGCACTGACTTTTTTTGTTTTTAATTATTTGTTTATTTGTTTACTTTTTCGTTGTGTTATAATCTGTTCTGAACTTGTTCTTGATTTGTCAATGCAGGTCACTTCTTGATGCACTTTGACACATTTCAGCAGCATATGAGTGATGCTCCGCCATCTTTGCCTGCACGCTCACTTAGAAAGGTAAGCAGGGCTTCACGCCTTCTTTCTATATAAATGTGCACTCAACACTGAGCTAGCCAGACTGCTTCATACCGTCATGGATTAAGTGTTCTCCTCCAAGCATGTTGAGTATTATGAAGATAAAGCATAAACAGTCAGTGACGTAGATTTCATTTCCACACTGCTTGTACCACCTATGCCATGAAACACTGTGCCAAAACCCCAAAAATCCAGAGATATCTTTTTAAATTCTCGCAAGAATGTGGATCATATCTGGACTTTTTTTTTGACAATTCAATGATCGGAGAATACCCAGAATGAATTTCATCATATATGGGTCATAGTTTGAAATATCTGGGCAAAACCATCTCTGGATTCTGGGGTATTTTGCACATTAAAAATTATATAGTTAGTGAAGATTCCAACATAGTACACAAAACGTTTCAAAGAAACTTTGGACTTTTTTCCACAATCGTACTCCATCAAGCATGCAAATTCTCTGTTCTCAGTTCTATTCAGACAGTTCTCTGTTATAACGCAGCATCATTGCAGTGTTGTTGACTGTTATGTTTAACTTAACATTAATGTTAACATTATCTTTTATATAATCTCGTTGACGAAACCTAGCAGTGAAAATGTGTGTTGATGCATTCATATCATTTACCATTTACCGATCAATAAAGTGTATAGTTCTACTCACATACTAACAACAGTTCAAATCACTCTCAATAGTAAATATGGTGTTCAATCCTAAACAATGACTGTATAAACCATCATGGGTTAGCTATGCTAAATATAGCTAACAAACTACTAAGCTGAAACGTGTTTTTTTTAAATTATTTTTCAATCCAGACTACTAAACCTACAGTTTGTTTACCGTGATTTAGCCTTGTCAGTCATGAGGAAAAAGTGAGTAGGTGTGCAGGCAACAGACACATGTAAAAGCTAAAAGAGAGTTTTATTAAAGCAAACTGGCAGACAAATCCAAATCGTGAGGCAGAAAACAGAATCAAAACAGGATATCAGAGGCAATATCAAAAAGGCAAAGTCCAAAGCACAAAACAAAGTCAAACCAGAAAAGCAGAGCAATAATCAAAAAGCTTAGTAAAGTCAGGCACACAGAATGAGTGTTTACTTCACAATGACCGAGTGTTTTGAGCTTGCTTATATGTATGGTGTGGTGATTGAGTCCAGATGTGTGCAATTAGAAATTTGGAGACTGTGAATGGTGAAGTGCAGGATGAGCGTTGTAGTCCATGACAGCCATATTTGAAGGCCGCTGTGGATGCTGGGAAGTGGAGTCTAGAGTGCTAGCAGGTGCAGACATGACAGAAATCCCCCTCCTCCCAAAGAGTTCACTCTGGGAGCGATACTTTTTCTTGAGCGGCCCCGAGGGCAAGGGCCTGGTTTATTGGGATGCTTGGCGTGGAATTCTTGACATAGGAGTGGGTCTAAGATGTCCCTAGCAGGGACCCAGCAGAGCTTTTCGGCCATGGTCCTCCCACTCTACCAGATATTCCAATTTGCCCGCTTTGCCATGAGAGTTTAGGATGTCGTGGACGTTGTATGCTGGTTGTCCGTTCAGGGCGAGGCGTGCAGGAGGTGAGGTGGAGGGAACATGGGTGGCTAATGGACCTGGAATAGCAGGCTTCAGGCATGACATTTGGAACGTGGGCAAGAGTCTACTGTGTCTGGGCAGGTCAAGCTTGCACATAATGTCGTTGATGTGTTGAATGATTTTAAAGGGGCCAATGTACTTAGCACTGAGTTTCTTGCAGTTCTGTGGGTTCCTTAGGTCTTTGGTAGACAGCCATACTTGGTCACCTGGCTTTATATTGGGGGGTTTCCCCTCTATCATGGTCAGCAAAGTGCTTGTACCTTTGTGCCACTTGCTCTAAGCGCTGGTAGATGCTCTCCCACACTTGTTCACTGTGTTTAAACCACTTGTCAAAAGTGGGTACGTCGGTGGGAGAATCATCCCATCAGACGAGGAGAGGTTGATAGCCAAGTACGCATTGGAAGGGCATAAGTTGGGTGGCTCTTATGACAGTCACTGACAATATCTTCTGGGATACCATAATATCGGAACACATGGGTGAATATTAGTTCAGCTGTTTCAAATTCTGTGGGAAGACCTGGTAAAGGGATGAGTCTTGGAGAAACGATCAATGATGACCATGATTACTGTGTTGCCTTGAGACTTGGGAAGATCTATAATGAAGTTTATGGCTAAGTAGAACCAGGGATGCTGAGGCATGGGAAGTGGCATGAATTTGCCTACTGGAAGTGCCAGGGGCATTTTAGCCTGTGCACACGCTGAACATGAGGAAATGAAATGGTTGACATCCGGCAACATGTTGGGCCATCAGTATTTAGTTCTCAATAGTTGGTAAGTTCACTGATTGCCTGGATGCCCAGTGGTGGGAGTGGTGTGTGCCCAGTTGATCAAACAGCCACTGAGGTGTGGGGGAACATAGGTACGATTGGCGGGGCAATTGGCAGGAACATGATATGACATGATTCGAGTGAGTTCTTGGTCTATCTCCCAGGTCAAAGATTTAACGAATCAGATCAGAGGATAAATGGGTCCTGGATCTGGGACAGAAGATGGGTGAATATGGGACAGAGAGTCAGCTTTAGTGTTCATAGAGCCAGGTCTGTAGGCTATGGTGAACTGGAACCTAGTGAATAAGAAGGCCCAGCAGGCTTGACATGGATTCAGTCTCTTAGCAGACTTGAGATACACCAGATTTTTGTGATCGGTGAAATTGGTAAATGGATAGGCTGCCCCTTCCAGCCAGTGTTGCCACTCCTCCAGTGCCAGCGTAACAGCCAAAAGCTCCTGGTTACCAATATCATAGTTCTGTTCTCTGGGGGTAAGTTTCTTGAAGAAAAAAATGCTACAGGATGCAACTTGGGCTTCTTGCCAAAATGCTGAGATAGCACTGCTCCGACACCAGTCTCAGATGCATCAACTTCAATGACAAAAGGCTTAGTGGGATCAGGGTGCTTAAGAATGGGAGCAGACGTAAATGCTGTTTTGAGTTCGGAGAAGGCCTTTTCAGTCTCTTGGTTCCAATATGAGCGCTTGTGACCCTTTTTGAGCAGGGCTGTGAGCAGAGAATCACCTGTAGAAGTTGGCGAATCCTAGGAAATGCTGAAGCTCCTTAACTGTGGCGGGAGTTGACCACATAATTACTGCTGAGACCTTGTTCTCATCTGTGTTACTCCCTCTGTGCTGATAACATAACCCAGGAAAGATATCTGGGAGTCATGAAATTCACATTGCTCTGCTTTGACAAACAGTTGGTTCTCATGGAGTCAAGACAGGCTCTTCTTTACATGGTTCACATGACTTTTTTGGGTAGGAGAATAAATCAAGATGTCATCAATGTACGCAATGACAAATTTCCCAAGCATGTCCCTCAATACATTGTAAATTAGGCATTGGAAGACACTTGGTGCACAGTATAGCCCATACGGCATCACGCAGTACTCATAGTGGTGCTAAATGCTGTCTTCCACTCATTACCCTTACAGATGTGCACCAGATTATAAGCACTGCATAGGTCGAGCTTGGTAAACACTTTAGCTGATCTGCGGTGTTCAAGGGCTGAGGGAACTAAAGGCAAGGGATAAGTCAAAATTTACTTTGATCTGGTTGAGTCCTCTATAATCAATGCATGGCCTAAGGCCTCCTCCTTCCTTCACCACAAAAAAGAAACCAGCAGAAGCAGGCAACATGGAGGGACGGATGTACCCCTGTTGTAGGGCCTCCTGTACATAATCCTCAATAGCCTTCTGCTCAGAAATAGAAAATGGGTAGATGTGGCAGCAAGGAGGCATGGTGCCAGGAAGGAGCTCAATGGCACAGTCATAGGGTTGGTGAGGGGTTAGCCCACTGGCTTTACCCTTACTGAATACTTCTACGAGTTCCCAGTAACACTGCAGAATGTTGGTAGTTGTGATGACTTCATGGCTTTCCACTGAGGTAGAAGCAACTGTGAGTTTGGGGAGACAGAGACAATGTTGGATGCAAGATTTGGACCAGTGTAGTATTTCTCTGTCCTGCCATGAAACCTGTGGGTCGTGCTGTTGCAGCCATGGGAACCCCAAAATGATGGGTTGGTTCTTGATTACTGTGACTAGGAATGAGAGTTTAATAATGCAGTGCACTGACTTGGAACATGAGGGGTTTAGTGCTTGACTTATGCCACTCCCAACAGGACTACCATCGATAGTCCTGATCTTTAGGGGCTGTTGGAGTGGCTGTGTGAGGATTTGAAGTCTTTGCACAGTGTCACTGTGGATGAAATTTCCTGCAGCTCCAGAATCCACCAAGGCTGAGAGAACATATACAGATTCTGAGAGCCTTATCTGCACATCAATTGTGAAAGATGGGTGAGAGAAAAACTTAAACTGACTCAATGGGAGAGGGCTTGATGTGGTTAAGGCTTTTTCAGCCAAGGTTTGGAGTCTCCCTGATGAGAAGGACAACTTGACACACAGTGTGGAGTCCCCACAATAGAAGCATAGCCCCTATCTGCACCTGGCCTCCTGTTCAGAGAGGCTTAACTTGGTACATGAAATATGCATGGGCTCTGGGTTCTCTAGGACATTTGGACGGTGCGTGGGAGTGTGCAGTGATGGTCAATTCCTGAGCAGATTGTTGAGTCAAATGGACACATTGGTGAGAGAGTCGGGAGAGGCTTGATCATCCTGACAGGCTAGTTCAGTGAGAATCTCAGGATTTAGACCTTGGCAAAACACTGCTTTTAAGGCAGCCTCATTCCAGCCTTTTCTGCCTTTTCTGGCTGCAAGCGTGTGAAATTCGAGAGCATATCCTGCAACTCATCTCCTCCCTTGTTTAATGGTGAGTAGTCATTCACCGACTTCCACCCCTTCAGGACTGTGATCAAAATCTCGGCGAAACAGCTCAATGAATCATTCATATGAAGAGCTAGATTCGCCACCCTTCTCCCATACAGCGGTTGCTCACTTGAGCTCTTTACGGTGAGAAAGTTGATAAACTGGGCTATTTTCTGTGGTCTGTGGTCCCAATCTGAGTGGTGAAAAACAGGGAACATTGCAGAAGAAATCCCTTGCACTCAGATACCTCTCCAGAGAACTTGTCAGGATGGGGATTAAGCATGCTGGAGTCCATCGCCAACACAGGGTGGACTAGGAGTGCCTGTGACACAGTGTTGGTAAGCTGGGTCACATGAGCATTGAGTTCACCCAGGAAAGCAGAACAATAATCAAATGCTTGGTAAAGTCAGACACACAGAACTGAGCATTTACTTCACAATAATTGAGTGCTTTGAAAGAGTTTATATGTGTGCTGTGGTGATTGAGTCCAGGTGTGTGCAATTAGAAATCAGGAGACTGTGAAGTGCAGGATGGGTGTTGTAGTCTGTGGCGGTCATACTTGAAGGCCGCTGTGAATGCTGGGAAGTGGAGTCTAGAATGCTAGCAGGTGCAGATGTGACAAAAAGAACTAGGAAAGAGAATTTACACATTCTTTGTTTTCTGTGCATAATAATAAAAAAAATTATTTCAATTTACACCATAGTAGTTTAAAATATGCTATTAAAAATGCTCAATTTAAAAACCAACATCAATGAAAACAGTATTTACTGAAAATATTTATTTACAGCATGTTTACTGAAGGGGGAGTACAGTGGTGCAGTGTACACTGTCACCTCACAGCAAGAAGGTTCTGGGTTCAAACCTCGCGGCCGACTGGGGCCTTCCTGTGTGGAGTTTGCATGTTCTCCTCGTGCCTGCGTGGGGTTCCTCCGGGTGCTCTGTTTTCCTCCCACAGTCCAAAGACAATGTGGATTAGGTCAACTGCCATCTCTAAATTGCTCACAGGTGTGAATGGTTATTCGCTGATAAATTAACGACCTGCACAGGGTGAACCCCACCTCTCACCCACAGTCAGCTGAGATTGGCTCCAGCTCACCCATGACCCTGACTTATAAGCGGTATAAACAATGGTTTGATGGATAGATGTTTAGTGAAAACAGTATATTTTACTATCCTTGTAGAAAGTGGCATACAGAGCAACTTTCATAAATTATACATGCAATGTCTACAGATGTACCATAATTGCTATGAAAAATTCTTTGGACTAAATGAAGAGAACATTTCACAAGTATAGGGACTCAATGCCAGGCATTTTGCAGGGCCACAACTCATCCATTTGCTGTAGATAATGAAATCCCACAAGTGTAAGTAGGGCTATACTGATTTGCATTCATTTAAGTGATCAAAATAAATATATCTTAGTCAGGTCAAAGCAATTTTAATTATTTGCAATATTGGGTAAAGGGGAAAACCAGAGCATGTTTGGCTATTCAAATTTGAGGTTTGATTTAAAATTATATTGTGTGTATATATAGAGTATAAAAATATTTGAGTAAAATGTCATAATAGTCTACATTAATGTGATTTAAAATACGATTTTTTGATAAAATCCATCCATCCATTATCTATATCACTTATCCATTAGGATCGGGGGGGAAGCTGGAGCCAATCCCAGCTGACTTCGAGTGGGGGGGGGCAGTCTATCGCAGGGCTAACACAGAGACGAACAACCATTCACAATCATATTCACACCTATGGGCAATTTAGAGTAGCCAGTTGACCTAATCCATATGTCTTTGGACTGTGGGAGGAAACTGGAGCACCCAGAGAAAACCCACACAGGCACGAGGAGAACATCCAAACTCCACACAGAAAAGCCCCAGTCAAGGTTCGGGGTTTTTGAACCCAGAACCTTCTTGCTGTGAGGTGACAGTGGTAACCACTGCATAACTGTGCCTCCTTTGATAAAATCTATTTGATATATTTATTTGTTAATATAAGATTTTACGTTTTAAGTAGACATCTTTCATTTGCAGTTTTATGTAAATATAATTTTCTCATCCACTGATGCCATATATACCTAGAAAGAATAACTTTAATTACTAAATGAGATATGTGGTCTTGGAAAATAGCTACAAAATACAATTACCATGAATGTCAACTGTTTTATGTTTATTATGCCTATCTTTTGTACAATAAAAATAATTTATATTTTTTCCCTCACATCCACATCCAGTCTCCTCTTCAGCCTATCCCAGGCTCTCCCACCAGCCCTGTTTCGGTTTTGGGCGGCAGCAACTCCACGCTTTCAGGTAGCGCCAGCAGTGGCGTCTCGTCCCTAAGTGAGAGTGTACACAGCCATGCCGAAACACCGAGCCGTAATGAAAATGTCATCCTAAACCGCCAAGACAATCCCATAGAAACTGCTCAACTTCATTACTGGAGCCCTGACGATCACCTGAGCTCTCACTATCCGCATGTGCACTTCAGCGGTGTTCCTGAACACATGCCCTATTCCTCAGCCCCCAAGCACACTCAGTATGGTCAAAGTCATTATGGAGCGTACAGTGCAGACAACGAGCCAGTGGAGCCCCAGCGGCTTTGCCACCTGCGCCCAGTGGGTTTCAGTGCCATACAGGAGCAGTATCATCACCACCACCACCTCCATGGCTCATTACGCCGAGCTGGAACTCCAACTGTGCCACCTAAACCTGCCCAGAGAGAGGAGGAGGGGACAGCACCACACCCGGTGCCCCTCCCTCGCCGAATATTTCCTCCTCACCGTGCCACCTGGGAGCAGGGTATCAGAGAGGAGCAAGAGGAGAATGCAGGATGAAGACAAAAGAAGACAATGGCAGAGGGTGGTCATAACAGAAAGGTTCATCTAAGTGCTACAATCTTCAACCATGTATTAAGCTTAACTGCATGTGCAGGCTTTCCTGGTGTTAGGAGGCTTTGTGTTGATGTTCCATCCTTATAGTTTACACGACAGCAGCCTCTAGACCAGGACTTGCCTTGCACTGCAGACTCTAGAGTCCATCAGACCATGCTTCAGCTTGCAGTATATGCTTACAAATCATACTCTGGTGTTAAAAATGTCTGTGAGCATGGTTTTGTACAATTTTAAAAGAAAATCTATATTTTGTGAGTATAGTGAAGATATAATATAGACAATCCCTGTAGTCTCCTTGCTTAGTGTGGTCTTCTAAAGTGATGAAAAGAAGAGGCCTTCCTCCTCAAGTGCAATGCTTCTAAATGACAGCACACCCCAGTTTGACTGCATAATCATTCTCTCTGACCATGTAGATTCTAAATGTTTCAGAGAATTCTGAACATTTCTGTCTGTACATATAGCATGGTCTAGCAAATGAAGCCCTAACTACAGGCAAAAATATGCCATGGACTCTTGTTAGTAGCCTCAAGAAAAATCATTTCTTAGCTTTCAAGTTTTTGAATAAAATACTCCCTTATCCCATGTGCGTACCACAAACCTTTTCTTCCCATATTCCTTGTGGATGAATCCAACTACTTAGTGTAGTTGTAAATAGTGTACGCTCTTGTATTCGCTACACAAGCACACAGACCTCTCATAAATAACTTCATTCAGGAATCTTTTGAATACATTATATTGATTGTTAAACATACCAACTAGCACTCAATACCTCTCATAATAATGTGGCACACAGAATGATTACAGTAAATTGTAATCTAGAAGGCTTTCGATTTGATAATGATTAAACTGGAGGGATTTAACCAGTTCTTACATGTCTGGCTTATTCAACAAAGATGGTAAATACTACTTTTTTTTGCTGAGTTATTTCTTTCACAATCAGTTGACTTTAAACCAAATTCTATGTTATTTTACAAGGCCACTGGAAATATCCCCCTCCAGTGTAGCCCTATTATTAATAAACATGCAGGTACAGAAGCTCAGGTGTGTTTTTGAGTATTAGATGCTAATGAGCATGGTGGCTACAGGGAAACCACACCAAAAACGTACAATACACACTATTACAATGTACATTCAGTCACTGTACATACATAATAAAACAGTCTGGCGATACATGCTTTTGAATAATCACACACTCTCAAAGCTGTTGTGTCTTTGTTTCATGTACATAATCCAGAAGTGACATATGAAGATTATTGGAATTTCATATTTATACTGGGCAAATTATAATAGCTTGTGATTGTCTCATTTATTCTAGACTTGAGATATTAAGTCTGAAGGGGAAAAAAATCATTTATACTCTTTTCAATGTGCCCTCTTGTACATATCGTGAATGCATGAATAAACAGTGTTATGAATTTGTTTCACTTTGGGGTTTTTTTATTAGTATATGATTATCAATGTGTATAAAAACTAATAGTTAGTTGAATAAACCAATTGTTAAACCATTCATAGTTTTTTTACAGCAATGCCGTCCGTGGTCAGCTAACAAGCAGCTGGACAGCAGCAACGAAGCTGTGAAATGGGTGTCAAGGAGGTAGGCAAGGCAAATTTGATGGGATTTAAACACTGTCATTAAAGTGTGTTAATTATCAAACATGTACCACAGAGTTGTTAATATGTGCAGCATGACAATATGAAAAGAAAAAATGATGGTGGAGGGCATTTTTGTGCCTATTATTATTATTATTATTAAGAAGAAGAAGAAGTAATAGTTGTTGTTGTAGTAGTAGTACAAAAATAACGTTCTGTTCTCCTTAATCTCATTATTCTATAGGAATATTTTAAACCTCACATACAGCATCTTTTAACATAGAGCCACCAAGCTATGCAGAAACAGCAACTTTTGTGTATTAGCAATTGAAAGTACATATTCTAACCATTAGCAGTTAATGATGGCACATTAAAAACAAATCTAAATGCCTCAACATTATAAAATGCAGTGTCAAATATCTGCCAGCGGAGATGACGATGTGACAATGGAACTATGGATTAAACCTATTAGTAAACTTTATATAAAAATATAAAAAGCTGATTTAAGCTAGGAGTTTGCATGTTCTCCCCATGTCTCCGTGGGTTTCCTCCGGGTGCTCCAGTTTTCCCCCACCGTCCAAAAGACATGCGGTTAGGTTAACTGGGTACTCTAAATTGCCCATAGGTGTGTGTGAGTGTGAATGGCTGTCTGTTTTGTGTTGGTCCTACAATGGATTGGCAGCCCATCCAGGATATACCCCGCCTCTCGCCCAAAGTTGGCTGGGCTTGGCTCCAGCTTCTCCGCGACCCGCAATGGATAAGCGGTATAGAAAATGAGTGAGTGAGTGAGTGAGTGGGTGAGAGTGATTTAAGCTAGTATATCATATTACATACTCTACAGCCATCCACCTATAACCATCTAATCAGTCTAACCTAAATTTCCAGGACTAGGACTTCTAAATTTGAGAAGCCATTTAATTCCCTACTGAAAAATTCAGCTTAACTGATCAGCTACCAGCTGCCAGAAGGATGAACTGGACAAGCCTACACTGTCATTGCCAGCTATTTATTTTCCAACTTCCTTACTTGACTAAGATGATCAATAATTGTTTAAGATTTTCTAGTTACCGAACAGCTGTTATTTCCTTAAAAACATGCTTATGATGTAGCATTAGTAGCAGCCATTCAGAAATTACTTAAACCAGCACTGATTAGCTCAACCTGTGTTTTGACAGCTGGTGACAAATATTCATAGGATTATGCAAAATTCAGGACAGCTACAAATACAGTAGTTGCAATTGTGAAATGTAAATAAAACATGCTAATGCACTGAAAACATATTCTTATTACCTCAAGCTCACTTTGAAGAATGTTTCTGTTTATGCAAGCCCATTTTCTGCAGGAGCCCAGATCGAGAATGCAAACAACAAAGCGATCCTCTTTATCGCTGGTCTATCGCAAGAGGATCTTTATTGTATAATCTGACATGGGGAACATGTTATCACATATGTCATCATGTGTTACTGAATTTGGCCAAGGTTTTATTGGGATCACACACATTGTGTCAAATACAAATCTTAAAAGACTGCTGAAATTGCATAGTGTAAAAGTGGCTGAAGCTGTTAAAGTCAAACAAAACCCAAAAATAAACGCTGTTTGCCGATCACGGCAAGTGCC
>JAOTRR010000038.1:147652-157891 GCA_028570945.1 Gogo arcuatus
GCAGCCAAGAACAGGAACCTTACAATCAACAACACGTTCCTATTAAAGTGGCCGGGGAGTGTATTTTATTTTAGTGTAAATATGCTCTACAATATGACACCGTATTAGAGCCAGAAAAAAACTCAGAAATACCGAGATTGAAAAGTCCGAAATTCAAGAAATTTAATTCAAGAACAAGTTCCTATTAAAGTGGTCGGTGAATGTATTTTCCTAATAGATTCATAAACATTATTATTTTCTGTATTTCAGGTCATTTTTTTCATTTTTCTGGGCTAGAAATTAGTTTAGAACGCAACTCATGAAGCAGATGTAGTGTAAGAGAGGCGAGGTCATTTCCAGGTACAGGATAAATAATGAGTTTCCATTACAATTGCTATTCCCTAGGCAGGCAGCAGAGGGCACTACACTTACACATCTGACTGTTAATAGCTCAACTTTCCTTATATGGTCATTGTTTCCTGCCCTCATTAGCCTGTTTGTGGGTTCTTCTGCGTAAGTTCTCCTTCTGCTTGTTTTCCAACTCCGGCTATCTCACACCAGTATTATATTATTTCCTCTTGTGCTCTCACTGGATGATTAAATGTTCATTTGTGTTAGTTTACGATCATGAATTTATGTTAATTAATTGATAAGCTAATTTGCCTTATTTTTCTTTCTGCTCTTTCAGTTATGATGAGTGTGTGGGACGGGATGCGACGCAGATCTTCACCCCTACAGATGACCCGCCGCCGTACTCACACACCTCACACACACACCCCGGCATCGAGGGGGCGGAGCTTCCTGAAGGCACTTCCTGGTGGTCAGCATATGCGTGTGCAGGTTCCCATCATCCAATCAGATTACAGGACGTTTCCTCCGTGTTTGTTCTGTCTGTGGATGAGCTGCCGCCGTACGAGGCCGTGATGGAGCAGCAGAACCGAACCATTCCACTGATCGCCAGCGAAGACGTGAAACACACCACCGAATAAACAGACCACGTCTCTGATAAAGACTGTGTGAGACTGTGTGTGTGGTGGACTGGCGCCTTTTGATGACATCATCATGTGATTAAAGAATAGTCCAATCCTACAGAACAGGATTTGATGAAAACACACATTTGCTAAAACTTTGTAAAAGATAAACAGACTTTATTTTACAGAACTTTATTCAGATCCAACGCTGAGAGCCAAAGACATGATCACTGTCCGAGTATCTGAGTCTCAGATGTGTTAAATGTTCTCTCTCTCTCTCTCTCTCCGTTGTTCTTTTTGGATTTCTCAATAACTGCTGTTTAAACTTAATTCTAAAGTCTTTTCTATAAGACCCGAGCTTTATTTACTTCTGTAGCTAATTTGTAGGAATTCACATTTTCAACAAAGCAAAAAAAAATCTGTAAAGTTTTTATGCAGTGGAATTACTTTACTAATGCATTTAAAGAACTATAACAGATTAGCAAAGAAAAAAAACTAAAATACTGGGTGGTTATTTAAATTTAGTAAAAATGTAAAGTGTTTTCACGTATCAGTTTAGATGGGACTAAAAGGCCTGGACCTGAAAATGTGTGAAGAAGCTAATCTCATGTTAGCATGTTAGCTAACTTCTCTGTAAAAATTAAATCAATTAAATCAATTTGCTTTAGAAAATGATGTGACAGGACATGGTCCTACTAGCAGAGTATTTTCAGCAGGTCAGCTGTTCCATGCTCTCTAGGCAACAAGCTGTTATAAATCTCATCATTATTTGTTGTACAACATTATAAAGGTTATAGAACCCCTGAGTGTAATGATCACTAGCGCACACTACTTTAGCGAACACTTTTACTCATTTTCTAAATACAGATAATGACTTTAAAAAAAAAACAGAGGGACAATAAATCACTCTTTACAAATATTATTAATAATACATATATTTTAATAATATTAATCACAAGTGTGCTATAATTCATTCTGACTGTTAATGTACAAAACAGGAACTTTATTTTTTCCTCTATACAAGGTTTATTGTGTTTGAAGAGTGTTTTAATTTTATTATATTTAAATCTGAAATCATTCTAATCAAAGAAATGTGGTGCCTCCAATAACGTGTTTGTACATGATAAAGCTCTTATTAAAAGTTATTCCTAATGTTTAAATGTTATTCCCCTTCCTGATATAGAATATTACTGAAAGATATTTCCAGAACTTCTGTTATTGATTGATTATCTGTGAGTCTGTCGCCATCATTAAAGAAATGATTCATTATAAACAGATAAATATGTTTTTGTCGTTGTTTTTCTGTCATCGCTTTACTGAGAGTCGTGTAAACATCTGTAAAGTTTTCTGTTTGTTTATTTTTTGCGAAACAGAATCAAAAACAATCCTAAATACATATTCTTCTGAATCATAAATTCATATTCCACCAATTAGCAAGTAATAAATAACACATTTATTATTATTATTATTATTATTATTATTGATTAATTGTTTGTAAGGACAGTGAAATATTTTGTCTCTGACTTTAAAAACTGACACTGATTTGCCGTTATTGTCTTCTTCTTTTTCTTAGTTCCATTACATAATAGCGGCGCTCTGTTTAAACCTATACATTAGTCTGTAAATAATCTAAGAAATGACCACAAACATTTTTGTCTTAAAAATAATTTTCATGATGTTTACTGCTGATTTTGTGATTCTGTAGCTGCTATAAACAGAAATATGACGCTTCACGTTAATGTTTGTGAATATGGCGCCCTCTGGTGGCTGTGAGCAGTTTGTGCAGGCCAGCTGGTGTGCGTGACTACGTCATCTGTAATCCCGGAAGTAATTTCCCGACGAAATGAATTAAAGGATTTTGCTCAGGTTTGCTACCCGACCTCCTGAATTAATTTGCGTGATGTAACGTTAAATTTAGGACACACCGAATGTCCTAACTTCCAAATATTTTAGCTTTGAGTTAAAGTTGGAGTCCATTTTGGTGTAAACTACAAATCCACTAGAGCAACGCGGCCTCGTCAGGACAAATCAAACGCAGGCTTCTCATCCGGGCATTTTAGCTGTAGACTCCATTGTCTTGGTAGTTCGCTAGCTCGAAACAAACAGGTAGTTTTCTAATAAAAACACACTGATTTTATCTGTGTGATTACAGAGAAGATGTGGCTCGTTCGCGAATATTAGCCACATGCTAACGCTAGCAAAGAGCCGGCGCGTGAAGGTTTAGACAGCAATTATAGCGTCAGAAAAATGCTACAAAAAAGGCAACACAGATTACGGATGCGGTTTATATCCAAAAAACATTTATCTCTGGAAATACATTCGAAGATGAGTAAAATATATATTTACATATATTTTAAAATATTCATAACTAAAACAAACGGGACGCCATGACGTCAGCGGAACGTAGAAGCTTGTGGGTTGGATAAACGTTTCCATGGTAACATCGGCGCCTCTGATTGGTGGAGTGTCTTTGTGGAATTCTGGGTAATGTAGTGTTTCATGAAGAATACCATAATAAAACACGTCTTTTTTAAAAGAAATGCAGTTGAGATCACATTGATTTGTAAAGTGATTTGTAGTGAAGATGAGCATTTGTTTTTAACAAAACAGTAAATGGCCGAAAGTGCAGCATGTGTTAAAGCGAAAAAATCTTTTATTTGTAGCCATGAATCGAATGTGTAATGTTACTTCCGGAAACAGCTGGATTTGTCAGTGTAGACAGGAACCCTGGTGGGTTTCTTTTGTGCTACTTAAGTTGAAGGTTGTTAGGGTTGGTCTAAGTGGAGAAACGTGTTAAATAGCTAGTTCATGTTAAAAGAAGCTTTTGTATTGTCGTTGTTATTATGTGATCAGTGAATGATGGACACATGCAGGAGGAGGAAGTGCACTAACCTGCAGGAGTGATCTTTATTATTCCTATTATTTGGTGATGTTTTTGGTGAGTATCCTCCTTTGTGGTCTTATATATGGATTGAGAAAAATAAGAACTACTGTTTAAAAAAAGAAAAGAATAAAAACCCTTCTCCCCTGCTGTCATCCTGTTTACTTTCACTTCCTGGTTTTCAGCTTTCTGCTGTCGCTTCACACACATGAGAGGAAAATCCACACTATGACCGACATTGCTGGAGGTGAGACAGCTAAAGCAGGACGTGAGAACGTCCTGGAGCGCTACGTGACTTTCTACAGCCATGTGTGGAGCGAGGGCAGCGTGAAGGTGTGTGAGGACACACAGCTGATGGACCAGGCCAGGCAGGTGGTGTTACGGCAGTGTGAAGCAGCTCACACGTTCACACTCCTGCCATTTTACCCCACTGTGATCGACATCATCAACAGCACCAGCAACAGCTCCACCAGCGTGTTCCAGCGTCTGAGCAAAGCCTTCGAGGTGCTCGAACTGTTCTGTGTCAACCTGTTCCTCTTTCCCTGGAAAAAAGAGATTAAAACACTGAAGGTGAGAGTAAAGTGTCTCTCTCTCTCTCACACACACACACACACACACTTCCTGTTTCTGTTTTTAAATATATATTTAATAATCCACGGTTTAAACACTCCACACTGCACTGATTTCACTTTACAGAAGTGAAACTAAACTTTAAAAACTCTTTGAGCTTCTCAGCACTGCAGCTTTTATCACAACAAATCTCTTAACAAGTGAAAATATCTTAGTGTGGATCAAATATTTCACATTATGAGATTATTTTGAAAATAATTACAAAATTATTAAACCTGTTTTGAGACTTTAGTATTGAATTTATAATATTCAATAAATAAAGTTATTAAAAATCTCATTATGGAAAATCAATTATCAGTTCTATAAAGCTGTCTATAGATTCTTTTTAATCTAGTGATATTATTTCTGCAGAAATTATAATTTAGAAAATTATACATTGGCTTATAAATTATTATTTTTTAATTATATTTCTTTCATGAAATAAATGCTTGAAATAAAAAAGACTAGGCTTGAATAATTCTTAATAATCTTATAATTATTTATCAGATTTATTAAAATAACATAAATTTACAGATTTTTTTTTTTAACTGAAAATATTTTTGCACCAATATTTCAGAAAGGTAATTGTTTGTTTGTTTGTTTGTTTGTTTATTTAGTTAGTTTGTTAGTTAGTTAGGTTGTTATTGTCTGTTTTATAGCTGAGGTCACCTTCCAAAGAAACACTAAGCTATTATTATTATTATTATTATTATTATTATTATTCAGAGTTTATCATAGTATTGATATTAGATCATCTCGCCCAGCCCGATGTGCACACTTGAATAAAATATCAGATGAAAATATTTTTATAAATGTAGAATATAATGTATAAAGTGATATTTAAAGACAGTGACACTGTTTATAAACTCAACAATTCAAAGTAAATAAGAAAAAAGTAACAACTATTTTTTAATTAGGCAAAAATAAATGCTTCTAATGTGAAGCTCCGCCTTATGACATCAGGCCACGCCCCCTAGATGAGTGTGGATTGTAAAATTTTCATGTTGGATGATGAAGAGTTTAATTTAATTGAACTTTCTTGTCTTGTAGAAATTCACCGGTCATTTTGTTTACTACATCAAAGCGGTTCTGCCGCTGCAGACGACTCGGAGCGTTCTCCACTGTATCGGGTACGACTCTGAAACCGACACCGAGTATAAACTCTCTGAAAACGCAGACCCAAACCGGGCTAAAGAAATGGGCTTTGAGCTTTTTCTCGCCCGGATCGAATGTGAACATCTGATTCAGATCATGAGCCAGACATCTCACGCTGAATGTCTGGAGATCATCCAGAACCTCGGTTCTGCTTCGACTCTTCAGGAGGAACCGGAGCTCGATAACATTCCAAACAGTGTTCTGGAGGAAGACGGAGCGCGCAGAGACAACTTCCTGTTAACTCCAGAACCGAGTTTGAAACCTTTAGATATGGAAATGAACGAGCACCAAAACTCAGAGCGTGGATCGTTCCTGAGTGAAGATAAGTCCATCCTGGAGATGCAGAACAATTATCCGGACCTCGCCTTCCGACAGAGGCCCATCTTCAAAAGCTCGTCTGTCAAGTTGAAGCGCTCCAGAGCAAGAGACGTGAAGTTCGGCCGTGAAGTGAGCGGCTGTCGGTCCATCACCTTACACTCTGAAGCTCCAGAACCTGCTCTAGAACCTCATTCCTCAGAAGAACAGCAGCTGCGTGTTGGAGCTGCGTCACACAGTCCGGGGTTAAAACACGGTGACGAAGCCTTGGTGACGGACCTGGCCGAGAAGATGGAAAATCTGAAGCTGAAGGAGGAGCCTCTGAAGTGTCCGGTGGAGGAGACGGCACAGTGCGAGAAGAACGAGATGATCCCGATCCTCTGCAGCCCCTCGGACGAGTCCATCTGCAGCATCGTCGGCTGCGGCAGCTGCTCCGCCTCGGATCGACTCCAGCAACACCACGGCATCATGGAGCCTCCACAGTCCTTCTACATCCCCAACCGTGTGAGCAGCGCTGCTCCGGCGCCCCCTGCAGAGCACGAGGAGAACAACCACCCATGCAGCGGAGCAGGAGCCGAGGCAGTCCTACACCACACTGTGAAGATCTGAGAAACCTGCGTGCAGGTGATCATTAGCACAAATTAACTCTCTTCATTAAAATACACATCAGTTTGTATTTGATCAGAACACACACACACACACACACACACACACCTTAGCTTGTGAAGTCACTAAAAAAACTCATCAACTTTAGACCAATCACATCTGAAATGCAAATTACCAGACGATGGCAGGAAACGTTTCACTACAGAATGTTTTGTCTGCTGGTAAATAAATGTAGCTAGTTTACTCACAGTTAACTAACCAGCTAGTTAAATCAGCTACTATGATATTAGGTTGTGAGGCATGACAGGATATATGGGTGTGTGTAATTTGCATATTCATGAATATTCATAGCTCCTGGGATTTTTGAGAAGGGTAAATATACAGAGATGTTGCTTATAATATTTAAGTTGATGAATCAGAAAATAAATGTTACATTTTTTTGGTAATAAAATTTTCTTCATTCAATTTTTTTTACATTTTATACAAATTCTGCAAACTCTCTGACGTGTAATTTATAATGATGTGATGCTCTGTGTTTGAGTGATGTGTTCTGGGATAAATACTGATCCTGTACGATGTATGAAGATGGTTTTTTTGTTTGTTTTTGTTTGTTTTTTTTAAAGAAATTGTTCATCTCAGGTGAAGGACTATAGAAGCTTGAACAGGCCACAGATTCACATATTTCATTCCATTTTGCTGCGATCCTGTTAGTTGATTTTTATTGAAGATTTTGGCGAAGCCGTGTATCTCAGTCCTCTGATTGTCAGAATGATCCTGTGATAATAACCTGAACACATCAGGATGAAGACGTGTAATGAGCTCCTTTTCACAGTAAGATGAAGTAAGTGACTGTGACCGTTAACTCAGGGGTGTCAAACACACGACCTGCAGACCACAACCACAACCAGCCCCATTCATGTGGACCTTATTTTTGATTCTTGATTCAAAATTATCTTGTGGACCGTCTGTTATTCCAGTAGGGGGCAAAATAGAGCAATAAACTCAGAGCAATAAACTCAGCAACTGACCAAATGTGGTAATGATGTAATTGTTCATTAGCAAGTTAAACATTAACGCTGTGACCACGCCTCCGCCTCTTCCCAAAAGAACTAGTCGAGAGGTTTCATAACAGTGGGGGTGAATACTTATGCAATCACAATCTTTACATTTTTTATTTGTAAATAATTTATCAATATTGATTGGGACAGGACTGTGTAATAGTCGATTAATGACAAAATCCATTTTAATTTTTGTATTTTTATTTTCTTGTATATATTTTTGTGGGTGGCATTTTTAAAAGACAAAAGTCCTATAACTGCAGGAGGTCTTCAAGCTCCATGACCTCTTGCTCAGACTCAGGGGGGGGCAGCTGCCTGGATATTACCCCCCCCCCAGTTACTGTCATGCTCATCAGGCATTCTGAACCTTCTACACTCATATACTGGAGTCCTGCCTGGGATTTGAACCAGCAATCTCTGGAGCCAGAGTCAAAGCTCATGCACACGAGCCACAGAATTGCCTACTTAGCTCTGTTTTAGAGAACTTTTCACTTCTGTGTACTGAACTCTGAACTAAAGATAAATCAAAAGCAGGGAATCAAACCAGAGACATCACACACCATGACTCTAACCGCTACACTACTGCAGGACAGGAGGTGACCCGGCTCACTGGAGTTTTGTCTCGATAATGAATCAAAGCGTGACAACTTTATAACATTGAGTGGAAGAGGAGATGGTTGAGGATCAGCGCTCATCACATCATGTCGATTCTCTGTCACAGGAGTGACGCTATGAGAGCACCGCTGATCATCGTTCGCACTCAGTTCTCATCTTTCTCTTCATTTCCTCTTTGGTCGAATCCCAAACTCAGAAGGGACCTGGGTTAGATGGCAGTGAGGTCAGAGAACATTAGGGTCGATTCCAGGAGGCAAGTATTCCGGGGTAATGATGAAAAACTATAAACACGAGGAGTTTTGAGAAGCCAGAGCAATTATTAAGAAATGTTCACAAACTCAACACTTTACATTCAGGGGTCAGGTGTAATCTTCTGGAGAGGATGTCAGCAGACTGTGGGGTCATTACCCAGACTGCTCCTGACTCCTCCATTCCTGTATCCTATACATTGTGTCTCCTCTCAGACCTTCAGCACTTGTAGCTGAGTCCCAGCTGGGGTTTGAACCAGCAACCTCCTGAGACAGCTGAGAAGCTCATCCCCTACTGCCTTATTAGTCTAGTAGTCAAACTGCATGAACACACACACATGCTGCTTTTTAAACCCAGGAAACAAACAGAGCTAAATCAAATGTTCCATGACGTTGCTGATTGATTAATAAAGAACCTGATGATTATAGAGGGTCAGTTCCGTGGGGATGAACGTGTTCAGGTGGTTTGTAGGTGATGTACAGGATGATCAGTGTGTTACCTCAACTGAGTTTGACACCCCTGTGTTTAAACATGTACAGGACAGGTGTGTGTGTGTGCTCATGTTTCTGTGCCTTCTGACACTGAAAGTGTAATTTGCACTTGCGTGTTTAATGTGAGATTTGATGTAAAATGTATATATGGAAATGTGTTTATGTGCCAATAATGTTACAGACTGTAATAAAGTAATAATATTGTGATCATGCAATCATGATCTGATATTTTATCATCACATGTCTGGTTATTTAGGTTAGTAATTGTATTAGTAAATATCTCTAAAGAGCCTTTTTTGTTTTTACAAATTCATAAAGTACTGTAACTGTAGAATTAAAAAAAGGCATCATCTGTTCATGTCTCACCGTTTTATTAAAATTACAGAGTAAACATTAGAACAACATACAGAAAGTCTCTCCAGGTACAAGTGCCACTTTCTTAACATGAACATCTTGAGGGTTTTGTATGCATCAAACAAATAAAATTAAACTTTACAGAATTGTTAAAAAGCTCTGGTCTTGTGTTCGAAATTTTAACTCTCTAGTGAACAGGATGAAGGTCAGGGCGTGGAATGATTTCTGTGATTTTAACAGAAAAATTAATATTAATGATATACCAATTAATAGACAAGTGAGGAAAATAAAGAATAATGTGACAGAAATAATGAATAGCTTGATACATTTCATTAGAAAAACACAATGATGTAAAGTTCAACTCCAGATCTGACCGGTTCAGTAAAAGCACTTGCTCAGCTCACTAACACACACCTGAGCCTGGGATTGATTACTTAATTAATTACTTACTCACTCACTCACACACACACACACACACACAGTGTGTGTGTGTGTGAGTGTGTGTGTTACAGACATGCAGCTGGGAAAATAAACATATATTAATAAAAAATATGAATTCTCTGGCTGCACTGATGAGAACTCCTCCTACAGCAACTTTGAAAATTGCTTACAGATTATTTTAAAAATGTAAATAAAATTTATAAAATAAATCTACAGAAAAATGTGTGTAAAATTTGGGAAAGTGTTTTAGACAAACATTTATGCATTATAATATTTCCTAAACAAGCCTCACTCACTGAATCAAATGATCCAAATTTACAAACATTTATTTGAACTGAATCAAGATGGAATGAATCATGAATCAAATTGATTCACTTTCAGTACAAAGATTCATAATCCCTAATTGTTACTGTTGATATTTATTTATTATTTAACTTATTATTAAATTGTTTAATATTTAACCCAACACACACACACACACACACACACACACACACACACACACACACACACAA
>JAOTRR010000038.1:588983-601371 GCA_028570945.1 Gogo arcuatus
ACACTGTCCAAAACTACACACTGACCAAAACTACACACTGACCAAAACACCAACACACTGACCAAAACTACATACTGTCCAAAACACCAAGACACTGTCCAAAACAACACACTGACCAAAACTACACACTGACCAAAACTACACACTGACCAAAATTGAAGAAACTTCAGCAGGATGAAGGGGGAGGAAACAGATGCTCTCATTACCTCCAGTAATTGTATTTGTTGTATTTCTCTGAGAGTCTGGAAATGGATAGCTCTAGGACTCCTTTGCCATAGAGCCTTATGCTTCTGAGGCACCTGGGAAGACCAAGCCACGTTCTTACATATGAGCTCATCAATCTCTCCAGCTGTTTCACCTTCGAAATTTGAGCTTCATATAGGGTTAGTGGCCACATGAGGTGTGGAAGGAGCATACACCAGAGCTTCAACTTGCCAGGGAGTGAAGTTCTGTCGATGCTCTCCAGGCCACTAATGGCATCCTTCCTGAGCTGTTCTACTTGCTCTGTGTCTTTGATGTATGTGTTGTACCACCAATCTAGGCTCTTCACAGGCTACTTGGAGATTGTTGGAATCACATCATCGCCAATGTAAAAGCATTGATCTGACAGTTTCCCCTTGATGATGGAGATGCTTCTGGACTTGCTAGGCTTGATCTTTATCTAAGCCAGCTCGATGTTTTCTTAAAGCTTTCTCAACAGCCCTACAGTACAAGCCTTAGTCTTGGTGAGTGTTGTAACATTGTCTGGCTCTGATAGGTGGCAGCCTCAGTCCAGGTCTTATGTGCTGTTTTCTAACCACCCATCGAGATGCTATAATGATCATCTCCATGGCCATGGTGAAGTCTAGTGTGGAGATGGTACAACTGGCCATGATTCCCACTTCCAGATGTTGCCACGCTGTGGTATAGCCTGTTGTCATCAAACATAGCTGCATGTCCTGGAAGTAGACCTTCATGAGTCTTGTGAGGGCCACTGTGATCCTGAAAAAGTCAAAAGCAGTCCAGAAGAGCTTGTGTGGGATTGAGCCGAAGGTGTTGACAAGATCCAGGAACACTATGTGAAGGTCTGTTCCCTCCTTTTTGGAGACCTGGATCTGATGCCAATGGTGCTAGATGGTTCCAGGCACCCAGAAATGCCTGAGATCCCTGCTTTCTGGACTGATATGTCAGTCAGATGGTTTCTTTGCAGGTATCCTGACAGCCTCTGAGCCACCTTCTGCCTCCTGGACTTAATGGGATCAACAGTGTAGGTTCCTTCCTCTCTACCTCTCCAAAGGCATTCCAGTCCATATCTGTAGATTAATTCCCCCTTTTTTCCCCCAACTTCTTTATGGTGGTGCCTCTGAGGATCTCTACGATATTACAGAGGTCAACATTGACCTCCTCCCAGATTGCCTTTTCGCAGGCTTGTGGCCACTTGATTAACAGCTTTCGCCCCAGAACTCGACCTGCATCTCAAAAAGGTAGCTGTTGATGTGAGGTCTCTGTTGCCCGTATTTCAGGCACCCTTTCCTGCCCTGATATTTTCAAGCCTCTGGTGGACGAAGCCTTTGCCCAGCCACATATGCAACTCTGGAAATTGTGTCCTGCTGCAGTTGTTGCAATCTCAGGTATGCTTATCATCCAACTTGTTGTCTGTTTTGTTCCTCTGTTAGTTGCCGGGTTGTCTGACACTGAGTCATTTTCCACCCCCGCTGACTTCTTTTTAAAAGTTTTCATAGCCAAGAGTGGGTGGATCCAAGCACCTTTGTGTGCTGGATCATCACTACTGCATTTAGCTAGCATATGGAAGACCCAGTGGGGTCTGTTCCTTCCTGCCAGCTGTCTTTCCGTGCTGTCACAAGACCTTTCCTTAGTTGTCAGCTGTTCTTTCACAGCAGTTACTGGTTCACCAGATGATCAGATCTGTTGTGTAGGACTAGACGTTAATATCCCTTAATCGCACACCTAAGACATGCTGCTGTGACGCTGTGATATGGCCAATTGAGTGGAAATTCTCCTGCATGGCTGTGGCCTTTGATGATCCTTTGAAGAAAGAAAGAAAGAAAGAAAGAAAGAAAGAAAGAAATCTTATTATAGCTTTTCATGTTACTGAGAAGAGAACAGGAACTAATTAATTTCACCAACATTCCACAGCATGAAATGTAACTGTAAATGGATAAAAGGTACAGTTGCAATCAGAAGTTTACATACACTGACATGAATGTCATGGCAATATTGGAGTTTCAGTGATTTCTTTGAATTGTTCTTTTTCTGTGGCAGAATGATTGTACAACATACATCTTTAATAGAAAAAAAACATGAATTTGGTGCACAATTTTATATTTTCTGGGGTTTTCTGAAATCAACACAACAAAAATATACATACAGCCACCTAATATTTGGTTAAATGTCCCTTAGCAAGATTCGCCTTGACCAGACGTTTTTGGTCGCCATCAACAAGCATCTGGCAGGATTCTGGTTAGATATTTGACCACTCTTCTTGGCAGAATTGGTTCAATTAAATTTGTGTTTTTTCTGGCATGGACCTGACTTTTAAGCACAGTCTACATATTTTCGATAAGGTTGAGGTCGGGACTTGTTTTAAGTTTAATGTTAGCCTGCTCTATCCATTCCCTAACCCTAGTCACAGGAATAAAAGAGGAAATAAAAGTGATGCTGGTCGTTGGAGCTCTGTAATATGTAAAGAAAAGAAGACTGTCCCAGATTTGCAGCAATGCCTTCTGGGTAATTTGCAGTCAGGGATTTCGACTCGATCCGTCATCTACTGTCCGAGACTTAAGATGGAGGAATCCAAGGGGAAGTGGATGAGGGGACGAGGGCATGTTAGGAACAGGACTGGAACATAGGGATCAATTTCTTGCCACAGGCTGAAGGATCAGTGACTCACATGAATAATACCCTGAGCACACTTTTAGGGTGTTCAGGAAGATAAAAGAAAAAGAAGAAGAGAAAAAGAGGAGGTGGTGTTCAATATTGATTTAAACTTCAGTCTCTCCTTGAGAGATTCCCTTAAACTTCCTGTCTCTCTGGTGACCGATCAGATCACGATGTGGCTTTTAGAGGAAACAGAGGCTTTATTCATGCTGGTGAAGAAGAAAATGTAGGAGCAGCTAAATAAATACACAAAGCTCTGTGATTTACTGGACATGCAGGCCTCTCGAGTTTCCTCCCTCACACACTCATTTCACATCTTCCTCTTATTCTACTTTAAAAATTTTCCACTGTCGAACGAGCATGGATCAACGTCCTCAGGCATTTTCCTCCCAAAAGACTATTCAGCACAATGCAGGGACTTTTCTTTGAGTGGTTAAAACGCCATGCGCTTTTTTCTCCAACTTGAGTCGAGAGGCATCAGCTCTTTTCAGCCCTCGTCATGGCTTTCTGCTCGCAGATCTGCAATCTTGCTTTAAATAGTTATTAAACACACACACACACACACACACACAGTCTCGAAGGCAAACCATCAGTGAAAAGAGAGACGCTCATAGCTCCTGAATGAATAAAGAGTCAGAGGAGATATCGTGCTTTTTACTGAAAGCTAAGCTAGCGGAACGTCACTCACAAACTCACAAACTCACCTCACACTCTCACATTCTGATGACTGCTCAAATACATTTACTGTTTCTTTCCCTACATTTCATATGCTAATCTTTCATATCGTGATTGTACCCTCTGACTTTGAAGCAGTCGATCTGCCGAGACATATTTGGTCTCTGTTACTACAAGGCTAATGTGGCTAACAATAAATAAAAGTGAGGACACAGTGCAACTTCCTGTCATCTACAGTATAAACACTCAAAGGGTATGGGGCAGCCATCTTGGAAAACCAGAATATCATTTATTCTTTAGTTTTGTATTGCTCCACCCATCAAGATCCTACTACAACATTCCCTCTGTAGGAACCCTTAAAGATTCTGTGTAAAAGCAGACAACAGTGTTCCCCTATCAGAAATAGTTCCAAGGAGAACCCTTTTTGGGAAGCAAAAGAAACCTTAATTATCCACCAAACCCTTACAAAACCCTCGAAGAAGCCATTTTCTAAGAGTCTACAATCAGATCAAAGCCTGGAAATCTGAAAGGGTTATTGGACAAACTAGAAGGCTAGGCTAGGAACCCTAACTATACAAAGAACCCTTTGAACCTTGAAGAACCCATTTTTTAAAAATAATAGTGTAGTTATGTCAGTAAATAAGCATCAGAAAATACTTTGTTTGCAGTCTTAGACAATTTAGATGCCTTATGGGTTCTACATACATTCTTTAAGGGTTCACTGGATATTTATAGGTTTGTAGAATAAAAATGGGTTTTACATGTAAACCTGGAATAGGATCTTCAAGGGTTCCCCAAAGAAAACAATAATGAATGAACCTCTACATTTTAGGAATATTTGGAAATATTGATGGTTCTTTTGTTGTCCCTCTTTTAAAGGGGAACTGGAACCTTTAATAGTTCTGTGTAGATCCCTAAAATAGAGTGTTTCACTATCAGAAAGCGTTCTAAGAAAGGTCGCTAAAGTACACACATTCTTTACTTAAGTAGAAGTACAGATACTTGTCTAAAATACTCTGGTAAAAGTAGAAGTACTGATTTAACTTTACTCAAGTAAAAGTAGAAAAGTAAAAACTCGCCCTTAGAAGGATTTTTCTACTGGCTGTTTCTGTACAAAGCTAACTGAATCTCACGCAATATTAATATAACATAGTATAATATATTCATATACAGCTAAAGCATTAGGTATTTAAATCGAACAATTTGGTATGTTTACATATTTGTACTTCATTACTTCCCACCTCTGGTTCTCAGTAGCTCCAGTTCTTAAGTAGCAAATAATGAGCAATAATTTAGAGTTTGTTCTGCACTCTTCATGAGTTAATACATACACTCTTGGGGGGGGAAATGGTTCTTCAAGGATTCATTGGACAATTAATGGTTCTTGGCTTTCAAAAATGTTCTACTTGGAGTGATTTTGGATATTTAAGGGTTCCCCAAGAGGGACACCATTACCTTAAGAGATTACCTTACCATTACCATGGTCTTTCTTCTTCTTCTTCTTCTTCTATTACATTTGTATTTTTAGGACATTTTGAACCATTAATGGTTTTTTGGTTGTCCTTCTAGGGGAACTTTTAAAAGTTCTGTTTAGATCCCTACAACACTTTGTTTCTTATCAGAAAAGGTTTAATGTAGAACCTTTTATGAAACTATATAAACTTACTTATCCAATTATTATAAAGAGCAATAATTTGGTGTTTGCGTGAATACATATCCACTTAGGAACAGATTTCTTCAAGGGTTTATCTGATAACTAAGGTTCTTAATTTCCACCTGGTTCTACCTGGAACCTTTTCAGATAACGAAACATTTGTAGGGTTTTACACAGAAACGTTAAACACGTGTTCATGCAGAGGGTCTGATTAAATGTGAAATGTGAGCTAAGTGAGATGTTCAGAAGAAATGATAATTAACTGCTTTCTAAATCTGTAAGAAGAAGAAAGGTTACTGTATTGTTTATATATTTCAGGGAATCTGAAAGCATCAGAAGATATCTGAAGGAAATCTGAAATAGGAAAATCTGTTAATGAAATTTTACTGAGTTAAATCCAGCCTTTAAAACAAAAATGTCTATGTTTAGAAAATATATTTCCATCATATTAGTGTTGGGACTCCATACAATAACAACACAATATTATTCTATCTGTATGACAGATGAGACTGTTGAAGTTTAGCTCCACTTCCTGAATCCTAATTTAACACTTCAGAAAGGAGTTTTTGTGGGTTTTTGTTCCTTTAGAACAGAGTTGATCCTGTTTTACCGTTCCTCTGTGTGTTTGTGCTGCCACGTCTGCTCTCTGTTATTACTCTGCATTTTTATAGAACCAGGCAGAAATTCAGAATGTGTGGTGCGGCTTAAAAAAACCTCAGTGACATCAGACTTTCCTGACTTTGCCATTCCACTTGGAGCATGGAAAGATTATTTTCTTAAAGGAACCACTCGGAGAAAACATACCCTTGTGTGTATTTATCCAAGTTTCTCTGATCCGCTCTACCTCCAAGCCGTGCTGTCCTTTTCATAAATTTCAGCGTAAATAATAAACCCATTACGCCACTAATTACTGCCACGTGCAGCTGTTTGCACGTCTGGCATCAATCTGGTGGATTAGGACTCCTTCGTTTACAGCACGCCCTCCTCCTCGTTCACTTTTATGGAGTAATTGCCTCTTAGAGCTCAGTGCAGACCCAATTAAGCAGCCTTAAAGGATGAATACAGGGTTGAGGTATGTGACAGAAATGAGGCCTGGCTGATAAGCGGCTCCTTTAAGAAGCCTGGTGTAGTCACCAAAATAGCTTTAAACAAGCTTTAATAAAAAACAATTTGTGGGTACAGTAAGCCAAGGCGGCCCTGGGCTTCCTCTTTCATTGCCTCTGTACAGAAATCTCTGAACTTTACACTCCAGAACAGCAGTTCTAAATCTGTGGCTCATTTTAAAAACTCAAAATTCTGAACTTGTTACTGAAAATAAGCTCAAAATTCACAGAATATTAGGTAACTTTCTTTTCTTTTTAAACCGTCTTCACAAATCAATATAAACAAAAAGTTCACCGTACTTCACGTTAAATTGTTCTTTATCAAAGATGGAAAGTTTGTGCATGGGTTCTTTATATTTTACACATTTAACAATGTTTTTTATGAACAATTTTTTTTGTACCTTCATACAGGATGTTGATGATGATGATGATGATGATGAAGCTATACAGCTAGCTAGCAAACATTAGTGATGAAGAGATGGTGGTTGTCATAGCAACATGACATTATCTTGTGACAGGATTGGCTGCTTAGAGAGAAAATGACAACCGCCATCTCTTTAAATCATAACTTTTACACTAACATATGAGCTAGTTTACTCGTAATTAGCTATCTGGTTAGATAATGTTTACAATTTTGCATTTATTCCTACAGTAGATCATCACAATAATTATTAAAAAAATTTCTACATGTTGTGTTGGATGAAATGGCATTTTTTAAATAAAGAATTAAAACAAACAATCAAACAAACAAACAAACAAACAAATAGCAACAGCAGCAAACCAGTAGATATAGTTCCAGCACAGATGATTTTTTCCCTGTTCCTGAGCTCATAAACTACTTTTTCAGGAGTAAACAGAGGAACCATTAGAGTGCTCGCTAATGTAATCTCTGATTTCTGAGACTTTCAGTAATACCCAGTGTGATCATTGTGTTTTCAAGATCAATACGAAAATGTTCACACAAATCTCCAGGCCAGCGCCAATACATCTGTTTTATCACTTTAGCTCAGACTAAAGTGCACTGTTTACCAGCACCGACGCTCCTGACTGCGACTCTGAGCCTCGTCCAGGTTCAAGGGAGGAGGAGAAACAGAAAATAATCCCTCAGGATCGACGCCCAGAATCCTTGCAGTGAATCTGCACTGCCGCATTTATTTTTACAAGCAAACAGGTCTGGAAATGATTTTTATTTATTTATTTATTTTTGCTATTCCTTGCTTAGGAAGTTGCCCAGATGTGTCGGGTTAGAGCCAAACACCTGTAACGAGGAACCGACCAGGGGAAAGGAAAATCCGTTTCACTTCAGCACACACAACTCATGCATCACTAAACGCTACCATTACTCACTTAGCTCATTTTAAATCCACTGATAGAGAGAGAGAGAGGATTCTGTGTAAAAGAAGAACAGAAACAGAGCACCACGTCCTCATTCTTGTGTGAAGACAGGAGCATGAAGACCCTGCGACAGCTCGCTTTTATACATGGTGTGAAAAAGGGTTTAAAAAAGGGAGGAGGTGGGTGGACTGCAAAGAAAAAGACGGATGGCGGTGAGAAAATGTGTGTCCTGCAGATTAACTGGCAGCACAAACACCTTCCACCTACATAAACACCTATAGAGGAGGAACTCGAACACTTCAGCACACAATCGCTCAAAAATATCTGCAATATTTTTCATTTCCTTCTATCAGGATCTGATCGCATGCTGAGTCTGAGGATCGAAATAGCTTGAGAAATAACACACATGCGCTAATAAAGCTCTGGATTAAGAGTTAAACTGGATTGCATAACACTTAACAAATTTCCAGACAAACTCTGGACAACTTTCATCATTTTCAAGACATTTTGGCTAAACTGCGAAAATCCTTCCCTCCCAGACTGTTGCAGTAAATCCATTAAAGTCAACCGAAAATAAAAATATATCCAGGTGGATAATCCATTTAGCTCCTTTCACACGCTGCTCTTTAAGCTGAAAGATGACAGTCTGACTTATTTATTTATCTATTTATGTTGTGTTTTGTGTTGCTATTTGCTTGTTTGGCTGTTCTTTACGTGCTGATTTCTTGTTTAATTATTTATCTTTTTTTTGCTTGTCTTATGCTGTATATTTTATTGATTGTGTCAGCAGAGTTTGCGATATTTCTAACAAGAAAATTGTAGCAGGTGGAGAGAAAAAAAATAATTTTACCACAAAAAAACCTAGTTTATCCCAGTGGGGAAGATTAAGCAGCAGTAAGAAAACAGTGACAAAAATATTCACTATGGTGTTAGTAGACAGCAGAGGCAGCTCTACTCTTTTTTTTCAAATAATAAGATCTTAATCCCGGCCACTAGTTTGCTGTTGGCCCACAAGACCAAGGCTTGATAAATTTGGTATGAAGTGACATTAACTGCTACCAGAAACAGTTTTAATCAGTTAGTCATTTCCTGTTTACTTCCTGGTTTGTTCATTATACAAATGAAGGGTGCGTTCAAAACGGAGAAAATAAAATGCCGCCTCAGGAGTCTAACAAAACAGTGAGGCATCAAGGACCATTTGAAAAGCATCAAACTCTCATTTCCTGTCTTCTAAGATGCCTTCAAACTGCCTCCAGTTGAAGGCAACATTGATGTATCCTCAATGCTGCCTATTACCCATAAATCTGTGACAGCTCCGTCAAGTGACGTAAAAAATAAAAAAAAAAGATGGTGACTTGAACGTCACAGAAAAGCGAATTCATATTCAAATATATATTTTTTGCTTAGATTTTTGAAAAGTTACCAAGAAATAAATATTGTACTCTCTTATAACCCTGTCAAAGTCAAATTCCCTCCTGTGCCAGGACCTGGTTTTCCCAGGCAGTCTCCCGTCCCAGTACTAACCAGGCCTTTAAGGTGCATTGGGCAGCACCAATCTCCATTTCTATAGCCCTCAGCCTCTATTACATAGCTAGGGTTACAGTGGGGGGCTGGTCCTCTGGTAACCGCAAGAGTTTGACTCCCTACTCGCATCTGTATCATGGCATGCCTCACCAGAAGGTACCATTTTTATGATGGTCTTTGGTATGGCCTGACCACAAGTAGAACTTGCAATCTCCCAGTTGAGAGGCAGACACGCTAACCACTAGGCCAGCTCGCAGTCTTATAGCCCTCTAACTATAACCAAATAAATTAGATTAATATGATTTGTCAGGCATCTGTTAGCCAACTAGCTAACTCTCTGGTTTAGTTACACAGCGTGCTGACGTCACACGTTACCATAAACGCTATTATAAAAGATCATTCAAAATGAACAACCTTAGAAGATGCCTTCAGTCAAAAGTCCTGCCTCATAAGACACCTGTCTATTAGGTGGCAACAAGGCAGCAGCCTTCTGTTTCGAATGCAGCCGAAGTCTTCCCATTCTCTCGAGTCCTGAGCCTGTGTTCTGCTTCTCTGTGCTTAGATTGGCGTCTTGATGGATGATCTCTGTCATGTCTGATTTGACCTTTGCCTGTTTAATGACCCTGATTTTGGATTTTGTTTCAGTAAACTCTGCACATGGATCCTCTCTCTTCATTACGACACCACAGCGAGTCAGAGCCTCTTATTCAGGAGTTGAAAGGCGTGCTTTGTCGGCTCTGTTCTGCACAGCGAAAACTGAATCTAACAGGTCTGTTTGGTTCTTACACAGATCTTATTGCCAGGCTGAAAGGCTTTAAACTCAGCCATGAACACACACACATCATCTCAGAGCTGTAAATCAAAGTGACTTGACTTGTGCTCTAATCTTGTAGATGTTTCTCTGCTCATTTGAGGAGCGTCATCTGTTCTGAAATGTCCTGTTGCTTTGATTTACGTCTTATAGACAATGCGCACTTCACCCAGAACCTCAGAACCCCTCTGTGCTCATGCTGAAAGATTTTAAGTAAAGGACAAGGCCTTTTGTTTCTGAAAACCCGGCAGAAAGCCTGTCCTCGTCAGCACACAAACACACTGCGAAAGCCTGCATACGCTACACAGATCTAATGCCAGGCTGTTTGGCTTCGGTGTGTGAATTCATTAGCATGTGTTAATTCCCTCCGGTCCTCGCATAAATCATTTGTGTTTCTTTCACCGGGTTCTCGAGTTAAAGAAATACGAATATTAATCTGCAGCGTGATGCTAAAATAATTGATGTGCTGTAAAGACTTAGCTGTACAAAAATACTGTAATGTACAGAGTCATGCTAACTACCTAGCACGCTAATGACACGGCTAACTAACTGAACTAGTTATGGTTTACTATTTATTCCCTCAAAATGTCTTAGGAATTGGCCCTGTGTTTACAGGCTCCTGTACTTGTATTTCCAGGATATAGTTCATGTTCCAGCAAGTAACGTTCCCATGTTCCTAAGAGCCCTGTGTTCTCAGAGTCCTATATTTCAGCCAGTTATGCTTCCAAATTCCCATGTTCCAAGATCTTGGTTCCGAGATTCTCATGACTATCTTGTTCCCAGGGCTCTATATTTCCCTAAGGCCCTACCTTCTCAGTGCCCTATTTTCTAAGAGCTCCATGTTCTCATAGTCCTGTGTTTCAGTCTTAAGCATATAATGTTCCAAGGGTCCTACATTCCAAGATTTTATGTTTTGGGTGTTCCATGTTCTCAGAGCCCTATTTTCTCTGGGTGCTGTGTTTTCAGGGTTCTTTATTCTCACGCTCCTTGTTCTTAACCTGAGGTTGAGGTTGAGATTGATGTTGAGGTGGATCTAAGGTTCCACAGTCCTACATTCTCAGAGCCGTAAGTCCAAAGGACATTATGTTTTAGTTTTTTACTCTCCAGGCCCTGTGTTTCAGGGTTCTTTGTTCTGAGGGTTCTGTGTTCCCAGACACATTTTCCCCTGGGGTTTCTTTTTTTCTCAGAACCCTTTGTTCTAAAAGACCTTTCAGCGTGCATTGTTCCCGGGATACTATTTATGAAGATCTTATATTTCAGGCAATATGTTTATATGGTTCTACAGTATGTTCTCAGAATCCATGTTCTCAGGGCCCTATGTTCTGAAGGTTGTATGTTCTCAGGTTCCATGTTCTCAGAGCTATATATTTATTTCAGCGCTCTTTGCTCTCAGGGCCCTATGTTCTGGGATCTTATGTCCCCAGAACCTTGTGTTTTAGGGTTCTACATACTCAAAGCCCTATTTTCTAAGGGCATTATATTTTAAGGGTTCTGTGTTTACACATTTCGTGTCCTCAGACCCTGTTTTCCAGAGTCATCTGTTCTCAGGGCTCTATTTTCCTAGGTTCTATATTCTCATGGCCCTATGTTTCAGGGCATTGTGTCTTCAGGGTTCTATGTTCTCCAGTTTCATGTTCTTAGGACCCTCTGTTTTGGAGTTCTGCATTTTCTCAGAGCATAATATTACAGGTTCCATGTTCTTAGGGCCATTTTTTTTTTCAAGTTCCACGTTCTTAGTACCCTTAGTACCATAGAACCCTTTTTGTGGTTCTATGTTCTTGGGGCTCTATTTTCTCAGGACATTGAGTCTTTGGGGTTTTCAGGCTCTGTTTTCCATCATCATCTGTTCTTAGAGCCTGATTTTCTCAGGACATGATGTTTACGGGGTTCTATGTTTTCAGGATCCATCTATTCTCTGTCTGTTTTCAGGGCAGTATTTTGGCTCTAGTTGGCCAAAGAAACTTAACCAAGGGGAAGTGGAATGGGACAAGTCCAGAAGTGTGACAGTATTTCACTCAGATTGGAACACAACCGTTTGTCTAACAGACTGCAGTTGAGAATAAAGATGATGTAGAAGCGTAATTTTACAAATCAGCATGACGAGCACTCAGTGACTCACACAGTCGGCCATGAAATTACCGACTTTATCACATCCAGGAGGATATTTATTTTGTTATTGCTTTTTGTTTTGTGTTTTTTTATATTTACACAATTCTAGAACGTGTGTGTGTGCGTGTGTGTGTGTGTGTGTGTGTGTGTTTAGAGAGCTTGTGAAGGTGCTACTGTGAGTGTAGTAACAGCTGCAGGATTTCACTTTGTTTTGCCTGACTTTTTTTTTGCCTGATTGCCTGATTTTTAAAACACACACACACACACACACACACACACACACACACACACACACACACA
>JAOTRR010000038.1:646578-658402 GCA_028570945.1 Gogo arcuatus
TGATGATTAGGAGCTCCACTGCTTCTGCGCGTCGGACAGCGGCCATATTGGAAGGCCACTGTGCATTCTGGGATACGGAGTTCCGAGCCTTCGCTGACGTGACACAATGACTCTCTCACAGATGACATGGAAGCATTTCCTGTACATTTGGAGCCAGGATAGTACGCGACCTTTATTTTTCCTCCTCTAAAAAAACATATAAGATAGCACGGTTTCCATTTTAATCAGGATAAAAGCCGAGCTGAGAGCTGTAAGACAGAGCGTGATGCAGGTAACAATGTCGTTTCACCAGATTACTCTGAGCAGCCGGAGTCTCGTCCTTACCTCAGACCTATTACACCATCTTTAATGCAATCAGGAACTTGAGCTCCATCATGGATCAGATGGCGAGCAAGAAGAAAGAAAGAAAGAAAGAAAGAAAGGGTCATTTTTTTCTTTTCTCTCTCTTGTGCCACGCTGCACAGTGGTGGCTGTAATCTTGCTGAAACACACTTGCGGAAATAAACACAGGGTTTGCACGGCCTGGAGCATGCAGTGAGGCGAGGCGAGCCTTTTATCTGCGCCGCTGTGGGGAGCGTATTTTTAGAGTGCTGTGGTTGCTGTCACCGTACCAAACAAGTTGAAAGAGGGAGAGAAGGGCAGATTTCACGAAACCAGCAGCTACATGACCAGGCTGTTATTTCCTCTGGTTTGATAGAAGAAGAAAAAAAAAAAACTTGTGCAATGTTATTTTCTGATCCGAGAGAATTTTACCCCTGCATTATGTCTGCTGAAAGCATCACTCACACTGCAGTTTGGGGTTATTTTAAAAATTTTCGTCTCAGTGTGGTGAGAAGCCACTGGTTTCAGCGTGACGGAGGAGAAAAATGTGCAAGTTAAGCGTTTTTATTAACCACGAAGAGCTCGCTGTGGCTCTGTCTCAGCCCTCGGCGCTGTCAAGGTCACCCTGCGATAATCTCCTGTAAAACTTTCTGCACAGCCCAGTGATCGGCCATCTTAAAGATTACAGATCTCGTATTATAAAGTGTCATTATTCAGCCGATGCTGTGCCGCTTCTGTGGAGGCAAAATGCCAATGTTCCCCTGAGAACTGAGCAGAAAACAGAGTGAAATATTTAGGTTACTGCAGGATATAGTGTTTTATCACTGCTTCTATAACTAAAGACATCAGAAGCCTTGCTTTACCTCACAAATACACAGCAGAACCCTTAATTATCCACAGAACTCTTAAAGAACCCCTTTTTAGAAGCTAAACAATTTTTAATTATCCAATGAACTGTTAAATAACCTTTTAAGAACCCCTTATTGGAAGCTCTGACCTTTAATTATCCAATTACTCCTTAAAGAACCCTTGAAGAAACCTTTTATGGAAGGCGAGACCTTTAATTACCCAATAACTCCTTAAAGAACCTTTGAAGAATCTTTTTTGGAAGCTGAACCCATTAATTATCCACTGACTTTAAAGAACCTTTTTTTTTTGCAAGGTAAAACCTTTAATTATCCAATGAACTGTTAAAGAACCCTTGAAGATTGCTTTTTTGGGAGCTAAGAACCCTTCTTCCATGACTCCCCAAAGAACACTTCAAGAACCCTTTTCTGGAACATAAGAACCCTTAATTATTCAATAAATCCTTAAAGAGCCCTTGAAGAACGCGTTTTGGAACCTAAATAATCTTTAATTATCCATTGAACTGTTAAAGAACCCTTAAAGATCACTTTTTTGGAAGCTAAGACCCTTAATTAAATGCCTCAAAGACATTCTGTCCAATAGACTTTGTGTTCTTGATGTTCATGTTCTAGAGTAAGTGTTCCACTTACTGATATGGAGGGTGCAACCAACGGCTCTATAAAGAACCTCAGTCTAAGGCTATAGACTCTTAAAACAGTTATATCTAGAACTTTTAAGGACTTTTAGTTTGTCATGTAGAAAGATATTTTAAAGTTCTATCCAATACACTACTTGAAACCGTGTTCTTAGTTTCAGAGAGAGTGGATGTGAGTAAAAGGAGAACCTCTGCTGTGTAACAAAAACGTGGAATAGTTTTTGTTTCAGAGTCATTATAGATTATTAGTTAATTTCACATGATTAATTTCAGAATCGTATTTTAGAAACTTCCTGATGAATTTAGGCCTGTTTTAATAAGATCATTTTCTGTACAATTCTCATTATTACACTAATGTACTAATGTAATGAGCTAATGCTCTAAAGTAATGACGCCCCCCCCCCCCCCTTATATGATTTATGGTTTATCATTGCACTAATGATCGAAGGCTCCACTCCTCTGAATTGTGGCGTCAGAGAGAGTCCATTTAGTAATATCGTTTATTCTCAAAGTCCCAGACTCCGCCCTGTTCTGCCCCACCCTCAAAACCCAGAATTCTCAGCCTAATCGCATTATGGAAAACAATGGTTTTCAGTTTTGGATGAATTTGGAGGATTCATCCTTTTATTCTGTTATTTCCTGTTTTTGTTGTTTGTTTGATTCTCAATTTGTTTTCCCCTTCATTTATATTTATGATACTTTGAGATTTTTCTGTTTGTTTGTTTGTTTGTTTGTTTGTTTGTTTTCTGATGTTCAGCCACTTCTTCCTTTTTTGTCCTTTTGTTTATTTCGGATTTTGTTTAGTTTTGTTTAGCTGAGGCATTTTGTTTATTTGGTTGGTTATTTTTTTGTGAAGTGCAATCATTTTGTGTTAATTAGTTAGCTAGTTAGTTACCTCCAACAACTTTGTTGGAGGAGGTTATGTTTTCGCCTCCGTTTGTTTGTTTGTTTATTTGTCTGTTCCCAACGTAACTCAAAAAGTAGTGAATGGATTTGGATGAAATTTGGTGTACAGATTTAGTATTATTCTCGGTTCAAGTGATTTGATTCTGATGTTGATAAAATGTGGCTTGGCGGAGGTATAAACTCTACCGAGTGCCCTTCTGGTTAGTTTTGTTTTTGTAATGTTTAGGTATTTGGTTGTTTTAATGCTCAGACATTTGTTTGTTTGTTCCTTTGGTTGGTTGTTTTTGTGACTGAGGCATGTTTTGTTCTTTTCTTTGCAGTACTTTTTAACATCAGTTTAGCCTGCATGGTTTCAAAATTTGTGATTTTAATCAGTTTTGTTGAACTTTTATCACCTCAGGCAGAAAAGAGTGACATTTCGTTAATGAACTGAATGTTCTGTCACTATAATTATATAATTACAGTGTTTTTATCAGACACATTGCTGCAGTGTTTCTAAGGTCAGAGCTTGCGATGAACCGAGTAATCTGGCAAGTCGTCGCCTTCAGCTGCAGCTCCATGTGGATGAAGTGGCAGTTTCTGAGCCTCGTTTTTTTTTTACTTCTGCTGTAACACAGCCTTTCATTTGCTTGAAGCATGTGCCATGTTTCAGTTCTTCTGCACACCGTCTGTAAATAGCGGCACCCCCGAGGGCACGTAAGGACCTGAACGGCTTTTTCTCTGCACTGTGAAATAATTGCTACCATTCAGACAAGTATGAGGTTTGATTGCATGTTTAGTTGGAGCTCCGTGGAGAGACACTGTGTAATTTAGAAACTGATGACAATATCGGCTTCCCCTCTGAGGAGAACGCCAACATTTATAATGTTACTGTTTTGTTTTTTTTGTTTTTTTTAAAGCTCTGTACAAAATGGGAACATGGCAACGAGTCCATTTATTTTAAAAAATGTGAAAATAATCAGGATGAGAAATTATATACGAGACAGATGGAATAATTATCGTTTAGGCTTAAGCAGATGAAGTGAGACCAAGAAGGTAGTTCTAACAACTACAAAACTATTATTATTATTATTATTATTATTATTATTATTATTATTATTATTATTATTAAATGTCTGTGGAGACTGTAGGGCTGAAAACATCCGCATACTACACTTTCATTCATTAACCAGAAATACAGAAATAGAAAAAAGATAAACAAACCCATGATCGGATATTTATATAAATTACTAGTTTACAGTATTTTGTGTGTCACATTGAGTTTATTTTCTCAAATCTCCAAAACACATGGCATTTCTGCAGCACTACAGCTCAGTCCTTTGGCTCAGTTTCGCGTCTCATGGCTCAGCTTAGCACCTCAAAAAGAATCTCAAAAAAAACAAAACGCTGCAGCCCAAAACACTGAGCCTGTTTGATTCACGTCCTACAGTGAGTGGATTCAGAGACAGATCTCATAGCGGCTGGAGGCCACCTCTCTCAGACGCTCTCAGCCCCGAGTGTGATTACACATTACTGAGACCCGAGAACACACCAGGCTATGAGAAAGAGACATTTACTAGATTCTGCCATATTTCTCTTTTGGTCAGCGAGGTTATTTGTTAGTGTCGTTGCCTTGACAGTGTATCTATGAATTTGGGGGCGGAGCTTCTAAATGCGCACTGAAGGGGTGTGTGTATTTGTTTGGCTGTTGAGTTCAAATATCAACAATCTTTCTCCAGAATCCATGACTCCCCCTTTAACTCGCTAACTGTCTCGCAGTGTGAAGCGAAGCTAACATACTGTATCTACTACACATTAGCTCGCTAACGTAACCGTCACAGTGTCTTATATGCAAGCACAATTTTCTCCACGATCTTATCATACATGTCTCTTTAAAGGGTTTATTATAAATGTATATTAACTCTTTGTATTTTGTACCCAGATGTCAAATGAATATGTAACAAGCCAACATTAAGTTGTGATTTGCTTTTTCATCGCCTATATCTGTCATTATGCAAATAGCAAAGAACACTCGTCAACTGATTAGACAATAAGTCTTTTAAGAAATGTGACTCAGAACAGTAATGCTTAATGAGATGAACTGACATATTACCTACCTAGCTTAATAAAATCAATATAATCATGGTGTATTTATTTATTTATTCAGTTTTTTATCATAATTATATCCACTTACCACTTCCGTGGTGTTGTTTTTCTTCCTCTTCTTATTTATACTTTTGTCTCCCGTGACCAGAAAGGTGTGCTCGTTTCATTGCACTGATGGTTCATCTAACGTTGTATATATAACAGTTACAGGTAGCGAGCTGACTGTCTGAACTAACCCCATCCTGCTGTCATATGGTAGCAAGAAGGGGCCCCACTTTTGGATGGGGGGGAGGGTTCGGTCAAAATCATTGCAAAATGTGTCAATATGAGAGAGCATCAGGGTCCCTGACGGTGCGCCCCTGTTCCTGCTGACTTTACCGAAATGAATCTGGTTCAAAATGTTACGTTTGCTTTTGATTGAAATTTCCTCACTAATCCAACATTAAAATGATAAAAAAAAAAAACAGATCATTTTGGGTCTAAAACCTGATTGGCCGAACTGCACAGATTTTGATCTCAGTAACCGAATTCTTTAATAATCCACCAATAAAACCGTCACGCTAACGCCATCATCCTGTTCATACAGTTGATTGCTTTCATCTTTGCCCTTTATGTTGCTTAGCAACCAAAGCTTACTGTTAACACACTGCTGAAGAATTCTTCATTGTGAATATTATTAATAATTAATGAAATAATTAATTGAACACTGGATTTTCACATTGTTTTTGTTGGCGTTTGTTTAAAAGCAGTACGCTCCTGGAGGACGAGTGAAGAGGTTTTCCACTTTCACTTTTCAGCTATTGTCAGTTTACTTTTTAATTATTTCATTTTTCTATCTTTTAATGTATTTACTTTACTTACTGTCTGATCGTACTGTACTGTTTGTGTCCCTGTAATTTGACGTGCCTTGTTCTTTTACTCCGCTTCATATCAGAGCTAAGAATTCTCTAACTACAGTAATTATAAAGTCATTGAAACACACGCACTCATCACTTATTGCTTTATTAAATCGTTTCATTACATTATTTTGTGATTTCTAGAGAAATCAGATATATTAATTCCAATTGGCCTCAGTTGGTTTACGTTATTCCCACTGAGATGCTGATGTGAACGGTTTTTTTTTGGATTATTAGTCTGCACGTTAATGTAGATAATGCTGATGATGTCATAGGGACTCTAACTCAAGTGTGCTACAGTCAGCTCATCACATTATCAACTTTTCTGCCCACCCAGAGGGGGGGTATCTTCCATTAATTGCCCTCCCGAGGTTCCTTCCATTGTTCCTTGTCTTTCATGAAGAGTGTGAATCTGCAGAGTGTTGATTAGGAAGAACCTGTGAAGCTCTTGGAGACACGCTTGTGATTTTGAGCTTCATAAAATAAATAAACTTCACTTGGCTTGACTGGAGAGAGTTTTAGAAGTTCTCTTCAAAAAAAAAAAGTAGTGGGATCTAAATGGACCAGCGTGTTGGTTCCTCCACTGCTTGAGATCTAATGGCTCATCAGGAGGAATCACAGGAGGAGAAAACGAAATGAAACCACCTCCACTTGGTAAAATGGTGTTGTTAGAAGGAAAATAAAAGAAAGCACTATGAGTCAAGGACATCGAGAACCTGACTCAGCAAAGACAGCATTTTGTTCTGAAACTTTTGGTGCCTCAAAAATTGGTGGCTAATTGGAAAAATTGAAAACATGATTGGTTCTCCTGCTGGAGAAAACCAAACCATTCTAGATTTACTGTATGTTGAATTATGTGCTACATTTCATGATAAAGCACAGCACTTTGTTCCTCCACATGAGCTGAAGCAGATGCAGAGAACATCAGCATCTTCCAAAATCCTCAAGAAGGTTCCAGGTGTGCCAGAAACTGAGTTTAGTGTTTAGTAAATGAGAACATATCTGCTCTTCCACTGCTGGAGATATGAGGAACAGGGAGCATTAATGGAAAGAGGTCAGAGGAGGACAGGAGATGGGTTTGAAGCTCAGTGAAGCAGTAAAGCGTCTCTCTCCTCACGGGTGGCTGAGTTTAGATAACCGCGCGTAAAGAACCGCAGGGGAACGTCAGACCTGATAGTGATGATGAGGCTGTTAGTGTTTGTCGGAATGATTAGAAATTTCAGGAGGTTCCTTCAGGAATTTTGGACCTTAGTTTCCGTCAGGATTGTTTTCACTGAGATGAAATGATGAGAAAGCTTACTGCTGGATTGGAATGAAATATAAACAGAGTGAACAGGGTTTTGCTCGAGGCACGAGCTGCTAAAGGCATTTAGCTTGGACTGCATGTAAATGTCTCAGGCAGCTAACATTAAGACTCACGCTAGCACTAGCACACATTAGCTGCAACATAAACTTCACTTCGGATCCTGGAAAAGTGTATGGAGGAGTGTGGGAGGGTTTAGTCTGGAAATCCAATCACTCACTCACACACACACACACACACACACACACAGAGACAGTGCTCAGGCTAATAGGCTGTACAGAGCACACAGAGGAAGAGGAGAGTGATCAAGCTGTGGATTTCAGAAGAAAAAAAAAACCTTGAAACCTGCAGGAAGATTCACAGCTATAAAGCACCTCAAGCTGCTTTTCTTCTCTAAATTGTGTTTTCTTTTTTTCCTGACTTATTGATGGCTCTAATGTGCCTCGGTGGGTCTGTGCTTTATTTCTGGCTTTCTCTCCACTCCTCTTTAATTTTTTATCTGAAGCTGAGAGGATGTTCAGGTCCATAATGTACATATCTTATTAATGTGTGGTTTTCACAACACGCCTTTAATCGCCCGAGATGCGGCTGTTTGTCTCGGCCTCGAGTTCTCAACTGGCGGCTTTCCCGGGTGGATGTACGGGTCAGCTCACACACACACACACACACACACACACACATACATTCTTTCATCAGTTAGCAAAACGATGATGTAGATTTTCCTCCAGAAGCTTTTCTGTTAAACTGGGAATAATTAGAATAAATACCGTGCAGCACCACTTGAGAAGAGGATAATAAATTTAAAATGTGTTTTAATTTAAAAATGAAAATAGCTAGCCTTAGCACACTATTAAATAAGCTAGACAAGTGTTCTTGCAAAACATCAGTTAGCATAAATAACTAGCAAACAACAGCTCCATTATTTACAGTCTGTTATTAAATATGACATAATTTTGAGATCCTTGAGAGTTCACTATGGCTTTGTTTTGTTCTTAGTCGTGTTTATTATAATTCCTCTTACTCCACCAGAGCAATTTGTCATTTTCTATTTATTAAAGAAAGACACATCGTACTTTTATCCATTTATGGTTACTTTTAATTTTGTGGAACAACTTTACCTCCCCAAAGTTGATTATTTTCCTAGAAAGGCACATCTCCATGTGTTTTATTTCTCTTATACCAAAGCAATTTACCAACAGTTAGATTTTTTATTTATTAAAGAACATCTTACTTTTTATACATTTACAGTGACATTAAATGTCACATGCATACGTCATATAAACAGTCGTTCCCTCACCAGCTTCTCTTTTTTATCTCTGTTGAAGTTAATAAAACAAAAAAAAGACAAGACGCAGCTTGTTCTATTGTGTTACTGAGAAACTGTAAAGAAGTGTAAACTCCTCTGTCCTGAAGATGCCAGAAAACTTAAAGTTCCAGCTTCACCTCTGACTGTTACACAGCCCTGGCACTGGAGACTCCTTCCTTAAATGTTACAGAAACACATTTCTCCTTACATGATTTTAATCAGTTTTCGTGAATCATCTGCTGTACACGTCCCTGTGAATGAGCTGTTACTATGGAAACGATAACGTATTATAATGAGGACATTAATATAAACCTGTGATGTGCAGCTGCACTACTGTCAGAGTTGCTGTTATAGAGAATTAATCAACACCTTCTGACCAATCAGAGTCCAGAACTCAGCAGCAGCATGGTGTAACCAGAAATATAACATCACTCAACACAAACACAATAGACAGAAAATCTGTGATTGAGAAATAAATGTATATTTTGTGTCTCTGTGTTTTAGCAGAATGTCAGTATCTGTGTGTGTGTGTGTGTTTTGACTTTAGCCCACAGTCCATGTTTTCTGCATGTTTTTTGTGATGAGCTGTGAGTCGGCGGTCGATGTGGAGGCTCCTGCACTCACTTCACTGTAATTAATGATTTTCTCGTCTGACTGAACTTGGCATTTGTGGGACGTCACAGCCGTCTCCGGTGAAAACGAGCACTAAGCAGACCCACATTAAAACCCCATTTTTAGCTGCTGCAGCCACCCCAATGCTGACACACACACACACACACACTCTTATATAGTATATATACTGCATATATTATAACTCTGTCAGCAAAAGCCCTCCACTAACCACTGTTTGTGTTTATTCAGTTATCAAAAAGTAACATCATGTGAATGCAGGGAGCTGGAATGGAAAAACAAACACTTAATAAGCAAAAAAGAAAAGAAAAGATGGAGAGTCAAAGCAAAAAAGAAAAATGAAAGCGAAACAAAGAGGAAATAAATAAGAAAGAAAGAAAGAAAGAAAGAAAGAAAGAAAGAAAGAAAGAAAGAAACCAACCAACCAACCAACCAACCAACCAAGCATTGGGAACTAAATCTGTGAACAGTGTTCGGAGAACCAAGTATGGAAAACCAAATGTGGAGAAACAAATGTGTAGAACTGAAACTCTAGAAGCGAGTGTGTAGAAGCGAGTGTGTAGAACCGTGTGTGTATCCTGCTGAGATGAAGTAGGTGACTTGGTAGTGGACGAGTCGACGGCGTTCACGATGGCGTGAGTCTCCACACAGCCGGCTCTAAACAGAGCTCATGAAGCAAGTCCTTGATTCAATTATAGAACCTCATGATTCAGGGGGCTGTGTCAATCACACACACACACACGCACACACGCACACACACACACACACACACACACACACACACACACACACTTTTAATTATAGTGTACACTGTGTTTAATACACTGAACATTTCTGTTTTTCACAAGTATAAAAGTTTCTGTCAACTTTACACCTAACACCCTCAAGGGTTCTTCACTTTCTCCTGAAGGTTCCATGTAGGACCCCACGACAGAACCTTCTAGAAAAAGAACACCTTTCAGAAAAGGTTCCAAGTAGAACCTCTCTATTTACTGATGAATGATGTCACCAAGACTCTTCACAGACCCTCAGTCAAAGTTGTTTGAATGCTGTACATTCTTATCAGTGTATTTGGATCTTTAAAGATTCTATGTAACATTACAGTCTTGGAAACTAAGGTTCTTTGTGGGTTCCTTAAAGGTTCAGTGACAGTGGATAGTTAGTGTTCTTGGAGTAAATGAATAACTGTAGTTCTTCACCTCCTAAAACGTGGAATCCTTTCTGATGGAGAGACACTCATACCCTCTTTTCACCAACAAGAACCAAGTGCTAGTTCTGGGCTGGTACTAGTTCTGGTTCAGAGTTGATTCAACTTGTGAACCTTCAAAGAACCAGTTTGCTTTTCCACAAGCTGGAGAGCCACCATAGAGCCACGTCAACACTTTCCCAGCAATGTGAGCGCTAAACACATCAACAATGCTGGGCTACTGGATTAGTCCGACTGCACAGTACACAAGCTCTTTTTTTGATGGCAAATAAAGTTTTAGTTGGTCTTGTTGGTTATGATAATCCCGCCCCAGCCCCTGATGTAAGCGGTTCTTGGTTCTAGACCACTAAGAGTTGGTGCTGCTCTGGAACCAGTTTTCTTGGCTGAGAGCTGGTTCTCTGGCTGTTGAAACATAAAGAACTGGTTTGAGACATGGCACCAGCTCTGAACCAGCCCTGGAACTGCCTTGGTGGAAAAGGGGTATCTGTCATGTTCAACATAGAACCTTTAAGGGTTCCTCCAGAGGGAGAACTCAAACAAAATTCTTTTAAGAAACTAAAAACACACCTAACCATCCAAAGAAGACTGAATACACTCAGAAAATTTAGAACCGTTAAAGGCTCTTTGGTTGTCCATCAGGCAGATCCCTTAAATGTACAGTACTACGTAGAACCTTAAAACAAAGTGTTTTCCTACATGAGACGTTTCCAAGTAGAGGCTAACTACCTTTTAATTATCCAGTAAACTCTTTATGCCAAATGATCTAGAACCTGTTGGCTACCAGTTTAACTTTCTTTAAGAGTTTATTGGATACTTAAGAGCTTCCTAAAAAAGTTGTGTATACAGATGGTCTATACCGTGTGTGTGGTCAACAAGAACCCTGTTGAATTAAAGAAAGAAAGAACGAAATACAAAGATAAGTACAGGGCAAATAAAAAAGTGAGGGAGTGAGACTAAAGAGAAAGAAAGGAAGAAAGAAAGAAATAGTGAGTAAAGACAAGAGTAAAAGAAAGGAGGAGAGGGGGAGTAAATTGTCTTTTTTTTCCACTGTCCAATCATGGACTTCATTAAAAAAAAAAAAAAAAAAAAAAAAAAAAAAAAAAAAAACTAAAGGAAAAATTGTGTAAAACATCTCACTCTCCTCACACCACCTGAAATCACACCACATGGATTTATTCTAGTGAAAAAGCTAACATTGCTAATAAACAATGGAAGTTTATAGCTACCAGTTTAGCATGGTGCACTGACTGTGTACACAGCCTGTGATAGGGGGTGTGGCCTAAAGTTTCTTTCCACTTGTTTATGCATGAGCGTTGCTATGGAGACACATGGTGTATTTTAAAGCGGGTTTGAGGAGTTTTAGTTAAATGAACTGTCGAACGTGCTGTAAATCTTTTGCATGTTATCTTCATGAGGAACGTTTTTCTCTCGTTACGAACAATCCTGCACTTTTCATCGTCACATGAACGCACAGCGAAAGTCGTTAACTCTATTACACACTCGATTACACGTTATTATTTAATTACATGCAACTCGTGAACAATTAACACACGAGCAAAATTTAATTGATCTGCTTCTTCATTTATAACAACGCTGCAGAATTACATTATATACGTCTTACACACACACACACACACACACACACACACACACACACACACACACACAC
>JAOTRR010000038.1:771193-781383 GCA_028570945.1 Gogo arcuatus
ATAGATAGATAGATAGATAGATAGATAGATAGATAGATAGATAGATAGAAATTTGAGCTGTAGGACTCCAGTGAGATTGCTCTCTCTCTCTGTTCCACTCTGTGATTATAACTTGTATTATTAGTGTGTTTTGGTCACATTTGGTGTGACGACTGTAGAAAACTGTAAACATTTACTTTTTTTTGCCAAATCAGTGAATCAGTGAATCAATGAATCAGTGAATCAAGGAATTAGTGAATCAATGCATCTATAAATGAAGCTGTCGAGTTTTGGAACTAAACTCCTGACTCACTCATTAAAAAAACAACAAACCAAAACAAACAAACAAAAAAACCACTAAAATGCAACAAGAAAAGATCAGTGAGGCGTGAGGGTTTCCTCCGGCCATAACGGAGCCAAAACGCTGGCCATAAACACAGGGAACTCTGGGTAATGGTGAATCTGTAGTGGCCAAATGGAATGGTGAGGAAATAATAGAGAGGAATAACAGCAGATAAAACGTGTGTGTGTGTGTGTGTGTGTGTGTGTTGAAACAGACAGCAGTGCCAGAATATTTTTCTTTTATTTCAGAAACAGAACGATGGTTCTCGGCAGAAACAATCAGCGCCATGCAAAAGAGTTTCTCTCAATAACGTAATGCTGGGCTGATACACCTCTCGGGAAATCATCACCTTTTGCTCTTCAAAGCGTTCTGTAAATTAAAGTTGAAATTACTGACAGAATTGCCGGCGTTTTAATCAACTATTCTGTGTGAAGTGTGGCCGGTGCGGCACGGTGTGAATATTAAGAGCAGCTTGGTGTTATTGTGAATATTATCAGCTGCTGATTAGCTTCAGCTGTTCGGTTATTAGGAGCCAAATAAAACATAGCGCTGATGGAGAAAGAGAGAGAGAGAGAGAGAGAGAGAGAGAGAGAGAGAGATCGGCTGTGTCCCGAACACTAAGGGTTAAAAGCAGAACTCTCAGTGTCAGAGTGTGTTATAATGACATCACCTACAACACACCGATGCAGAGCAGCGAAACCTCACTGAGAACCGCAGTACAGTAATGACATCATAACGACTGTCAACTCAGCTAATTTACTCACTAATCACACGCTAGCTAACAGGCTAATCAGTGGTTAGCAAACCCGCTATGCTAAGGTCCATATCTGATTAGTATGAGCTTCACTGAATCTGAACACCATCCGTCTGAAACAACCGAAACACACAGAACCATGGAACCACGGTTATTATGCCACGAAAGAAAGAAAGAAAGAAAGAAAGAAAGGAAAAGAATAAATAGTTGAATGAACAAAAAATGAAAAAAGAAAAGAAAAGAATGAAAAAGAATTAAAGCAAATAAACAGCTTAAAAGAAGCAGAAAAAAGGAAAAAAATATGAAAGAAAGAGAAAAAGATTAAATAAATAAAGAAGCGAGTGGCTTCAGTCGCAGGTTATTATCTAAAAAAAGATTGCTTTGACAGGATCTGGGACACAGCCCGGCTCCGTCTCCTTTATTCTGGCAGCTGGACGGGTTCTGGTGTTCAGGATGGAGTGATGAGAGCGAGGGAGAGAGAGAGAGAGAGATGGAGTGAGTGTTGGAGGGCAGATCCGGGTCACGTCTGTTTTCAACGCTGCTTCATTAAAGGAAGAAAATAGATACATAAATAATAAACAAAAAGAAATAGAGAAAATAAATAAAGGAGGAGAAGAAAATTAAGGTGTGTGTGTGTGTGTAGGTCGTGGTGTGTGTCCTCTATATGCACATTTATTCCATCTCAATATTCATAAACTTTTACAATAGCGCCCCCTAAACACCCTTTCAAGCACACTGATTTGTGTGTGTGTTGTCTCTGCGTGTGTGTGTTGTCTGTGTGTGTGTGTGTGTGTGTGTGTGTGTGTGTGTGTGTGTGTATGTGTGTGTGTGAGAGAGAGAGAGAGATTTCTGAGCATAGATTTATCGTTAATCTTTTATTTAGGAGTCGGTGGTTGTTTGTTTCATATCCTCTCATGTGATTGTGAGTCAGTGACTCGTGCAGCTCATTTTCACACCTAAATAATAATTCATCATTAATTCAATCCACTCAACACGGTAAATATCAGTGAATCAGTGAATCACAGAAGCACGAGTATCAGTGAATCAGTGAATCATTGAGCCAGGTGGTCATCATTAATCTAACTCCTAAGTTTAACAAAAAAGACATCACAGAGCTAAAATCAAGAGCACATAGTTTAGAGTCACTTAGCACCAGCACTGGACACGGACAGGGGGCGTGGCCTAAAGTCTGAAGGCGGAGCTTGTACACGAAAAGTGAATCAAATCAGAATAAAGTTCTCATTTTATTTGTATGTTTATTTTCTGAAACATTATGTACCAATGGTGTTACTGAGACAATAAAAGAATGAATCACTGAATGAAACAATGGGATTAGAAAGAAAGAAAGAAAGAAAGAAAGAAGGTGGTTTCTTCAGTCATAGTTTATTAAAAAAGAATTCTTTGACACACTCGGTTGAATCAGTGAGTCAATCAATCTATAAATGAAAGTGTTAAATGATAAATGATTCAAATGCTTCACTGCGTCTCAGCACTGAATTGAACTCTCACATGAAGCTTTTATTCCCATTTTCAGAGTCATTTATATTCTTGGCACGTCTTTAATGTAAACAATAAACCTGCTAATGTATTGCTAATTCCACTCGTGTAACTGAAATAATTCATTCAACAGTTCTTGCATTTTTATTGCATTAACACAAAACTCCGACTCGCTATATTTCCAGCTTATAGATCTGAACTCATTAGCACACTTGGCATGTTTTCCACTGTAAACAATATTTCATCAGTAATTAAATCAGCATGGCATTCTAATTAATGGCATCAGAGCACAAAAATACAGAACGTTAGACTGAAATGTCGTTTATAATTCCAGCATGTGGACTTTGAGACGAAGCGGTCGTACACGCTGAAGGTGGAGGCAGCAAACCCACACGTGGACCCTCGCTTCATCAGCTGGGGGCCGTATAAAGACACGACGGTGGTGAAAATCTCTGTGGAGGACGCTGATGAGCCGCCGACCTTCATGGTTCCCGGGTACAGTTTTGAGGTGGAGGAGAACGCGCCGGGAGGAACCGTGGTGGGACGCGTACACGCCAAGGACACAGATATCGCCAACAGCCCCATCAGGTAGCATGCACACAAACACACACACACAAAACACACACAACCATGGAAAGGTTCGAAGCTTAAAGAGGCAGTTTGTAATTTTTTGAATTGCTTCAAATTGTATTTAAAACTCGTCATTATTAAACGCAAAACTGTGGCTTGCGCCCTCTGCTGCCTGCGAGGAAAACTGCATTTACAATCATAAGCCTTCTATTAGCCTTCTAATAATCTCTCTTTATTCTCTCTCTCGAAGTGAAAAATCACAGCTTGTTTCATCGTGTTACTGAGAAACAGTAAAGAAGTGTAAACTCCTCTGTCCTGAAGATGTCGCAAAACCTACAGTTACAGCTTCACCTCTGACTGTTACAAAGCGCTGACACTGGAGACTCCTTCCAGAAACGTTAAAAAAGAAACGTCTCCTCACTAGAAGAAAACTTCACCATATTAACATAACGATTACACATTTGTTTTTATATGTGGTGTGGCCCGAGTAACAGGATTGTATTCGTGTATAAACCCTGCCGTACCATGCCCAGTTATTTTTTTCCTGGAGTTTTTCCTTCTATGCTCCGTCTCCGAACTCTACACGTCCCTCTCTTGTGTTTTTATAGATATTTAATCCCTCGCTACACAGATCTGGAGGAGTTTTTCTCCATTAACCCTGAGGATGGCATCATCAAAACCACGAGGCCTCTGGACCGGGAGACTCAGGCTTGGCACAACATCTCCGTGAGCGCTACAGAGATCGGTAACGCCTCTGCACTCGGCTTTCAGGGCCTCCTAATTACAGAGCAGTCTTGTTTTTCTCATTCTTTCCCCTCGCCACACTGGCCAGACTTTTCCTCCACCCGGCTTTCGTGTGGTCAGCACGGCTCTGAGCCTCTGATTTCCTGCACAGATTGCATTTTAAAACCCGTAATCATGTCTTTATTTGTGTGCAAAGAATGCTGTTTAGCTCAAAAATAGATTTATTTAGTTAGCAGGCGGTGGCTGTATTTAAGCTGAGCTCTGTGTGTGTGTGTGTGTGTGTGTGTAAGAGATACTATTTAATTTTTCTCGCCATAGTTGGTAATAAATTCTCTGCCAGGACTGTAATAATATATCAGTATAACGGTACACCATGAGGCTGAAGGTTAAAATACTGTTCATAACATTGTTATTACTGTCATAATCACTTCCTGCTCGTGGTGTCTCAGTGTCCACGTCTACACAATAATACTCACATACAGTCACATCCACACACAATAACTCTACAACCTACACACGGTCACCATACATGTGCACACCCATACACAATGACACTAATATAAACATGTTCACATTCACACTCATACTCACTCCTGCTCACTTACACACTCAGTCACACACACTTAACAAATCTCATATTCACTCAGTAACACTCACACTCACCCTCATAATCTCATACTCACTCATACGCTTACAAACTCCGAGTCAAACATACACACTTATTCTCATACATACACTATGGAGTCAGATTCATAAATAAACATCACGCGATTCACAATTGTGTTAAATGATTCATGAATAAACGTCATGCGATTCACAAATGCGTTAAATGATTCACAAATAAACATTACGCGATTCAGAAAAGTGTTTTGTGATTCACGACTAAATGAACACTTATTTACAGACTGATGAACCTGCATTTACAAACTGCTCACCGTTTGTGAACATCCCTGTGTTTATTTGTGGATTTTTGAGACTTTCTTTACGTGGTTCAATTCACTAATGCATTTTTTACACAAGACCATTCTCTACAGTCTATCAGACATCTCTTACAATTTCAGCCTGAATATAAATTCGAGGGTATGACTGAATGCCATTCACTGCGTTACAACTGCAGCTGAGTTAAGCTCATGTTGCCATGTAACGTTATCCAGTTGTCTATTACAGCATCATACAGCCAACTTTTAGCTAACGCTAGTGTTACACACCACATCACTGACTAATCAGGCTCTAATATATTTAACTCTAATATATTTAATCATGCACAGCAGTAATGAATTTATCACATTTTCACTGAGCTTGTGGAATAATTTCATTTTATTGTCTTTCAGGTGGACATCACCAGGATGCTAAAGTACGAGTGAACATCAAAGTAAAGGATGTAAATGATAACGCTCCGGAGTTCGCCACTCAGGATGAAGTGCTCATGTGTGAAAACGTCACTCCGGGAACGGTAACGCTCTTCATCTTCCTCTTCTGTCCCAACGCCGTTATGTCACTGAATGAATTACTCTCACTTTAAAAAATAAAGAGCTTTTAAAAGAAACATGAGTCATCTGGAAGACTAATATTTTATGTATGCACTCTATAACCTTCTTTTTGAAATAAAAGGAAATTTGCATAATTATTGTACAGCTCCACTGTTGAAAAGAGTCAGACTTCATTACGTGTGAGACAGCATTCACACGGACACTTCGTATCTGTCAGAAACGTCACTCTTTCCCTTGATTCCTTTGAGAACCCTGCATTTATAGACAACAGACACCAAAGACATTTACAAAGTCAAACTCTGTCAGAACGTACTGCACACTGACGGAACCTGAAATTTATACGAATTTTAATTAGGAAAGGAAAAGTATGATTAGTAACTCCACCCCTAAATGTAACCTTAATCTTTGGAACTTTTCATGCGAATGAAGTCATGTGGGACGTTATGAATTCGCAAAGAACCGTGCAGAGGATCTAAATTTGAAATAATAGGTTCAATTTTTTTTTTTGAAAGTTCTAGGGACTTATTGAGGAACTTCACCCTGGGGATCTCCCCAAGCAATCAAGGGCTTTTTCCCTGTTTGCATTCGTACCACCAGTAGGAACGCTGAAGTTCTGAAGCCGGCTTGCTAGCGTGAGGCTCACAATGATTTTTATATTTTGCTTAGATGCGTCAAAATTGTGTTGTATTTCCTCCATCGCATCTCAGATCAATAAAGCCTGGACTTCACTGTCGCTCCATTTGTCCGTGTTTTTTTTTTTTTTTTTTTTTTTTAACGCTAACATTAAGAGCTGTTTACACGGCTAACATTTTACACGAATTCTTAAAAATGGCGGTTGCCGGTGCTGCATTTGCTCGTGTCTTTGACCAATCACTGTACGCTTACATCACTCATGGTTCCTCTTGTCCTGGGAGATAACCTACCCTGAAACAGGAGCTAAAAAAGTCCCTAAAAATGGCATTCTAAGAACCAAATCATCCTCAGGTCCTGCAGTGTGGACACACAAAAAAGGGGGAACTTCCTCCAACAGTTCTAAGAACTATGAAAAAGTTCCAAAAGAGCCTATTAGCTTGCAGAAAGACACTGATCTCTGATGCCAAATTGTTATTGACAGAAATCCTTTACATTCAATCTAGAACCCTGTGGCATTCTTTTTATCTCTCTGAACGGTTATATGTAGAACCATACCACACAGGGTTCCTCTATAAGGAACAGTTCTAAGTAGAACCCTTTTGAGACCCCAAGAACCTTCAACTATTGATAGATGAGTATAGTGATGTAAATGATGTAAATGAGTACAGTATGTTGGGACTATATCCTACTGTATGTATATAAATACAGCAAACATCTTTTACAGAATGACAAATGAGATAAGGGTAACATTTTTTGTGTTGTTCTAATGTTGGCTGTTTATTATTTAACACAAAAGGGTCAGAATTTGACATCTTTTCCTGAATAAGCTTGAGTTAGAACTGTTATGTTGTTTGTGACGTGCTGATTGGTCGCCTCCGCAGGCTATTAAGACGGTGAGTGCGGTGGATAAAGACGAGATGGCGCACCGGCAGCATTTCCACTTCAGTCTCTCTCCCAAAGTGGCCAATAACCACAACTTCTCTCTGAAGGACAACAGAGGTGAGAACATTTCTCCCTTACACACTGTTTACACAAGTGAACTTTCTTCCTTGTCGCAGATGCCATCTTCTTAAAAAAAGTCTGAAGACGTCCGGTAAAATTTTGTTGCTTTAATAATCATATGAACAGTGTCAGCTGATTCGAGACATTCTGTGGCTAAATAAATAAATAAATAAATAAATACTCCATCAGAAAACATGGAAGGTTTTTCTAATATTAATTTTACTGTTCAGTTTAACATGAATTATAACGCTAAATAGGCTAATTTTAATAAGGCTACAGAGTTTATGTTGCTAAGGACATAAGAAGCTACAACTATAGAATCTAAGAGAGTAGTTTTTTCGCAGAAGCAATAATTTTGTGTCAAATTATTGGTTTCTTGAGTAAGTAGCCGTGTAGTAAGAGGGATAGTTGAGGTTTATTTGGCGATAATGACTGACTCGCTGTACATTATCCCTGACACACTGTACGTACACCACATCAACAAACAACGGAACTTTTTCACAACGACTGTGTCGTCATACACAAAAGTAATTATGGCTTTAAATAGCTTTTACAGATTGACACATTATAATGTCCATGTTACTACGATAAATAAAGTTCGTAAATGTACGCATTTCTATTTCTTTTTTGTTGAATAGTAGCATTATTGTTTAGTTATTGAAACACATGAGTGAGAACGAACTCGAGCCATATTAATGGTATATACAGGATTAAGGTAAGCAGTAAATAGCTAGTTATTTTTTAAAAAATGTTATACTTTGCTAGCTAGCTTGTTTGTTTACGTTGATCAACTGATACTGTTGCTAATGAACACAGCACCAATAAACTCGCTAGCTCATGTTAGCAACAATCAGGGCATGTGCAGAGCACGATGAAAATTGTCACTTTGTAGTATTTTAATGTATATATATATATACTGTATACTGTATATTAAGTAGATCACTTATCTGGAGGGGAAACAGTTGTGTAGTCGTGGTCTGCAGCAGGAGAAGGTCCCACACACAGTGCCGGTTTTTCTGAAGTTGGACAACAGATGTTTGATCTGTCCATTAAAATGGAGAGCGAGCATACAGCGCCGTGTTTTTAACGTTTACAGCCAGTGGTTTTCGAGTTATCATGTTGGCTACAGACACACAACACATGCTGCCTCTTTTCCCACAGAAGTGTGAAAAAGATCCATTAACACACTCGTTTTGTTTATTTTTACTCAAAGTTCCGTTATCTGGATCTGAATAAGACCGAATACTGAAATGTCGCTTAAGCTAATGTTCACTAAATCAATCATCTGATGTCATGAGACAAATCAAAGCTACAAAAAAGAAGTTTTTCACCCACATGGTCGTGTCTCATTACATCATACACACTACACACTCGTTTTGGTGTCTAATCACTCGCTCATGTGTGTGTTTGTGGTGAATAAACATGAACGAGGGCCACGTGTGTGCTCACACTGAGACAAAAAAAAAATTAGATGCTTTGATTAAACATTTTAGAAGAAATTGTGAACTTCAATCAGTGCAAGTTGTATTTTTTATACTTAAAAATGAATTTTAACTTAACATTCAATTTTAAAAATGATATTTAATTATGTGTAATTAGGAACCGATGCTTTTGGGGTCTATTATCTCAATAAATAATAGTAATAAAGTAATACTTTGTAGTACTAATTAAAGAGTCACAATTAATTAATTACAATGAATTTAATTTGGTTTAATAAATACTTTGAGACTTTTTTGAAGTTTTGGACTCAAAATTAAGAATTTGAAATAATAATTAAAATATACAAATAAAAAATAAATATATAATATAAAAAAATAAAAAGTTTCCTTATATAAAATCCCTTTTTACTAAAAAAAAAAAAAGGATCTACCAAATCATTAACTTCTGTTTTTAAGTGAGTGATGAACTTCATGAGAGACTTTCAGTGTCCTGGGCGTCAGAACTGCAGGAGAAAAGCACGTGATAAAAGCTCTTTAAATGGATCTTTTAAAATTGGAGATAAACCCTCTTTATAGACGTCTGTGGAGCGACAGAACAGAAGTGAAGAGAGAAAGAGTGAGGGATAATGTATATACATCTCTGTCTCTCTCCTCTGTGGGATCTGTTATAATGAGAGTGGAAACGAGCTCTTTTTCACTCGCCACATTTCAAACATGTGACTGAGACGGATCGAGTCGCTCAGACGGACTGTTGTTATCGGAGAGACTTTAAAAATCCAGTTTTTTTTTTCAAATCCAGTCGTTTATCTCGGTGTTCAATGTGTCCAGCATGGAACCTTTAACTTCCTGTTATCATGGGAAGTTTAATGAAAGTCAGCGGTCAACTGAACGTCCTCATTTTCATATTCACACTGAGCTCATTATTCTGATCTGTATCTGGAAAACTGCGTTAAAATGAAGAGTTTTAATCACTTGACCATAAAACTTTTAGCTCTAATTTTTAATCACAGCTGGATTCAGACACACTTGTTCTATGTGAAGAGAAGAATATAAATGAAAATATATTAAAAATATATACACGTATATATAAGTGCAAAAGGTTGTGAGAGTGTTGTTGCTCGGATACTGAAGATTATAGACGCTACATATAATGGCTATGATTTAGCAAGCTAGGACGTAGCTGTAGCTGTTTGGCTTTTTATTTACACTCGATTTCTCAGATGTGTTACCAAATTATTAACATCGGTTATTAAAATCACAACGAAGATTACGCTCCGATATTCAGGAACATCAACAGTGCATCTGAATCTGCGATCCTGGAGCTACAGAATGATTTTTGTGCAATAAACTGAATTTACACTTAAAGAATTACAACTTAAAAATTAGTTTTAAAATAATCACACACACACACACACACACACACACACACACAGAATGTTGTGCTATGTTAGTAACCCAATTTCTTGTTTATTTATTTATTTTTAATATTAATAAATGCAATGTTTATAATTTGTAGTCATTCTTCTAGAATTATATTGTTTTACTTAATTATTGGCTGATTTTATTAATCTAGTATTTCATTAAAAAACAACACATTGGTCTTTTAATATTTTGTTTATAAAGCGTGTTTAGGTTTTTGGACCAAGATAAAAAAAGAAAATGTGCATTTATAAAAATAAATAAATAAATAAATAAAATTATATTTAAATTATTATTATTATTATTATTATTATTATTAT
>JAOTRR010000038.1:801921-812339 GCA_028570945.1 Gogo arcuatus
TATACATATTACACATACACACACACAGAGGCAATAGTGGCTAGGAAAAACTCCCTGAGACGACATGAGTAAGAAAGCATTTCAACTGAGGTTGAAATGAAGATTCTAAATGTATTTTTTGCCTTTGAATGTGCAAATAATATGAATGTTTGAACAGGACAGAACACTGACATTCAATATATCTTGTGGCTTTCATCTGAAAATCCCAGCATTGTGTGTGTGTGTGTGTGTGTGTGTGTGTGTGTGTGTTTTGTGGTCTCAGGTTCTGCCTAAGCTTCAGTGTTTCACTGTGTTCCAATAAAGAGTTTTATTGAGTTGCTGTGCAGACAAAGTTGGATATTTAAAGCAAAACAAAGTGAAGAAAATAAAGCAATGGCGGCGGCTGAGCTGAAGTGCAGTGATTTTATCTCCACATGTGGAAATCTGTCTGCTACACACACTCATTATACTGTCCATACACTCATAATAAAACAGGATCCTGCATGGAGTAACCTTCTGAAGATTATTTTCTTCATGCCCTTTCACAGAATCTCCACCAATCTCTTTTTTTTTCATCAGGTCTGTCCATTTCATTTATCCTTCATAACTCCGCCCCTAAAGTTTAACCATTTACATTTACAACAATTTCTTGAATCATTGTTATAATAGTTACCTTACACACATCAATCCTTTACAGAACTTCTTCTTAGCTTCTCGGTTCGCACGGCAGATTGTAGCCTGAGTAACTTCAACCTCAAACGCTCTGTGAGACGTGTCTTTACACTTTTCTGGCCACGAGCTTCAGAATGTTGATGGTTGTGATCTGATTAGCTCTCTGTACTTTTATGTGCTGGTTCCTGTGAGAAAACTGTGACACAATGAGGTTTTTGGAGCAAGATATAGACAAAAGTAAGCTGAGCTGTGGTTGGTTATTATCCATGCCACTAAAACATTTTCTCTCTGTGAAAGTGCTTGGTTTTTATTTGTCTTAAATTCACTCTTGTTTCCAGGACAAAGAGGTTTTATATCTGAGAGTTAAAGACATCATTAATGAGAACTGTTTTGATTTCTTCATGCTTAATAATAAAGTCCATATCTGCTGAAAGCAGTAGCGATGATAAAGTTGTGTTTAAAAGGATGGTTTTGCTTCATGTGTATTACTTCATGTGTTTTGTACTTTATTTTTCATCAGTTTCATCAAAATTGTGTTTTTTTCCTTTTCCTAATCATTGAGTAACAACCGCCTTCAGCTGTGCTGTAGTTCTCACTGAAATTCCTCTCTGTGACTCTTTTATTCGGTTAGAACACAAAAGCAGAATCTGTAGGACATAAAATCATCACGTAGATCTTCAGAGAGCTTTTGAGACACGGCAGTCGTGTGTCACACATTTTCCCATCACTGCGGTTGATCCTTTTCAATCCATCTGTCTGCTTGAACAAGTGACGCTGTTTCTCAGAGCTCAGGCTGAGGTTCGATCAAGGTTTATTACATCGCTGCTGGGCTCCAGTGTGAACATACACACACCACACAACTTTAACACAAATATCCACAATGTCCCTTTAATTCAAACGGAGTCAATCAGCTGAGACGAGTTGATCTACCGCATTATCGAGGGAAGGTTCCTGGTGTTCAGAGTCGGTTACGCAGCTGCTTAAGTGGATTTTCTGAGCTCTGCATTCAGATTATTAAAATCACCTGTGTGAAGTTCACACCTCCGAAGTTATCAGATTTTTCTTGAATAGAAGCGTCTGAGATGAGTTTTTCACTAGTATCTAAACACAAACACTCACCTTTAACCCTGAAAACAAAACAATCAGGGAAGGATATATAGACAGCATTTTTGCTGTCAAATGCATGTAGCAATGATTTAACATAAAAGCAAGAGACACTTAAAAATGTAAAATAAAAGACTAATATGATGATGTGTGAGTGAGAAGATGGCAAGTGTTGAAATAAATCTAATAGGAGTCTCGTATATCACTAATATCTCACTGCATGAAAAGTAGTAGTTGTAATTCACAAAGTAAATCACTGGTTTAATTTAACAAAATGGCTTCCACACTCCAGGGTTTATATAGTTAACAGAAACTAAGACTAAAACTAAAACTAGCAGTGAAAAAATAATTTCATAAAAAATAAAAAATAAACATAATTCAATAAATAAATAAATAAATAAATAAATAAATAAAAACTACAATGAACAATGCAACATGAACTAAAATGAAATAGAATTACAGGTAAAATAATTTTCATTTTCATTTCGTTTTCCCCCTCGAGACAGTAACAGACTAGTTCCAGAAGGTGGCAGTAATGCAATGTAATGCAACTCCAAAGAAGAAGAAGATGCTCCGTGCAATACCTGAAAAACGAAAACCAGCACCTAACTAAATAAAAACTAAGCTAAAAGTAGTCAATTCCTCAAAATAAAACAAAAACTACTTATGAACTTGTAAAACTAACTAAAACTAAACTGAAATAAAAACAAAGGCAAAATAAAAATAAAAATTAATGAAAATTTCAAAACTATAATAACTCTTCCACTCTCATTATTCAGCAGCTCGTAGAATAGCACTTGATGCAGCACAGACTGTATTTTACATTTTGCACAGAACTTCATGAAGCCACGAGACTCTAAATGGAGGTGATGAAATCGTAATGTGTTTGTGGGATGTAGGAGATTTTATCACACTGTTTTGATGTGTAGAATTAATAATGTCAGTGTTTGTGTTAATTCGATGCGTCTCCTCTGAGAAACACTTTTCACTGACTTTAAAGTGATGATATTATTAATAAATGAATTGTGTTGTATTTATGTATTTAATGTTGGTCTTGAATGACATTCCATAGTCTGTGTGTGTGTGTGTGTGTGTGTGTGTGTGTGTGTGTGTATTTACAGACAAATCATACATTTCAGCGTGACATATTGTAGTTACATCAAACAGTCAGATGGTGGCGCTGGACTTAACACTGCTCCTCCGTTTCGAGTCGATATCACGCAAGAAACATGCGCTAAGGTTCAAGATCAGAATCGAGACTCGTAACTGAGACACGCCTCTGTTTTAGACAAACTCCGCCCCCACATAACTTCTGAAGAGCACTTAAGTCTGTAGTTACAACTGATGTGTGTAAATTCAGCTCTTAAAAGTTCACATCAACAAACGAGTGACGGTTTTATAAGGTTAGCCACATTAGCCTCGTAACACCAACAGAAAAAGGAAGAATCGTTCAACACTAATTTTATCATTCTTCCTTTTGCGAGCACATTCTTGACCTGTAATGAACACAGAGGTTTGTAAGAACTGATTGTATTTCATGTATCGAGACATTTTCAGAGCAATTTCTAGACACACACACACGAGCCGTCTGATATTGAGTGGATTTTTCAGAGCGCGAGGAGAAGAAGACAAGACTGTCGAGTGTAAATATCATCTGTTCTGTTGGAGAACAAAAGCATCAGTGGGCTGTTTGATTGTTACACATTTGATCTTTGAAATAAGCTGATAAAATATCAAAGCTCTACTTTAGAACAACACAAGAGGAGCCTTATGTGTTGGAAAACGCATCGTGCTTATCTCAGATCTCGCAAAAATAAGGTATAATTACAAGAGATAAATCGGAAGGAAAGACGTTAAACTGTTAAGCCTGATTGATGTGCCTCGTAGGAAAGATCTGCTCACTGACGATTACAGGAAGCAAGCTGTTTCTGCATATAGTCATGTGTTTAATATTCTTATCGGCATACTGAATTTATTTAACATTCACGTATCTGTGGTTCTGTGATGGTGTGTGTTAACATCTGGAAATTTCCTCACCACATCTGGACCCATGGCGTCTCTGTGGATGATGGAATTGATAAGCACATGGACACCATATGATACGAAGCAGTGAGACGCTTTAGGGGGAGAAATACATTGCATGTGATGCCACAATACCTGGACAAATTCTTAATCAGATTTAAGGATGCAATGTTTTTTTTTTTGAGGTCGGAGTTTAGGTCGTGGAGAAAAAACAGATGGAGGAATATTTTATCTGGGATTGGGAGATACCTCAATTTCCCGCAAACGTTGCCTTTGTTCCAGTCGATCCAATCACAGCTCTAAGCCTGAGCTTGTAGATAAGCTTTTTTTCTGATTTGCAGATAGACAGATGGAGAGATCGCTTTATCCACGCCACGGGGCAAAAGGCTTTTGAGGAATTCCAAATCCTTCTCCTCTCCCTCATTTGCTTTAAACATCAATGTCAAAGACGTGAAGCTTAAATCCCTGTTTCTAAAGGTTTTTCTCTCCTGACTGGAACGTTTACCTGAAGAAAACGAGTGAAAGAGTGTAAGCTGTGTGTGTGGATGAGGACGAAGCCACTGGGTGATGATTGTAAATCAATGAGCTCTGTACAGTCGCAGATTTCATGCTGATTTTCACTTAAAAATAGCGAGAGTTAAATAAACATCGATAGTTATGCAGGGAAAGTTCTGCATATTCAGAATCGGGTTAAGTGCCTGCTTAAGGTCTCTGTATCAGATCCTCTGTTGAGGTTCATCCAATCACGTGTTTGTGTAAATTATTTACCTGAAGGCAGGTCTTAGAGGTAAGGAGGTTTCACAGACATTTCGATCTCTCTCTCTCTCTCTCTCTCTCTCTCTCTCTCTCTCTCTCTCTCTCTCTGTGGTCTGATTAGTAAATTGATGATGTCTCTTGTTTAAAAAACAGATGAAGTGAAAACAGAATGTCTAAAGATAACTGGACTGAGGAGCATAAATGTATTGTCCTCATGTCAAATTCAAATATGGAGCTTGTCAAATTGGTAAAATGAAGCATAACATAACCACTTCAGATTGATGTGTCTTAATTATAGCCATGATTAATGATTAAGCATTTTTTCTGCCGTTCAGTCATACTATCTAATTATTCAGAGGAATTTTTTGTAGCTGGACTTTTACAAATTTCAGCCCGTGGTAAATTCAGAGAGCTTTGACTTGCAGCTGCTTTGTCTCTTTGCTGATCCTTTGTGATTATTATCAACGTAATGCTTTTTTAAATAATTTGAGAAAATGAATAATTTCCCAGTTTCTATTCAGATTTCACCATTTGGCTTCTTTGTAACTGTTAATTGTCAGACCTCTTTTATAGCTGATTCACGCTGTTACTTCAGACAAACCTGACTGATTGCGGATGCAGTTGTGAGTATAATCCTTTTAATAATAAACCCAAATCAACAGGGAAACTCATCATGAGAAATAGGATTGAGATCAAGAAGATAAAGAGGCACAGAATTGTGAACCATAAAGTAAGAAAACTTTGTGGACAATGAGGTGGTGTATATACACAGAGATAATGTGCAGGAAATGGAGGACAGGTGAGATGAGGTCAGCAGGCAGGTGAGTGAAACTGATGTAATGTATGGACTGGACTTTAAGTGGTGGTGGACCTCGATTTGACTAAACCCATCCCTCCATTATCTATTCCACTTATCCATCAGGATCGTGGGGGAAGCTGGATCCAATCCCAGATGACTTCAAGTGAGAGGTGGGGTTCACTCTGGGCAGGTCACCAATCGATCACAGAGACGAACAACCATCGCACTCACATTCACACCTGTGGGGGATTTAGAGCAGCAAGTTGACCGAATCCCCATGTCTTTGGACTGTGGGAGGAAACCGGAGCACCCGGAGGAAACCCACACAGATACGAGGAGAACACAAAAACTCCACACAGAAAGACCCCAGTCAGCTGTGAGGTTCAAACCCAGAACCTTCTTGCTGTGAGGTGACAGATAAAGCTTCTATTAACTGAGCAGTAGAAATGAGTCCAGGTGATATCCAGTATATCCCATATTCAGTATTGACACATTGGTAAAGACTGCGTTCAATCCTACAGGAAATGAGATTTTGTGCTTTTTCTTTGGTATAAAGACTCCAGGAAGTGCTGGCTCTTTTCTGTCCGAGTTTAAAACACAGAATTATAAAATATAAAATGTAGACAGTTTGTCAGAGAAGCGACGCTTATGGAGGTTTAAGGTAAGTTACTGAACTCCCAGTACAGACTACAGACATGTTATGGTCACTTTCTCTGATGCACTTCCTATAAATTAGAAGTGAAAAGAAAAGTTAGCTTGCATTCGAGGATGTTTTACATTTTCTGCTTTTTTGATGTGTGTGATGAGCACGCATACATCACGAAGACACACCCACCTCCACGATTTAGACTGAGATCACTTATCCCATGTGAACAAACTCGGCGTAAGTCGTCCTGAGGTCAGTGTCGCTTCTCATGAAGTGTTTCTTCTACCCTGTGCATATATTTATCATCAAGTTATAAATTTATTCAATTAACTCAAACTTTATACACGAACGATCTTAAATCTCAACACCTGCTCAACTGGATTCACTACTTTCTGATGATTAGATTAAAAGTAAATTCGTATTTGCAAATATACAAATATAGAGTATACAAATGATAAACATCAAAATCTCAAAACATTATGCAAAGGTGTAAATGCATGAGCTTTGTGGAATAAAATAAAATAAAAAAAATAAACATGGTGTAGTTGATAAACAGCTGCTCTTGTAAACCTGACCGTGTTTATTGTCCGTCGCTGCTGTAAAGTTTATTACGCTTATCACTTTCCCTCCGGCCGGTCACACACCGCCAGTTTAATAAAGAATAAACATTTTACTCAGTGTGTGTGTGTGTGTGTGTGTGTGTGTGTGTGTGTGTGCACCATCTCAGCAAAAAACTCACTCCTGATCTTCATCACCTTCCAGTAAGTTATTGAGTAATTTCAGCGTACAGAAGATCGTGGCCGTGCTCGGCTTTAACCGAAACCCAGACGCAGCGACAGCGATGGCGACGTCATTAAGCTGTTTATTACAGAAGTGTGTAATATGTAATGTGAATTAGCGGTTGTGGTTTCAGATCACCGTGCTACACCGAGTGGATGCACAATAAACAAGATGAAGGACTCGGCGTGAAGCTCGCGATGCTCGCGTGCACAACATTTATTTCTTCAAGTGCTGCCGAGCATTTGATTACGGATTGTTTCAATCTAAAAGAAACATTCGCTTCACGTAGAGACTCAAACAAATAAGCAGCGACGAAAGCAACATTTTTAACCTTTATGCATTTTATTTATTGAAGGAAAATAATGAGCTCATACAGTTCCTGTAATGTTGTTCATGATTTGTTGATGGCGACATTTCAAGATCATAAAAGTTTCATGTCACAAAAAACAATCACCAAAGCTGAAAAGATCTGGAAATAAATCACCTTAAGGTCGGTTTGAGCTTCACTGACATTATATTTATAAATCTACATGTAAAGTAAAGCTAAAGGCATTTTACACACACGTAACGTTTCCTTGGTGCATGTTTCAGATAAATCACACAAATATTAAAAATGTCTGTAGCATTTATCACTGTAACTTTAAATTAAAATATAATGATGAAAACATTTTTGCATGAAGGTATGAATCCATTTTGTCAATTTTCATGATGTCCTTCATGTCCTCATGCCATTAGCATGCATGTTAGTTAAGCTCAGTTTGTGTATTTGCTAATTCTCTGCTACAAAAATCAACCTGTTACTCATTTAAGTGTAAAAAGAAACCTTGTAAAAAATGGACTGTTTGCTGAGATAAGGTTAAAACATTTATGGAATAGTTAAATGCACATTTTCTTAGATGAAATGTTGAAAATTATAAGAGTTATGATGTAGTATGTGGTAGAATCAGTGATAATGCCCATTTCAATTTATGTCCTCAACCTGTTAGTAATGTCGGCTAGGTTACTAGCAACTAGCCAACCAGCTAGCTAAGTTAGCTAATAATAGTGATAATTAGAGATGGCAGGAGCACATGGAGGCATTTCCAAATTTGCATATTCATGTATATTCATAGATCTTGGAATTTCTAATGGCTGTGAAGGTGAAGTGATGTTCTGGTTTTGTTTTGTTTTTTAATTTCCGTAGCAGCAAAACATTTTGTCTGGTTTCAGTTTTTTGTTAAATGCAACGTAGAAATCCAAGATGTTAGAAATAATATGTGGGTAAATCCTGTGACAGAAAAAAAAAAATCAGCAGAATAAAAGCAGAATATATCTTTATTGTACTAAAAATGGGAGATGCAAACTTTTGAAATATAATTTTATTTTAAAAAATATTTTAACAAACAATAGACCACAGTTTTTGTGATAATGATTGCTTTAAATTTTCTATAAACTTTTAATTGGTCATTATTTTGCATTAAGGGTGCACAAACTTCTACACTCAACTGTAGTGGGTGGAGCTACGGTTGTAGTTGCAAAGCAGTGCTTGGACCCCTATGATCGCCTTATTATTATTATTATTATTACGATTACATATTTTTTTCTTTTTTCACATCTTATTCATTTACATAGAACTTGTCTCAGGGGGTTCTCAGGTACATTTCCCATCATGCTTTGCTCCGGCGCCCCAGCTGTTGTAATTAGTAGCACGGCTCCCTGCTGACTGTGATGAAGACCTAATTAGACAGACAGCAGCAGGTTAACGCCTGGCGCACAAACTTCTCCCAATTCGAGGGTTTTTTTTTCTTGAGTTAGAAGACTTTTGCTGATGGTGCTGTCAGATTCCTGGGGCGAGTCGAGGCACTCTAATCCCCGTCTCACCCGCCTCAGCCCTCTCATCCTCATGCTTTATTATTTCTCCTCCATCTTGTTTCCCTTTTTTTTCTTTTTGCGTATTTGATGAGGCCCTCGAGTTGTTTGACAAGCACAGCAGCAAAATGAGAACAACAGAAGATTGTTGAGCTTCTCAAACAGTCGTGCGTCAGCATTCTGTGGAGAATTCGTACACGTGACGGGATGAAAACACGGTGTGTCCATCAGGCTGAGAGGAAACGATGACGCTGTTAATCATGTTTGTGGGAAAAGATTTTTTATGCTTTTAATTTAACTTGCAACAGTTTTTGTTCCTGAAAGCACATTGGCTATTATTCATCAATTCCAAGAGTAAATAAATGTACAAGATTTCACAAATGGTCTTTATATCCTTCAGTTTCAACTTCATACACAACTCACGTAAGCTCAAAAAACGTGTAAAATGTAACAGGCGTAACACTCTGTAATACTACAAGAACAAAGCCATAAATGTTCTCAGTAAAATCCATGGATTAAGTTAGTTTACACCACTGTTGAATTCTGGGTTCAGATTGGCCAAAAGGTGTTGATTAATTCTCTGTAACAGCAGCTCTGACAGTAGCGCAGGTTTATATCAATGCACTCGTTCTAATCCGTTATCATTTCTATAGCAACAGCTCATTTACAGGGACGTGTCCAGCATATGCTCCACATAAACAGATTAAAAAATTCGTTGATGTGGTGAAGTTTTCTGAAAGGAGAAATGTGTTTCTGTAACATCTCTGGAAGGAGTCTCCAGTGTCAGCGCTTTGTAACAGTCAGAGGTGAAGCTGGAACTTTAAGTTTTCTGACATCTTCAGGACAGAGGAGTTTACACTTTACAAATTTATCTGTAGCAAAATGTGACAAGCTGTTTTTTTTTGTCTTATTAACTTCAAGACAGAGGAAAAAGAGAGGGAACGACTGTTTATAGCTGCTATAATGTAAGTGAGATCAGGGGTGTGTTGTTATAGGCAAATAATCAACTTCAGGGTGGAAACAGAAACTCTTCATCAGAGTTCAAGAGAAACATCATCAGTCCTAAATAATTATGTTGTTGTTTTTTTTTAACCATTAACGTCAACCAGTCAGTGGGCGTGGTCACCATGCAATGCAGCACACCAGCTTTCTGTTTCAGCCTGATTACCCTATTTATTTATACCTTGGTTTCTGTTTCCTGGATTGTCTTGCATATGTGTTTTTTTTTCATATTCTCATTCATGCCTATGTTTTCAAGGTCTAATATTTTTGTCCCCTTGACTGTTTCTTGTTTATTAAAATGATTCTGCACTTGCATCCGCCTCCATATAGACTTTTAGCTTTAATTCAAGGGGTTCTACAAAAATATTGCATTAACCATATAGAAATTACAGCCATTTTTTTACAGTCTCACCATTTTCACAGGCTCAAAAGTAATTGGACAAACTAACAATTTTAGATATAAGTATCATTTTAATACTTGGAAGCAAATCCTTTGCAGTCAAGGACCACCTGAAGTCTGGAGCCCATGGACATCACCAAATTTTGAGTTTCCTCCCTTGAGATGCTTTGCCAGGTCTTTACTGCTTTACAGCTGGCTTTCATTGCTGCTTGTTTGTGGGTCTTTCTGTATTCAGTTTTGTCTTCAGTAAGTGAAAAGCAGCTCAATTGGGTTGTCTGACTCAGCTGTTTAAGAACATTCCATTTCTTTGCTGTAAGAAGCTCTTGGGTTGCTTTCAGTGTATGTTTTGTGTCCGTATCCATCTGTACTGTGAAGCACTGTCCTATCAGTTTTGCAGCATTTGACTGAAT
>JAOTRR010000038.1:815501-825671 GCA_028570945.1 Gogo arcuatus
ACACACACACACACACACACACACACACACACACACACACACACACACACAAGTGGTGAACCTCTGTGACTTTAACACCCCATATGATGAGAACATGTATAAAATATTTGGATTTGTTTGTGCATTGTTCGTTCATGCAAATAAACATATGTGCTTCATTATTTCTTAAGTTATTAATGTTAACGGGCTGCTGGGTGACATCACGTCATTAAAACATTGACTGGTTAATTTCTCTAAAACTGTTTGAGCACATTTTTTTATTTTGTGTGCACAAATGATGCACAAATGAATTGAAATACTTTTACTCATGTTGTCAACATATGGGGTGCCAAATAAAGCCAGTGCAGAGAAAGTCTCACTTACGACAGACACAGAGATGATGTAGCCAAGAGGAAAAGAGCGTGTGAGATCCAGACACAGTGTGTATGTGTGTGTATGATATCTGCCCATTTCCAGCCTGTGAATTAATTGTTCTGCATCTCTCCCGGGTCATGACCCAGGTCCCATCTGAACTGTCATGACCAGGGATTAACCCGTTTTGACTCACTTGGTTTGAATTGACAAAAGAAGGGTTGAACATTGTTCAAATAACCAGATCTAGCCCTGGAATTTGGTATGAATGAGGCATAACTGCACATAGGTGACATGGTGGTGCAGTAGTTATCACTGTCACATCCCAGCAAGAAGGTTCTGGGTTTGAACCTCACGGCTGACTGGGGTCTTTCTGTGTGGAGTTTGCATGTTCTCCTCGTGTCTGTGTGGGTTTCCTCCAGGTGCTCCGGTTTCCTCCCACAGTGCAAAGACGTGGATTTGGTCAACTGGCTACTCTAAATCCCCCATAGGTGTGAATGTGAGTGTGATGGTTGTGTGTCTCTGTGTAGCCCTGTGATAGATTGACAACCTGCCCAGAGTGAACCCCGCCTCTAGCCTGAAGTCAGCTGGGATCGGCTCCAGCTCACCCACAAACAACAATAGATAAGTGGAATCGATAACAGTAGAGATAGTAACACTAGTGACAGTTACACCAGCTACAGTAACACTAGTGACAGTTACACCAGCTACATTAACACCAGTGAAAGTAACACAAGTGACAGTTGTGCCAGTGAACACCAGCTACATTAACACCAGTGACAAATTTTGATTTGAGATGTATTTTCCATTTGCTGTGCACAGCATCTCAAAGCATGTGACTGGTGTAACGGTGTAACACCAATGACGCATCTAAATGATCCATAGGCTTTAGAAAGAAATGAATAACTTATAGAGTATGGAGGGAAACCTGACTGGTACTGGTTAAAATGGCCACTCATTCTTCTGAACTTTCACACTTGAAACACTTATCCACAACTATTTAAAACAGCAACACCAAGGACATGATGTTCAGGGGCAAAGTTTCTTTTTGAATTATTTGAATAATGTAGTTTATTCTGCTAATTTGATTCATACTTATGTTCATCCTCTGACATTAACATGAATAATAAATATTTTTCAAATATTTACAAAAGACTCTAAAGCAGAACACTTTAGCAACATTAAATGAAAATTTGTAGTTAAAGTTACAGCTTTACCTCTGACTGATACAAAGCACTGACACTGGAGACTCCTTCCAGAAATGTTACATAAACGTCTCCCTTCAGAAAGAAAGTTTCACCCTATCAACATATACACATTTTTTTTTTAATGTTAACTAAACCATAACACATCGGAATGAAGACATTAATGTAATCCTGTGATTTGCAGTGTGAGTTACCCCTGCGAAAACCTCATCTTGTTTGGCCTTTACTTTACTCCTGTACCGTTTATCAACATTGAACATTTTATTGACTAAATTTTAAATCTCATGAAGTAATGACTGTCTCAGACCTGTTCTCTCTTTATCGAGAACATGACCCCTGAAATTACCCAGCATCCTGCACTCTCCCAATGAGATATGCTTGTGTGGATTTCTTTTTTTTTTTTTTTATCATTTTCCTCCGAGTAAATACCTCGAGTGCCGCAGAAGCGCCGGGTTAATCCACTGCAAGCCCCGATGATTCATCAGCCGCCGTCAATCCATTTTTATTCCTGTCGAGTGTCGGATGAAAATTAAACCACTGGCTCTACAACAAGCTTAGTGGGAATTACTTCTGCAAACAAAAATGAGATATTAGAAATGATTTATAAAGTATTAAAAAGAGAGATAAGTGCACATGTATCTGGCATTTGGACATTCAGAGATATATTTTTTTTTAAATGCAGTGCTGATGGTCACAGTTCTGTGCTGACTCTGAAAATCATGAGGTCAAACCCCCCCCCCCCCCCCCAAAAAAAACATGAAAGAGCAAGATTATCTAAACATAAACTATTATTATTATTAAAATAGTTAGGCACTGAGCTCTCATGAACTCACTCTGCTTTTTACTTGGATTGATTTGGAGTAGGTGTAAATTCTCTGGACAACAGCAAAAGTTTGTACACCCTTAAAACGCCACTCTGTCGAAAGTCACTCCCATCTCTTCACTTCTCATTTGCATAAAAACATCTACCCCTACATCTTTGAAAAAGGATTATTTCTGCTAGATTGTATGGTCATGTTGCCTTTTCCAGATTCTTTTTGTCACAACAATGCTGACTAAACAATCAGGTTCGCTGTAGTGTATAGAAAATGAAACGTTTGAGATGTAATGCATCATTTTGATTTTGTTTGTGATCTGACTCCAATGTAATTTCAGTCAGTTGGAGTTATGTTTAATTTAAATACTATAAAGATGTTTGTGCATTTGATAAAAATTCCACAGTCCTGATTACACATCTATTCTCCAGTTTCTTCTTTTGTTGTTCTCCTAGCTCTCATTGGCTGCCTTGTGTATTAGTCGTCCAATCACATTGCTGAGTTCCACACTACACAGTTTTAAATCGTACAAAATGGAATTATTGTGAAAATACATCGACATCTCTAATCATTCTGGAGTAAAATTGGAAAAATGGACTTATTTACTCTCTTACATCATCAGCGATAAAATAAGGGATAAAATGGAATGCAGCAGGTTTAATACCAAACCTGAGAACATCGTAACCTCTGTTTAGTTGGTGTTTAAATGCAGATCGATGTGTGGAGGCAGGAAAATAAACCTGGAGACGAGTCGAGTGGAAAATAACACAAAAGCCTCAGTAATGATTTATTTACTTTAAAAGCAGAAGAATAAAATGTGTTTATGAGACACAGTGGCTGCCATTCAGCTTCCTGACTAATAATCAAACGCTTGGTGATTAGACTCAGTAATGCATTTATGAGCATTCGGAGGATGAAATCCATCCATCATAGATAAGGAAAGCGGCTTTAGAAGACGGAGTGATTGATTTCAGGTTCCCTCACTTAACCCAGGCGTTAATGAATCGGACGAAGCGGCGGTGAAACGATTCCTCTCCGAGTCACTCGACTGTTCATGCTTTGTAAAGCTGATCTCATTGTGATCGCCTCCATGCTTCATGATAATAGTGCTAGCGTTTTCTCCACCTGGTGTAGCTAATGAGGTATCGACGTGGATTAGTCATTAGCTAAAACGCTGATGATTCACTGTCTGAGTTGCTAATGACTCGGTTTTGTCTGGCCGTTTTCAAAATCACCTTCAAATGCAGTGTTGTTCCCCAACGTGACTTCCTGTTAAACACAGAACTGAGTTAAATATCATGGTGCACATTTTGCCTCTCTTTTGACTATATTTCTTATTTAAGGCCAAAAATGAAATGTGTAGTTTCTCTAACATGGTGACAAATTAGTATTCGTTGACTCATTGAACAGAACTGCACTTCAGTTACCAGCCACACACCAGCTACAAATCAACCGCAAAAGTAAATAAATCAATGCAATAAATTAACGTGTAAAATAATCAATCTGTGTTTAAGTTGTAGGAATTCTTAAAAAGCACTCATATGGATGAGCTGAAATCACTGTTTCTGAAACACAGAGTGCAGCATGAAGTGGATGACACTCTGGGAGGTTTTTCCACCATGTTAAACTCCCTCAGGTCTCAGCAGTACACGAATTCGAGTCTGAGTAGCCGTCTGATTCGGCATGCGCCACTGATCTGAGTCTAAGCTCACTGAGTGGGATTGGATACTGTGGCACAACCCATGGCTCTGAAAGCTCACTTTCATACGGAGACAGAATTTGCTCTGCTACAGCACACGGAATTTATTTACATTTTATTTAGTTTTAAAGGACAAAAATAACTGAGTAAGCAATTGGTTCAGGATTTCAGGATAAAAAACAGTCTCATATCTGGACACTTCATACAGTCTTGTGCAGTTGAGTGTAGAATCCGCTTTGTCTCGTGTGGAATATTCTCAGAATGCTAAAGTACATTTTTCTGCCTTCTCTACCGTCTGGTTTTCTGACTTGTTGATGTCATTTTAGTTAATGATTTCTAACATTAGCACTGGCGCTATGAAGCTAAAATAAGGAAAGATAAGTGCCTCAATTTTAGCAATTTACATCCTGATTGTTCAGGATTCGGAACACTGACGGCTGGTTGTGAGATCAGATGTGAGGCCTAAAATTTAAATCTATAAATAAGACAACAATGAATCTATTAGTTTTATTATAGTTGAATTTAATATTACTATTAGAGTATTTTTTTTCTCCAAGTGCAATATAATGCAGTCTTTCCTCCTATTGCGCAATATAAAAGAATAAAGCGCTAAGAGATTTTCAACTACATTTCCCAGAATGCACTGCAGCCAGGAAGCTGGGAAGCATGAGAGTTTAGGTTTCTCATAAATTTGCGATTTCTTAATCTTGGAATTACTGACTTTTTAATCTCAGATTTTCTGAGTTTTTTTCTTGCAAATTTTTTGACTGTATAATCGAAGATAATTTCTGATTTTTTTTTCTTGTAAATCTTTTACTTTAATCTCGGAAATTCAAAGGTTTTTTTTTTCCTCGAAATATTATCCCCCTCCCTCAGCTCGGTTTTTTTTTAAAAACTTACAATGGCCCTAATATGTCATCGTACAGATCGGCAGCTGTATTCGTGACGTTTCTTTTTTTTATTTAAGGTTTTCAAGGTTGTAATACTCTCACCTATATTTCCTCTGAAATGAACCAGAGCTTCAAACAAACAAACAAACAAACAAACAAACAAAAACAAAAAAGAAACCACTAAACCCACGGTTGTGTCAGCTGTCCGTTTTGTGTAATTTGTACTTTTAGTGGACAGTGTCGCTCAGGATGTTGGAGTAAATAATCCACCATATTTAAGCTGAGATCACAAACCCAAAAGGAGCATCAACATTTTATAAAACTCAAAAAGTTTGATGAATGAAAATGAAAATCTCAAAAGTGTCTAAAAATTGACATTGCAGTTAAAATTGGAAAGTTTTGAGAAGACTGTCTGAATTTAAGAAGCCACTAATGGATGAACTGGAGTCTAATTATGGAAAAAAAAACACCCTGAGTGAGGAATTCCAAATATTCCAAATATTCCTATTTAGGATTTTAATGAGAAGTCAATGGAGAGACTGTTTTGCTCATTGTGTTCATGTAAATTGAGATCAAGACCCTTGAGTAATTGACTTTGGATTGAATTGATTTTTAAAACCCAGAAGGAACTCATATATGAGAGACACACGGTCGATGTGAGACGCTGGAAAGACGACATTAAAATAAATTCTGAAGAAGTTTTTTGCCCTTTTATTGGTTGCATTTTAATTCCACACGCAATGAATCATATTAGCATTTGGCATTTGGGTGGAACGGACAAACTGGTGTGTTTAACTCCTCATTTGTGTGACCAGAAGCTTGTTTTATGGATAGAGCTGAGATGACCTTCACAAGGGCACATGATTTTACTAATTACTCCATTTTGGTTCTGCTGACCCTCTTTTGTCAAAGAAAGAGCAGACATGTGGGTCCTTAAAACCCAATTTTAGCAACATGAAGGTCAGAAGAAAGTAGAAGTGTCTCCTCCTGTGACTATCAATAATTTATACATTTGCAGAGGTAAATCTGAGTCTTAATACTCCAGATAATTTAGAGCAGAGATCGGGCCACACGAGGCAGCAGGATATATCGAGCGTTTTTAAAATCCATAGTGTGTTGCTCTACTTAGGCTCTGTTTAATACTGAAATTATTAATGCGAGATCGTTAAAAAAGTCTATTGGCTCATTAAAGGGTTGCTTTCAGATGGTAAGAACAGAATAGATATAGCTAAAACAGGAAATGTAAAAAGCTACAATATTTATAATAATAAACAGATATAAAGGAAAGAAACAGACACTGCTGCAGAATTCTGGATTGTGATTGGACAGAAGGTGTTGATTAATTTTCCATAACAGCAGCTGTGGCTTGTTTCACAAATATTGAATGTAACTATAAATGAATGAAAAGTACGACATGTCTTGCTTTAATAAATATAAAATGCTGCAGTATAAGAGGAATAACACACTTGGGGATGTGTTTAAAGGAAAATAAGCAACTTTGCTGTGTTAACAGTAACTCTGTTTACCCTGAAGTTGATTATTTTCCTATAACAGCATGTGCCTGAGTGTTTTATTCCTTTTACACCACAGCACTGTCAATAATTACATTTTTATAAAAATGAAAAACTTAAAAAAATACAGAATATAGATACTTTTTAGAAAGTTATATATTAAATTACATATAAATAACTTTTAATTAAAAAAAAGTCAAATAGTAAATTAATTATAATCCTAAGGTTGCAGGTTGATTAAAAAAGTTGTACAGCTAGGTCTAGCACATTTGAGTATTTTATCAATTTGAAATAATTATGAAATAAATGTGAGTTTATTTGGAGGTGTGAAATGTTCATCAGTTCATCAGCTGTGTACAGAAACACGTGTGTTCACTGCACAGATCCCCAGAAGAGATGTGAAATTCCCCCCACAGCGTGAGTTTCCTCTCCACAACAGCACCAGCGGCTTTTCCTTTCCTCTCGAACAGAATGGAGATTGATTTATACGTCTCTCCCGTCCTGCATGGTGATTTATTATATGAATTTCCTATTGAATTTTTTAATGCCACTTGATCCGCCTGCGGGCAAAGCTTCAGTCCTCGCTGTGTGCAGCACAACAATTAAAACTACAACACGTTTACACAACAACCTGAGGAACGACTGCTATAGCTATTATAGATGCCGTGCTTAATGATAATAATAATAATAATAATACAGTTCACCTGAAGACATTGATGGTGTTTGATTCTAGATTAGCGTTAAAGTTCTGTATGTTAACCTACTTAAAAATGTTCTGTATTACATATTATGAATACATTTAACTCCTTTAAATACATGAACTGACAGGAAACATCAAAAAGACACAGTTTGTCATCTTGTATACATTAAACTGTTGTTTACTAAAAATGCATTATGTACATACATCTTAGTGCACTATATACTGTAAATAATAAATGTAAATAATAATAAAAATAATTAAACATAATAAACATATTGAACTGAAAATAGACTTTTTATTAGACTTATTCTTACTCTGTTGTATTCTTAGTTTTACACATAAAATACTTTTTAAAACCATTACATATTACTACTTTTTAAAACTTTTAATAGACTACTAATATAATGTATTAGTCATATTATTCGTTTATTAATTTATTGTATAATTGTCAATGACTGTACTCTGAATTAAACTCCATATTGGACTGAAAATAGACTTGAATATAGTATATTGATGTGGTTCATCTGTTCAGGCCCCCTAGTGGTGTAGACGCCAGCGTCTACGGTCTGACTATTGTGCAAAAATAGCTTTCATATAAAGAAGCTAATGACGATATCATCAAAAGCTGCATGTCGTGATTGAAAGTAATAAATTGTCCATCCACATATGAAGTTTGAGATTTTTCTGTCATTTTGTTTTGGAGAGCTCAATAACTGAACAGACGTGTCTCCTTGGACGTGTTTACAGCCTGCAGAAACTCCCTATTTTGGTACATGCCTGTTTTTCCATGTAAGTGAATATGCTTTGATGTGCAGTGATTATATTTTGGAACAGTAAGACTTAAATTAAATTTTAAAAAACAACAACAATAACAAAAAACAGGAACTTCCTCTGAACACACAGGTTAAGAAATATGTCCTCTGGCCAAGAGGTCAAGATGGCAGTGCAGAGTCGCTGCGGCTCAGCACTCAACCAATTGCAGTTTAATTTTCTTCATTAGATACGTATTTATTTTACTTATCCTGTTTTTTAGTTTACAGATTCAAATGGTCGATTCACTGATAACATATAGTAGGCAGGAACTTTTATCAATAGCAAAAGTATGTGTACAGTTTAAATATGGAACGCCCTAGGGGGAACCCCATCCCAGAGGAACTGCTATGCCTACCAGTAGTGGCAAGATTGCTATCTCAATGGAGATGTGAAATGGGTGTTGCAAGAACAGGAAGCAAAAGCAACACATAACAGCAGGGATTCAGGTTCTGCATCATACAAACCTGTCCTGCTGAGTCTTTTGCTCACAAACTTACAATCACTCCAACAAGGTTGACAAAATGAGACTAAGGATTACGTTGCATAGAATGTATAGCTGTGTGATTACAGAGACACGGCTTAATGATAACACAATGGATGCCACTGTTGAGAACAACTGACTCCCATAAGGCCAAAGGAGGAAGAGTTTGTGTTTATGTGAATAACAACTGGTGGAAAGCACAAATTCTCATGCAGGACGACTGTCCTCCATCAATTATATCCCCAGGGTGGTGGATTGGGGATCAGCCATATGGTGGAATGGCTAGCTGTGAATAAATCTATTTTATAAGATACAGCTGAAGAAGCAGTCATGGACCAAAAGGTGGTAACTCCTACCAGAGTGGCGTGGGCTGAGTGTTGGCAACACTGAGCCACAAAATCATTCCATATACTTGTCGACAGAGTTACCAGGTATATTGGGGCCACCTAATTAAATAAATCTCACCCTGCCCATGGTGTACCTCTGCAAAGGCAGACTCTGATCAGTGACTGGAGTCCTGCAAGATACTGCAGCTACTGGTCAAGTTAGTGCTGCTGAAGGCCTGCTGAGCCACTCCTGCACTTAAATCTTTTTCCTGTATGCAGGTTTCCTTATTTCGTCTTCCTTAGAATACAACACTTATTCAGCTGGAGGTATGAGTGTGAACTCTGACAAGACCAGTGTTTTATTTTACCAGTTCAACAACACAACGGAAATTCCACCATTCACTGTTGGTAACAAGATCTTGAAGATCTTGAGATAACTCCATATTGGAGTTATAACTCCAATATGGAGATCTTGAGATAAACTCGTTCAAGTACATTGGTAGCATCCTCTCTACCTCCTGTGACCTAGATCATGAAATCCAAAACTAGATTAGACTGGCTTGGACCAGCTTTGGTTGTCTAAAGGAGCATGTCATTCTAAGTCAAGACCTCACAACCAAGACAAAGGTGAAAGTGTACTAGGCTATCTGCTGGTTTGTCCTCCTGTATGGCAGTGAGACTTGGACTCTTTATAGAGCCCAAGTAAGAAGACTTGATACTTTTCACATTTGCTGCCTACAAATCATCTTCGGCATCACTTGGCGTGACCTAATCCCATATGTGACTATCCTACAGAATCCAGGAACCATCACTATCGAGTCCATGATAGTCTCATGTCAGCTCAGATGGGTTGGTCAGGTTATCAGGATGCCAGAGGATCGCCAACCCAGTCAAATCCTTTACGGCAGTTGGAGTACAAAAGTATATGTGCATTTGGAGGTCAAAAGAAATGCTATAAAGATCAACTGAATGCTACCCTGAATCAATGAACTTTCCCAACTGACCAATTAGAACATCTAGCTGAACACCACCCAAATTGGTGCTCAACAGTGCAACAAGGTGTGGTTACCTTTGAGGCAGCACGAACTAAACAAAGAATTCAATGCTGCAGCCGCAGACATGAATGCTTGGCCCTTTCCCCTCTTGCCCCTGGGGACTGAATCCCCTACCCAACCTGCGGCCGGCTCTGTGCCTCTGAGTTTGGCCTCAGAGGTCACCAGTGAATTCATGAAAGATGCCAAATATACTAAAACTGATGATCTAATGAAAAGTTACAAAAAATGTTACAATGAAAAGCTCTTTCCAGAGATGTTCAATAGGATAAGATTCAGATCAGGGCTCATAGAAGGCCACTTCAGAATAGTCCAATGTTTTGTTCT
>JAOTRR010000038.1:841656-856470 GCA_028570945.1 Gogo arcuatus
GAAGGTGAAACTCGCTAAGGGACATTTAACTAAATATTAGGTGGCTGTATGTATAATTTTGATCCCGTGTTGATTTCAGAAAACCCAAAATAAATTACAACTCGTGCACCAAATTCTTGTTTTTTTTTCTATTAAAGATGTATGTTGTGCAATCATTCTGCCACAGAAAAAGAACAATTCAGAGAAATCATTGAAAGACCAATATTACCATCACATTCATGTCCCTGAAAGTAAACTTCTGACCACAACTTTAGCAATTTATGTATGTTTAGCTAATGTATTCTAATTACAACCTCTCACTGCAAATTTAGTGTTAGCTTTATTAAACAGTTTCTCAATATTCCTGGAAGCATTAATGACCCTGAAATATGAATGCCGTGATAATGAAGTTGTAACCCCACCTCCTTTCACTCTCCAGCTATCTGTGAACTCTGACTCCGCCCCTTCATCATCTCCTCATCACTGCTTTCACCTTGTAAATGACCTGTGTATTATCAGTCTTTTCATGAACTCTCTTCTTCTACACACTGTTAGTGTTAGCGCTGTTACCCTGTTTACATTTTCGCACTTCCTGTGCGTACCTGTGTGTGGATTTGACCTGGACCCATGTGACCGTGTCACCTGATGAGTCGAGTGGATAACAATCAGTCAATCATGCATTCAAAGAATCAATTTTTTTGTTTTGTTTTTAATCAGAGCAATGTTTACTTCAGTGCTTTAAGTCAAAAAAGATCTCACTTTTGTTCCTCCATAATGCTCCGTGACATGGCGTGTTTACCAAATCAGCAGTAAAGGACATGCAGAGCTTAATTAATTCTGAGTTATTATCCATCATAAAGCCTTCTAAAGCTGGAACAAATGGTCCTCAGCCAAGGATATAATGAAGTTTCTTTCTTTTTTTGGTTATTTGCCGGACAAAAATGTCTTGCTAATGAAAATGTAAGCTTTTAGGAGCTAATTAGGAAAACAGCCCTCAAAGTACTGCGTGGAGGAAATGAGGCAAGATTCAGGAGGAAAGAAAGACTCTGACCATCAGAACAAACATCTCGGTTTTCTGCGGCATCTGAATGCCATTAAATTTCAGATTATAACCTACAAAGCGACGATTACATGATTACTTAAAATCATTTAAAATAATAATAAACATTCATTCAGTTAGTCAAAATGAATTCTTATGACATCACTATAATGTTACTTTTTATTATAATGCTTGAAAAGCACTATATCGTTATCCTTAGACTTCTACTTCTTCTTCTACTTCTTCTTTTTCTAAGTGATTAAGTGTTTAATGTGGAAACTTTGTTGTGTAGGTTGTAAATGACACCTAGGCTATGTTATTTTTATTTTGTTATTCCTCCTGTATCCCTCTTTTTTATCCCTCTATCCATCCATTATTTCCCCATAGACTTTGAATGGAAAATTCAAATTCACATATAATCAAATAATACCTCCAAACATACTAGACATGTTCTGGGCAACACTACAAATCACTCCACCTCTTTTCATACCTCTATCACTCCTGCTTTCTGTTTTTTTTTCATCCCTTGCTTTTCCTCCCATTGACATCAGTTCATTTTTCAAAGCCTAACTGCTCCTGGAGATTAAAAGCCTGAATCACCACAGTTGGTAAATGTCGTTACGTTGTTGTACCTTACATAAATATAGCATAACCTTTTCTCTGTTCCTCTTTCTTTCTTTCTTTTTTTCATCCCTCCATCCTCCCATTAGAAATCACTGATTTTACTACTCCTATGTTTTTTAAGGTGGGGTCACAAAACTTGGGATCTGAATTCAACTGCAAAAGTATAGCATTTAACTGCTTTTCATAGCAATGGCACTCATCTATCTCACGCTTCTATTCTTTCATCCATCCCTTCATCCTTCAATAGCAATCCACTGATTTTACAACTCTTTTCAACTTTTAAGGTAGAGCTGCTGAAACAAAGCACACCCTTATCTATCTATCTATCTATCTATCTATCTATCTATCTTGAATTTTTATTTTTTTGCTTTGCAAGCTCTAGTATTTCCTTCAGGGAATGCAAATCTAGTTAATTATTGACAACTTCGATTATATAAATGATAGCACATTTTTGTCAGCACATTATCACAGAGTTTCCTTTTTTTTCATTCAAGATGATTTTAAAAGACATGAATTTGTCTAATGCTAATTGAAAACCAACACAGTAGTAAAAGCTTAATAATAAGAATAAGAATAATGTGAATAAATGCGAAAGTTGGTTCCATTTAAGTGACACTGATGCAGTTGAAAGCTGACGCTGGAGACTCCTTCCTTAAATGTGAAATAAAACTTCACCATTTTGATGTTTTCTAATACGTTTACTATCAATCAGTGGAGCGTCCGCTGTACAATCCCTGTGAATAAGCTGTTGCTATAGAAACGATAACGTATTATAACGAGCCTCATTAATATCAACCTGTGATTTGCAGCTATGCTACTTTACAATGAATTAATTAACTCTTTCTGACCAATCAGAATCCAGAGCTCAGCAGTGCTGTGGGAGATTGTTAAATGTAATTTATGTAATTAATTGGCTGTTATTTGCTTAGACACACAGTATAATGGTCATTGGGTCAGAAACTGTAAACTGATAATAGGAAATTAAACTGTAATGTTCACGTAATTTGAGTAATGAGCTTCTTTCTATCTCATCGCAACAGTTTGAGTAAATAAAGTGAAGTGTGTGTGAACAGAAAGCTTGTAGTTTTTGCTTTCATGCGAGTTGCTCAGCATTTCAGACCCGGCTGTTTGGAGCTCTCAGTAATGACGGAACGATAACATACTAAAAATACACTCGCTGAATCAAAGCATTGCGACGTGTGTGTGTGTGTGTGTGTGTGTCCCCTGATGTTTGAGACTGTGTGTATTTGTGTCTCCACTTCTGATGCACTTGAGCCCATTGCAGCCCACAACATCTCCTCACACTTATTAAAAATGAACGAACACTTTTGCATATTGATTAGCTTGAATTAAATTGACCTCGTTTTAATTTTCTCGTCCCGTATTCTCGAGCTGTTGTCGTTTATTTCCCACAGGCCTGTGCAGCGTTATTGGATACACTGAGAGCCTCGGAGCAAAAAACAACTACAGAGGGCAGAAGTGTAAATGAATGTTACTGTTCATATACTGTTCGTGTGTGTGTGTGTGTGTGTGTATCCTGTTGCTGCAAAACAAATCCAACTACTCACTGCTTTACCAGCAATGTAGACAAACAAGTATGAAATGCATAGAAATTTGGCTCTAGCTAGTCTATACTGTTTTGTTTTTTTAATAGTTTTATTTACTGCAATTTTGAACATTTCTGATTTCTATATTCTACATTTCCTGCCCTGAAAGAAATACAGTCAAGCCATAACAGAAATTCAGGGCCTGGTCTTGAACAGATATAATTTGTTTCCCCGTTAATATGATGTTTTGTTTGAGCCAGAATTAATTTTAGAATTACGATTAGAATTTGTCAGCTAGCTTGCTAACATTAGCTTTGTGCTCCATTCTGACAACACTGAAATCAGAAAGCACAAAAAAAATGATGTTAGCCAATGTTAGCAAGCTAATAATCAGATAGCATGAGCATGCTAGCTTAAAGACAAGCTCTTGTTAAAGGAGAGGTTTTGCTTCTTCCCTATGACACTCCAGCTAAAGTGTACAGCGGTATTTTATTCATGTAACACGTCTGTAATACAGAGGAGACCACAATAATGACAGAAGGTAATTATAATTACATCCTCCGGTGATCCCAAATCACATACTACAGCACTAAATACCATGTCAGTACATTAAGGGTGTCTATACTATTAGGTAACCATTATGTGGTTTGGGACACAGCCCTGAATTCTCTCTGAATGTGGATTAGTTTCCTCTCACAGCTGTTAGATTGATCTCCATAATGGAGAAGCAGCACAATCTACGTTACTAAATGTTCATCCACGAGTAGCTCACAATACCAATTTTTAATTTACTCCATTTATATTTAGTTTCTCTAAATATCCAGATGAATAATCCACCTCATTAACGTTTATTACACTGCTACACTCCATCACCGTTGATGATGTGTTACAGATGTTTCTGAGAATAAACCTCTGTGCATGTCGTGCTGCTATAATAAAATAATTGGCCACCGTTCTTCATTAGAGAATGACATATGGGTTTGTGAAAATAGTTTAACCATTTTATGAGAACTTCATGCAAAAAAAGTGTCCCGTTTCCTCATGTTATTTTTCAGTGTAAAATGACGTGAAAAATTACTCAAGTGTTTCGTTCAAATGTTATTTTTTATATTTACATTTTAACATTTAACATATAAACACATTATTTACATTTTACACAGAAAAATAATGAGGAAACTGTACACTTTTTTTGCATGAATTTATCTCTAAATGTATGAAAATTGTGCTAAATGATGAAAAAAATGACACTCGTAAAATGGTGAAACTATTTTTACAGAGCCATCGTGCGTTTATCTGTTTATAGTTACGTTTAATGTCAAAACGTCCACAAAACAACTTAGTTCCTGTTCTCGCTGACGTTATAGCAGGTTTCAACATTTGTTCCCTCTACACGCCATCCTCTCTTTTTCCTTTCTCTTGTTATACAAAAAAAATGCAAAAAAAAAAGACAAAAAAAATGCAACTTATGTTAACAAGAAACCACAAAGTGTAAACGCCTCTGTCCTGAAGATGCTGGAAAGGTCCGTAAATGTTACACGAACATCCCCTTATAGAAAACCTAAGGAGCCAAATCAATTATCAATTACACTCACTTTTTACAAGTACTCTGTGAATGAGCTGTTACTGTAGCAACGACAACGTATTAGAACAAACGCATTAATTAAATATAAACCTGTGATTTGCCGCTGCACTACTGTCAGAATTCAGAATCCAACCCATAGCGCTGGTCATTTGGATAAATTGAATTGTGGGAAGTGAAATGCTGGAGGCCTGAGCCACGTCAACTCTCAGTAACGACACAACACACACACACACACACACACACACACACACACACACACACACACACCAAAACCAAAACACCCCAATCAATCGGGAGCTGCGACTCTCCACCTCGTCTCATCAGTCAATTTCCTTTCTCAGAGCCTCTTATTGTTAAAAGACTTTATCGATTTCATTTGATGCCTGCTGAGGATTCCACTGATGAACCGATGAATGAGATTGTCAATACACACTCCTCCTCCACAAAAACGTGGGAAATGGCGACAACACGAAGAGCAACGGATCGGCAACCCACTCACGTCATATCTTCAGTGCGGAGTTTAAAAGCAGAATGAAGTGAAGTTCGGTGAGGAATAAAGCCGTCTGAATGATGATCCGTCTCACTCTGAAGTCTGACTGCTCAGGGAGTCTGGAGGGAGAAGCCAACACAACAAAAAAGAATATGTGGATTAAAATAATTCAGCTGGAAAGATACACAGAAGTTGCTATCTTTTGAAAAGTTTGCAACAGAAGTAAAATGATAAGAGGAAAGAAAAATGTACCTGAGTGACCTGTAAAGCAGGTGTGGGAGTGAAGTGTACGACTCGAATGGACTTTTTGTACTTGGATACAGTCACAACATGGAACAAGGGAAATCATAAACCTGAGAATCTGCAAGACCTCTCAACTAACAAGTTTCCGAATACTCTTTTTGTCCTTAAGGCTAAATTTAACACCCTAGAGTCAGATGAACAAACCTGAAATTCTTACGTTTCCTTATTTGACAGATAGATGATACAGAAAAGCTTTTAAATTTGAAGAATAAATACTGCTTTAAATCCATGGTGTTCCCATGCTCCCTGTTCATACTGTGGTTTGGTCTCAGGGAAAGGGGAAGGGGAGTTAACGTAGAGAGGGTTTTAAATTAAACCTGCTCAACTGTGAATCACAATTAACATAAAGTACATATGATTTTAGGGAACACTTTATTTGGTACGGCTCTACGCTGAGTCACTGAAGGGGAAAGGACATGGGATGTAAAAGACGCACTTGTTTCTGGTTACTTTTGCTTCATGACGACTTTATCCAGGTGAACTTTGACCTGTGAAATTTAGAGGGAAGGATTAAAAGTACCACTGTTTATACATGCTAGGAGTTTTCATGGTCATTTTTTTTCTCTCTGCTACTTGTTTATTTCGTGGGTATCAGAGGACCAGCCCTCCACTGTAACCCTAGCTATGTAATAGGCGAGAGGCCGAGCACAATAGAAACAGAGATCGGTGCCGCCCAATGCGCCTTAAGGGCCTGGTTAGTACTGGGACAGGAGACTGCCTGAGAAAACCAGGTCTTGGCACGGGAGGGACTTTGACTTTGACCAACGTTGGTTAGGTACCGACTACACGACTGTAACTGTAGTATGTTCTGAGTATCTGAGTGAGTAGTAAGGACACAATTCGTACTTTACTCCGTCACCATCTCACCTGTCTTCTGACCCGGATGTTCACAGATGATGACGTATACCCATGTATACTGCAAAATTAAAAAGAATATATATTTCTCTAATGGCAAACATGTTTAAACAACTCCTGATACATTTGTAGACCACTGCAACAACCGGCTTTACTTCGGTCTGCCATCTTCCTTCTATTTTCCCCAGGGAATTCTTCTCCTTCTTCAGTTATTCAGAGGCTCCAGTTGAATTATGGGATGTCGCAGTGTAGTGTGGTACATTTGCATACTAAGGATGTAGTAGATCATCAGGGAACCATTCAACTACTATTAAATTAAATACCTACTGAGTATTCAGATACCTTCCATTCTGCTTTTTGTGTACTAATAGTGTGGAAGTACGAGAATTCAGATGCAGACCATGTGCCCTTTTTGTTTTGTTCTTGCCCTGTCTCCACCCCTATCCTGTCATTGGTGTTTTACTTGACTGTGTTCACCTGTTCTGTGTTAACTCATTGATTGACCCATTCCCATGTCTGGAATATGGATTATCCTGGTTTAATGTCATCTGCTTGTGTTTGACTGCTGTTATGGTTGTGATGATAATTAATGGATTTCCTTTAATAAATACATGAGTTTTCACACATGTGTCCTGCCTTCATGAACCATATGTTACACTTGGCACTTAAAACCTGGACCATGCAAGTTTAAGGTATGTTGTACAAACTCATATTCTTTTGGAGTGTTTATAGATGTACAACATTTGTCAGATGCCCTTATCAAGAGTGACTTACATTTATCTCCTTTATTAAGGACCCAAATGGTAGCTTGGTGGTGCTGAGATTTGAACCCACAACCTTCTGACTAGTAGTCTAATGTCTTAACCACTTCCTCATAGCATGGATTTACAGGATCTGTGGTCAGTCGAGGGGTTTTGTGTTTTATACTGGACTGTCAGCCAAATGAGGTAAATATAAATGTCAGAAGGTGTTGATTAATTTTCTATAACAGCAGCTCTGACAGTAGTGCAGATGCAAATTAATGCACTCGTTCTAACCCGTTATTGTTTCTATAGTAACAGCTCATTCACAGGGTGAAGTTTTCTGCAAGGGGAAATGTGTTTATGTAACATTTATGGAAGGAGTCTCCAGTGTCAGCGCTTTGTAACAGTCAGAGGTGAAGCTGTAACGTTCAGTTTTCCGACATCTTCAGGACAAAGGAGTTTACGCTTCTTCGCGGTTTCCCCCAGGTATGAAAATTTGGAAGCATGAAACAGGAAATTAATAATCAAATTTCTTTTATGTCTTTATTTAATATTGTTGTCTTTGAACCACAGTAAAGGCATTGTGTATTTCTCTCCTAGGACACCGAGTTATAAAGAATTATACATCACGGGGAGGAAATGTTCAGGGAGATGTTTTGATTTTTTTTATTTATTTCCTTCTGAAAGCATTTAGCGCTGCAGACTCGCCCTTTCATTGCTTTGAAAGGTTGTGGTAATTATGTTTTCAACTGGGACTGTTATTATCTACAGTTTTTTAACTGCTGAAATGAAAAATTGCCCCGGAGCCACTTGTGGACCGACTGCAAAGCGCGGCGGAAATAAACATGCACTCATCACCAGCAGGGCTCTTCTCCTCCGCACACTCTGGAGACTTTCTCCTCTCGTCTTTACAGCAGGAGAAGGTCAACGGCAAAATAAATATGTTCTCTAAATTGCCTTATTTATCCGTTTGTTAGATGGGGGTTGAAAAGTCAAGGTGCTGGAAATAAAGATGCGAGGAATAAATAGCCGTTTAGTGGAACGTCTTGAGTTCAGGAGGTAAGAAGGACAGAATGTGGAGAGGAGAAATGTGTTCCTGCAGTCAATTGTTTAGCTTCAAGTTCATGTTCTGAGTGCTAATTTCTCTCGAGTCCACTGGAGATGATGACTGTGTGTTTGTGTGTGTGTGAGAGAGAGAGAGAGAGAGAGATTTCGCTTCTGATTTCCAAGAGCACTTGACCAGAGTGGACAAAAGCTCAGCACTACAAAGATGCAAACAAGCTGAAGGTTGAGACAATGAAAACAGGAGGAAGATTATGTTTCAGAAACAAAGTATGTCTATCTTCTTTCTCTCCAAAGAGCAAAGAAAACATGTTCATCTCACGTTTCCCATCATCTTTGTGGAAGGGAACATAATCCACTCCGGAGCATCTCAGATGCTTGATAAGACGACGATGATGATGATGATGATGATGAGGAGGAGCTTTTAAAAATGCCATTTCTTTTTTATTCCCTCATTTTACTGATTAAATCCTAGTTATTTATTGTTGAGTAACATTCTGTACTGAAGTGCATTAGCAAAAGCACTACATCCCGATAATAATTATGCATTTAAAAGGATCATTTCGTCCCACAATGACATGAACACAGTGTTCCTTTTATTTCAAATGTTTGCTACTTGATCCTGCACTCACACCGACAGCAGGATGAAAAAACTAAGTGCTCAGAAGTTGAAAAGTTTTTTATGAGATTCTGATTTAGAGAAACAGGAAGTGGAGGAACCGTTGATTATATGAAGAGGGTGGGGACAGAGATTTAACTTTAAAAACAGTTTATGGCGATGACTAATGAATGAGAGCTAGGCATGGTAGTACACTTTTCTTTTTTTTCCTCACTACGAATCATTATCCACATTTTTTGGTTTCAGATATTTGTTCTTACTTTAAGTGCCTGAATCTGAAATAGCTAAAATGTTTCATATGCTAAAAATATAACGACGTCGGCTTTTTGGCCACAAACACATACGATGGAGATCCTGAAAGCAAATGCACTCATTCTATCTACGTACATACATCTTATCTCATGTTTAGTGGTAAAATGGCTCCGTTTGCATGTGTTCTCTAGTTAGCTATGGAGCTACAGTATGTGTGGCCTTGTAGTGCTAGCCAGGCCCTACTGGGGTAACCATGGCAACCATCAGTTAGTCATGGTCAAAACGTTCACTAGCGACGGACACCAATGGAGGTAAACGTGACTCTCTTCTGGAGTGAATGCAGGGTAAATCATTGCAGGGTGTGGCCAAGGGGAGGAGTCTGACTGAGTGGCATTTAGCTGTTTTGCTACTACACACACTACTCATATTAAACCCCGCCCAAAAGTGCTGTGTAGTGAACAGCACAAATGTTTTCAACATGGACAATTCCAAGTATGCAGCTACAATTAGTAAGTAAACAAACAAACAAATATGGAAAAGTGTGTTAAAGCAACAGTGTTATGTAATAACAGCCATAGTTCAACTAGATTTTCACTGTGTTTGTGAGAAGTGATGGAATATTGCACAAGAAATCAAATGTAATGGTTTTCATAACTGATAAATAAAACAGAAAATCCGATGTTTGGGTTCATCTGTCCTCTGGTGGATCAGCCCCAGAAGGTCTCATCTGGATTCTCTGGCAGTCATGCAGGAGTATCGATCACCATACTTTCTTTTAGTAAAGCTTTCACCACAATAAATCCATAATGATAAATCACTGCACGCTCCCGTGGCCTGGAGTTGTTAGAAGCATTGACATGAGTGATGTAGATATTTTCCAGATCGATACTGAACTTAAAGTCTCTCTCTGTCCTCAGACCCTGACAATAAAACACACGCTTCCAAATCTGACCTACATTCCGCCTGGAGACCCGTCTCTCCGACCCGCTGTAAATCTGCTCCCATCAGCTCCAGGCTTTATCAGGTACTTAAGCTCCATTTGTAGATCCACTTTCAAACATGTAAAGCTCTCGGTTGTCTTCTACCTATTCCTGTTCCTATTTTCTTCACAAAACTGATTGAAGTGTTCACACAGGGACAAACAGACAAATGTTGTGTTTGTAAAACAACTTCCATCTTTAGCAAAGAACATTTTCACTGGTGTTTTGTCTCACTGCTATCTTGCTAACTGAAAAACTGTAAAACTGCAGCATGTAGGTGGTGACAACGGCCTAAAAACAACATGATGCTACCACCACCATGCTTTACAGTGAGGATCATGTTCCGAGGATGATGAGCAGTGTTTGGTTTCTGCTAAACATAGTTTTTCCATGTTTGCCAAGTTTCCAACTCTTCTAAAAAGCCAGGCTTTGAGGAACGTCTGAGCTGTGGATCTCTCCAGCTTCTATTTGGTGGCTTATATGCTCTCTCTCTCTGCATATCTGTCAGTTTTTCTCCTCTTCACTCTCTTTTTCGTCTCCGTCGCTTTCTTTTTGTCACTATCTCTCAGGCTGCCTCTTTCTCTCATTCTGTATCTCTGTCTCTTTTTTCTCTCTCTCTAGTTCTCTCCATGTCTCTCTTGCTGTATCTCCCACAGTTTGTCCATCACTCTATAACTCTCTTTGTCACTTTGTCTCTGTCTGTCTGTCTGTCTGTCTGTCTGTCTCTCTCTCTCTCTCTCTCTTTCTCTCTCTCCTTAGTCAGTTCATCATCCTCACCCATGTCTCGGAAGTGCTGTCTCATGAATGACAGTGTGGGAAAGTGGTGTTTTATGGAAATTGACTTCAAGAGTTCTCATTCTAGGAAAAGTCAGAAAAGGACTTTTTTTCAGGGAAACGGAGCTCATTATAAAAATAAAGTGAGCTGTAAAAATGAAGGAACTGTCGAGACTCACTTGGTGTTGAACTTACTGTATTTAGAAATGACAGGTTTTTTGTTGTTATTTGTTGGACAATCTGAATCCAACACACTGCTCTGGTCATGGGTGTAAAGGAAACACAGGCATCGTGATTAAATTAAAGCTATAATGTAAGGAAATTAATGTTTGGCCAAAACATTTATTTTTAGGCTCCAAAAATTATAATTAGAAAATCAGTCCCATGTCCAGTTGTGCATTAAATTAAATTGCTTTCAGTCACATTGTCTTATTATTTTTTTCTTAAGAATTTTCTGTTGATTTTTTTTTTCTTTTTTTCCTAATGAAATGCAGAGCAATTGTCAGATCAGGGCAGAGTTTCCCAAAACAAGCCTCACAAATACACGACTATCAGAAGCAAAGTGACTTCAGAATGACAGCTGAAGTAAACTGTTTGACGTAAAGGTTTAGACTAAACGCTCTTACATTTGTCTGCTGTGAGCATTTCTCCTCGTTTTAGCTTTAAACAGATCATTTGTTTGGGACACACTCATGAAGTCGTCCTGTTTGCTTCTTGTTTTTTTTCCTTCTTTCGTTCCACTCTGAACGTTCCCCTGGTTCTAGTTACCAGCTGCTTCTTGTCACTGGTCTCACTGTGTCTCATTAACCGGTGCTTATACATGTCCTTGTGTTTGTGTTGCCAGTTTGTTTAGTCTGGTGTTATCACTAAAATGTTGCTTGTTTCCGACTTTCCCAGGACTTCTGAAAAATTCATGCTCCGCTGTTTGTTTGCATAATCAACATCTACGATAGAAAGTATCAATTACGTCTTATATTGAAGTAAGAATATTAAGGGGCAGATGTACTAATGGTTTGTGCGAGCGCAAATCCTCTTTTGGCATTGAGTAAGTCCTGACAGTAGTTTTTTAAGATGCACAGTGAAAATACAGCGATGGAAAGATGTGGACAGTTCTTTTTGTGGCTGAACTTATTGCGTATGTATTTGTAGGAGTTTTCCTTTCAGACTGCAAAATCTGAGGGAGGAGAATATTTAAAGTAATCATGCAACGTGATTTACGAAGGTTTGCAGTAGTCAATTTACTGCTAATTGTGCCATTATTCAACACCAAGAAAAAAAAAAATTCTTGGCCCATTTTGCAGTTGACATGGCTGCGATAGTCGCCACTCAGAGGAGGCGCCACCGAGAACAGATGGCGTGTGGTAGAAGGGAGTTAATGTATTTAGAACGCCAGAGGAAGACATTATTAGAACATATCATTTGCTAAGACACGTTATTCTTAATTTGCTAGAGGAAATCAAAGACGACCTGGAACCTCCAACTCGCTCTAACTCCCTGTTTGTGACACTAATTTGCGCTGCTGTTGGTAGATTGCGTTTGTTATTATTAAAATAAACTGGCTGTGTCTGTGTTCATTCATTTACACATTGTCAGTAGATCATCTGCAGAATTGGCCACTCCCACCTGCACTTTTTTTTTTTATTGCAACCTCATGCTAATTCACCCTGCTTAGTAAATCTGGCCCCAAGTATGAAAGCTGAAAACATGAAAATACCAAAGTGTAACCATACATTCACAACAACGAGGATTTCTCTCTTTTCATGCCACTTTAAGTTTATCACTAGTGGACGTTTCTATCTTAGCGGTTGCCATCGTTTCCCTACTCGACTAGTGCAATATCATCAAACTATATACTGTAGCTAGCTACAGAACGCACGCTAAACTGGTGGCCATCTGACTGCCAATCAGAAATTACCTGTGGTGAAATCCCATCACAATGATTACTCGCTGTCCTCTATTTATGAAAATTAGCAGAACAGCATCAGGATTTATTTCAGTTAAGTCTGTATCAGTACAGCGAATTTCACTGGCTGGTTCAGGAACTGCGATGAAGAACCAAAATCTGGAACCAAAAAAACACAAGTAATGTTTCAAAGTGGGTAAAAAAAAATCTTCTCTTATTCTCATTCGTACTCATTACATCGCTTCACTTCTGATTTCTATAAACTTAAACTTAATCTCATCAGCTTTTTTGCCACTTTGCATGTCCAGTGGTGGCTCCGCCTCCTGTTAGTGTTCAGCATTAGTTCACAAAAACAAAATAGCGGCTTCTGACGACTTTGTGGTGTTGTACTTTTAGTACATGAACATTTTATACTGAAAAAAAGAAAGTTACATTTATTTATGCAAATGAGGCTTCAACTAACTGAACTGTATGTAAATGTGAATATAATATTCATTTCATATTATCTATCATCTATTACAAATTATAAATAAACCTGACAATTTTCAACATTGTGAGAAATTCCTCTGTAATAAGTTTCTGAACAGGGATGGGAAAGAATGTGAAAGATTTCATGAATACGAGTAATCTAGAAACTGAAATTTTTGATTCTGGAAAAAAAAATATTTAAAGCTTAAAAATAGATCTTATGTATTTCCATACTAGTGTGATTTGTAAGGTTTATTAAAGAACCTGACAGGAAATGAATATTTCAGGAATACACAAAATGACACAATTGAAGTGGGTGGAGCTTAAAGGCATCTCTGAAGTTGCTAAGTTTTGGATAACGAAGTGATCACGAATGGACAAAAATCGTGAAATAAACATTTTACTGCAGAGTTTTTGTATTTGTATGACTACAGTTGAAGTAGAAATGTTAGATGCAATTTATCAGAAAATCTGAAAAAAAATGCTTGATGTGTGGTTTGACGAAATTGGGTTTTTTTTCATTAAAAATTTTGTTTTAACAGATCCTACTTGGTTTTCGTTCTCATTAAGCCTTTTTATTTTTTTTTTCTACTGTATAGTATGACATGTGGTTGCTTTAGCATCCTGAAGTACCTGCACAAGGTCACTATGGATTATTCAATGACAATGAACATGCAGTGCATTGTGGGTAATAACTGTGGGTTGTCATGTATCCAGGGAACATATGATAAGACATGGAATGAATTCAGATGTGACTTTAGAATTTTGCTTTAGTTTGTGATTTTCTGCCCGTTTTGTATGCGTGTTGATTTGTGGCTTCGTGTTCAGGAGGCAGAGCCGCCAGTTGCTGCTGAACCATCCACCCACGGAGTTTCCGATATGTGCCATATCTGTATGACGGAGCTGACGAGTTTCTTGCTGCCTAGAATGTACATACCTGTGGCTCTGAGAGCTTCTTCACTGAAGTGATGACTCTGATGTTTAAACTTTTTGTGGGCAAATAAAACCACTGCTCTGGCTTGGAAAACTGATGCATCTGCTGAACCCTATTGTGGATAATCATCTACTCTGGCTATAAATATAGCCCAAGACCATCTTGCTGTCACAGAATATCTTTTCCATCTGGCTGAAGGTCAATCTCACTGAGGATGAGCTGCGCAATTTCCACAACCATTACTGCAGCACACAACTCAAGGCGAGGAATAGTCGTTTCAGACTGAGTAACCAGATGAGATTTCCTGAAAACAAAGCCTACTTCACTGTCCCTCCTCATCAATGCATCTAATGTAGGCCACAGCTCCAATGCTTTTAGTGGATGGATCGGAAAACGCATACACCTCAACTGGGGGCAGCCATGGCCTGAAGGCTAGAGAAGCAGCCTTGGGCCCGAAGGGTCGCCGGTTCAATTCCTGGGACTGGCAGGAAAAATATGAGGGGAGTGAGTGAAAAAAGCACTTTCTCCTCCTTCTGTATGATGGCTAGAGAAGTAGTCGTGGGCCCGAAGGGTTGCTGGTTTCTGGGACCAGCAAGAAAAATGTTGAGCTGAGTGAATGAACAACACTTTCCCCTCCCTCTGTATGATGGCTGAAGTGCC
>JAOTRR010000038.1:1002312-1013391 GCA_028570945.1 Gogo arcuatus
GTGTGTGTGTGTGTGTGTGTGTGTGTGTGTGTGTGTGTGTGTGTGTGTTTTCAGTGTTCAGCTGCTGAGAGAAATCACACTTCATATTATCCTCTAATTAGAGTTTTAAAAAATATAAATAACATTTTTTAAAATAATTTGCTTTTATTAAAATCAAATAAAATTTTATTTGTATTTTTTTTGTTTAAAAGTAAATAGTAAATTCTCAGTCTAACAATTCTAAATCGTCATATTGGTGTTTATTCAATATATTAGGAAAAACAAATACAAGAAAAAACGTACCCTTGAAAAAAGAAAGAATTAAAGATCAAATCAGGCAGTCTGTAATTGAATCATTAAAAAAAATGTAAAAGATATCACCATGTGATCTCATTCCACTAATCCCTGCTCATGAATCATTTCATGTCAGATATATACAGTAATTTATAGTGTGAGGTTAAATATCCACCATGTTCAGGGTGCGACGTTCAACACTTAACATCACCATCAGTCTTCATCTGGTCCACTGCAGCTCGTCTGCTGATCTCACTGATTATTCACCTTTATTCCAGCTACAGTGCAGTAATGAATAATGATGGAGGATGTGATAACGGTGATGAAGCCGTATATGATAAAACACTTTAATTATGTAGCAAGAATCGCTCAGATAATTAATAAAAAATTTTAAATAATTATTTATCACAGCCCTGAAAATCTCGTGTTTACTGAGTCATTAATATTTTATCCAATGTGTTTTATAATCAGTGCTGGTTTTCCCAAAAGAATCCTATTCCAGTGATGGTCCTTAAGAGATAAAGCTCAAGAATGGAGTCGGGTTCTGGATTCCGATTGGTCAGAAGGCAAGGTGTTAATTAATTCTCTATCACAGCAGCTCTGACAGTAGTGCAGCTGCACATCACAGCTTTATTTATAATTAATTCACTCATTCTAATATGGTATTGTTTCTATAGCAACCTGCTCATTCACAGGGATGTATACAGCAGATGCCATGCTAATAATAAACAGATTAATTAATAATCTGTGGGTTTTTGTCTTGTTCACTCTGAGAGAGAGAATAAAGAGAGGCTGGTGAGGGAGGACTGCTTATAGCTGCTATAACGTAAGTGAACTAGGAACAGGAACTGACTTATTTGTGGACATTCTGAAACATAACTATAAACAGATAAAAAGTGTGATGTTTCTGTGGCAACGGGGGCGTGGTCAAGCGTCAGCTGTGGATGGCGAGGAGGCAGGCCAACCCGGCAGGTAACACGGGATGATTCTCACCTGTGTCTAATTATCAGGAGACGATAGAGACGACACACCTACGTCATCAAGCATGTCACGTTTGTTCCCATCGCCATGTTGGATTTAAAATGAATACAGCAACAGTTGACACGCAAATGTGTTGTTTGAGCACACATTTTTATTTTTCATGCACAAATGAATCAAAATACTTTTATTCCAGTACTGATTGCTGTAAGACGACATGGGAAGCCCTTAAACATTTCGGCACCAGTCGGAGATTTGCTTGGAGGCTGTCGTGGTGGTATAATTTGTAAATATTGCAAATAAATTGTAAGTATAAAGTTCTGTTTGATTATTTGCATTAATTTCTGAAATTTGTTGTTGATAAGGCGAAGTAGCCAGCTGTCACGTCTTTAGCTAGCAGCTTACCTGCTGTTTGGCATGAAATGGCAGACAATGCTAATGTTGATCTGATTTTAGAAAATACTTTAGGAACATTAAACAAGAAGGCAGAATAATGACCACGATCTTAATTCAAAAGTCAAGAAGAAAAAAAATAAAGGTCCTTTTTCGCTATCAAATCAATTGTTTGTGTTTATTGTTTGTCTTAGATTAGAATGATAATAAAGTTAGTTTGCAGTTAGCTATTCGGAATTCTACAAGCTATAAAAACCTTCTACAAGGACAAAAAACAGGAATAATGTCTTATTCTGATTGTTGGTTAATTAGAGATGGGTTTGGAGTTGTGGGGAGGTCCCGTGTTAGGTTAGAAGAGTAAGAAAATAAACAGACAAAATGAATTGCCAACAGTTTTGAGGTAATTTCTTTCTATTTCCTGAATTCACAAATCAGCATTTTCAAAATAAGCCATTATTCGTGTGTTTTTGTCCGTGTGCAACATTTTTATAGTTTGTGAAAGTCTGAATAGCTAACCACAAGCTAAATTTACCGAGCTGGATTAAAAAGCTTCCGAAAGGGATGATTGCAACCATATGTCTCTCGCTTGCGCAGTTCTGAGATATTTAAAGGTTAAATAGTTATAACCTTTTCATCGTCGAGTCCAAATGTTAAAATTGAATTGAGCTGAGTTACACTGAGCCGTGTGTGTGTTCAGAGTGAATTAAAAGTGCTGAAAAGCACGAGTGAAAATAAAATACAAGTGCACCTGTGAGTTGTCACAAGCCTGCCTCCCGTCTCCTCATTATCCACGAAACATTAAAGTGTTACAGCTTTGCCACAGTAAATTCATCACTCAGTATTTTATTAAAACAGCAACACACACACACACACACACACACACACAGTCAGTCAGATGCTGTAAGTCTTATTTTACTTTATGATCATCCGCATTACGTGTCCCTGCTTTGAAGGTTTTAAATCTCTTTTTTTCCATTGAAATTTCTTGTTATCTCCAGCTCACGCTCACATCTCTTCAGTTCAGCACTTTTATTAAAGAAGTTTCTAAATGTCCAAACATCACTTTCATACCACTGAAGAACAGAGCTCTAACAAAAGAAGCCTGTCGGCTTTTTTCCTGCTAATGTTTGACTCAGAAACGAACGTTCTTATTGAAGGGCTGCGGGACTGGATTTCCTCTCAATCATTTACTTCCGGTTATTTAACCATACTGCAAAAATGAAAAACCTCTCTTCAGTCTGTGAACACACTTGAGTAAGTCACTTAACCTGGGATTGTTCAGGGGTTGACTGCTTTACTCCAGAAGCCAGAAGAGTGGGTCAGTAATCTGTCTGTGATTAAATAACGGTTAAATTAGTAAAGAATGATAGCTCTGCTGTGAGCTCTGAATGATGAGACTCCACTGTAAAATTTAACACACGCTCCGGACGAGTGATTTATTGTTCGTTAATCAACAATTTCATTCAAGTTCTTCAGGAAAGACTCGTGTGAGGAGATCGATTGCAGCAGGAAAGAAGAATATGAGTCTTAAAAAGGATTTAAAGAAGGTTGCATGTGTTTTTAGCTGGAGGTGAATTAGTTTGGATCTAAAACTAAAGAAGCTGTGAAGACTGAGAAAAAATAAATAATTTAACTTAAGAAAGAAAGAGAGAAAGAAATCTGCAAACATTATGTGGTAATGTTCAATTAAAATAAAACATTTTCTTTTTAAAATAAATAATAAAAAGAAATATACAGATAACTAACTAAATAAATTGAACTTTTAAAAGAATTTAAATTATTTTTATATATTTATTTTTATATCACAATATAACAAATTAAAAAGGCAGAAAAAATCTAAAATAAAATATTTTTTTAAATAAATAAAAAATTATACATTTCTTTAAAAAAACTATTGTTTCCAAACAAATAAACAAGCAAATACATTTACTTAAGTTCAATTTTCTGTTTTTCATCGCAAAGTTAAATTACACTAAATCATTAATTATACACAAAAAAGTGCCAGCTTTCAAATTAAGTAAATTATTTGCTTTAAAAAATGAATAAAATAAAGATAAGATATATTCAGCATAACATTGTGTAAGATGTTAATTTTCCATCTTATAAAAGTTAATATGGGCTATTTTTTAAAGCCCCCTGAGACATAACCTCATAAGAATAAAGAAATAATAATAAGAAAAAAAGGAATTTGTTTATATATAATGTCAGGTGACATTTCTGTGAGTGAATATAACACATTTCATCAAGTGTTATAACGTGTCATGAAGTAAATATCACAAAAATACCCCCCCCCCAAAAAAAAGTAACTCTAATGAACACGAGTAAAAGATTAGCATGACAGGTGAGTTATAATTATGATATGAAACATGACACAGACATCAAACAGAACTCTAGAACTCGTTAGCATCAGACATCCCATATGTTTATAACATGGTTCTGTCAGTCCTCTGATGCAACGTTTCAGTAAAGCAAGTAAAACATTTACACACACAGATATCACATCCCGTGTCATATGCCATGTGTGGCTATAAATAAACAAACAAATGACTAAAACAAAAACAAACAAATAAGTACATATATACATACATGATTTTATTTCTTTCTAATTGAGATGCTTTTCTCAGAAGCCAGCTGTCTGCTCTCTCTCTCTCTCAAACACACACACACACACACACACACACACACACACACACTCTCTCTCAAACACATACACACACACTCTCTCTCAAACACACACACACACACACACACACACACTCTCTCTCAAACACACACACACACACACACACACTCTCTCTCTCTCTCCAGTCTGGCTGCTTGTCTTTCGCTGAGGCCGCTATCTCCTGCTCTTAGATGGCATGTGATTGACAGCTCCAGAGGCTTTAATAGTGTTCGTAATAGATTCCTCATGCCTGTCTGGAGAGCGAGCGCACACACACACACACACACACACACACAAGGCTAACTCATGTCGGTGTCAGTCCTGCCTCCTCAGGTGTTGCAGTGTTTATTCGTAGTGATGACGCAGGTACACAGTGTAGGTGTTTATGATGCCCTTTATCATCTGCAGTGTGCGAATGAATGAAGCAGGTGTTATAACAGTTCATGTCTGTGCTATAACGCTGCATTATCTTCACAGATTAAGAACAATATCAGGTGTTAGTCATTAATAACGATGTACAATGAATGAAATGTAGTAGACTGTATCAGAAGTTGCATCATATTTACTTTTATCCATTTATAGTTACATTTAATGTTGAGGAACATCAGTAAATGCCAAAAAGTTTGTTCCTGTTGTCACGTACGTTACAGCAGCTATAAACAGTCATTCCCTCATTAGCATCTCTTTTTCTCTCTCTTGAAGTGAATACAATGAAAAAAATCACAGCTTGTTACGCATGTAACCGAGAAACCTTAAAGTAGCGTAAACTCCTCTGTCCTGAAGATATCGGAAAACTTAAAGGTACAGCTTCACCTCTGACACTGGAGACTCCTTCCATACATGTTACATAAACACATTTCTCCTTCAGAAATCTTCACCACATCAGCGATTAGAGAATTCATCAGCGATGTGGTTCACATGTTTTTGGTAACTGATGGTTTTGCTCGTGCACTCGGATGTCTGATATTGTGTTACACTGATAACGATGATGATTTGGATATAATGGGGTTCTGAACGATGGAAAGATGCTTCCCTTCTCTACAATTCTGTATCTATGGAAACCATCATGCGCCCAAATACGGCACTAATCAAAGACTTGAGATGGAGGAACTCTGAGAGACGAGCTTGAATAAATGTGTCCACTTTTACTTCTCAGGATTCCTGAGCGCAGAGCTAGAACATTTATCGAGTCTCTGATTCTGTTTCTGTAATTCGTACAACATTCATGATTTCAGTAACACATATCACCTGAGTAAAGTTTGTATTCCCGTGATAATCAATGAAATAAACATCTGTAGATATTTAGATCCCGTGCTCAGGTTTATGGTTAAGATTGGAGCACAATAAAACACAGAAACACAATGCCTGTTTTTTTTAAAACATCCTGCTGTTTCTGGATTAATGATGCGATCTGGGGGGCTTAGGTTTCACTTGCGTCAGGAAATCGATGGTTTTCAGAGAGGCAGATTTGAAACACGAGGCTCAAACCGACGGCTAAAACATGTCCATTTTTCAGAAAGACAGAGCGCTCGTTCTGTCCGAGCAGACAGGCTGGAGCTCTGCCGAGGCCTCGCTTACACGCTGAGGGAATCAGACAGTGGAAAGATTATATCAATTTAGATGATTAGCCATAGACAAGGACTTCATCCCTGCTACCCTTATGCCGAGTTAACTGTTTAAACAGAAGCCGGGTGTGTTCTCCGGCTTGGTGCGGTTCTTCAGGCAGGTGAGAACAGATGAATCAGTTTGACTGCAGGAAGTGAATCAAACATGGTGTGTGTTTGTGTTTTTAAGTTTTATGCAAGTTGATAAAGTCAGCCAAAATTGTTTAAAACTAGTTATTTATATACAGTGGCAAGAAAAAGTAAGTGACCCCCTTGGAATTATATGCATTTTTGTATAAATTTATCTTAAAATGTCTGACCTTCATTTAAGTTACAATAATGAACAAACACGATCTGTTTTAACTAACAGCACACAAACATTTATAATCTTGTCATGTCTAAAGTGAAAACACCCATTAAACATTCACAGTGCTGGTGGAAAAAGTAAGTGACCCCTGGGATATTGATGTAGCCTTTAAATAAATTGTTACTGAGAGGTTATCACTAACTTCTACTACATAGTGAATCATTAGAGGATCCCTGTAAAAGGCAGCCGAGAATGACGACACATTCATCCAGTCATCACTTCTAGTGGATTTGGACATAACTTCAACAGTGTTAAATGGAATATTAACCAGGGTTGCCAGATTTCAGCAAAATTCCCATGCTAACTACATCTCAAAATCCACACCAAAGACCTGAAACTAGTGTAGAAATTTGGGAAAATGGAGACATTTCTTCTTTTCCTCCAGTCTTTTCATGAGGAAACTGTGAGTTTTTTCACAAACATTTCTGATTCTGACTCTACAGACATTATTCACTCCATAATCATCTCTCAATATATCTTAAGGGTTCTGTACGTCATAGACACGCTGTCTGCACTTACACTTTTTACGCTATTTTGAGGATATTTATTACATGTAAATCAGATTATTTCCTCGAATAAAGATCTTGATGGTAATGGCGTATGTATGTCCAATGTGGCAACCCATTTGTTAACTGTCCTGTCTACTCGTCCTCCACTGAAAATGTTCGCACAGAGAGTATGATGCAGAAAGAACAAAAAACTTCTGCTATGAATGTCTATTAGTGCTTGTTGCAGTTCCCATCTTTGACCACTAGGTACAATAATAACTATAAGCTAAAGGCCGATTTATACTTCGATGTAGATTCTACGTAACAGGTATGGCATTGACGCACATGCAGGGTGACGTATTTACACTGTACTTTCACATAAGGTGCATGTGTCCTCTAGGAGCCACTATCACATGAAACACACCAGAATCTACTGATTTTATACATAGAAGAGCAGAAAAATCAACACAAGTTCCGTGTTTCACTGCAGGAATAATAAACCGAACATAACGCAGGCAAAATGTTGTTTTGAAATAAATGGTTAATTATAAACTGAGTGAGTTCTCACCGAAAGCATTTCGAAAGTGTGTTCCAACACTATGTTTTATTGGGAGTCTTTTAAAAGAAAACAATAGAAAAGTGTGCGATCCTGCAGGATTTAACTGGAACTATATTATAGTGATCTACAGCTGCCTTCAGAATTTATATATTTATATTAACACAATATCATGATCGTAGATTTGCAGTGTTTATGGAGAAGAAGGAACAGCCAGAAATGCAGTGCTACCAAGCAGACCAGTCACGGTTGTTGCAGTCTGTATCACCGCAACACACAGTTATATTTTGGGGGGTTTGTACGTCAGGCTACGGCGTAGGGTATGCGGTGGCGTAGATTCGACACAGAAGTATAAATTGGCCTTTAGGATGTGATTACTCAACATCTAAAAATGTGAGCAAATCAATGGCAAATCTGCTTTTATCTCTCAAATAACAACATCCTTTACATGATCGGTGACTTAAAAGAGCAGCTTATATTAATTCCGGAGTTTATATTAATGAGCTCATAATAGCAACTCATTCACAGGGACATACGACAGATTAAAAACACGTGTGTAATCATTGATATGGTGAGGTTTTCTTCTTCCTGAAGTAGAAAACATTTATTTCTGGAAGGAGTCTCCAGTGTCAGGATTTCAATGGTATTTAAAATCTATGGAGTTTTGAATCAGGGCTTTATGAAGGTTAGTATTTGTTGAATGGCTGATGTAAATGCACAATCTGCTCCTATGGACAAGCCTCCACTGCCATCACTGCATTTCCATTCAATCAGTGAAAGAGTTTTATGAGGATGTTTTCAGCCCTAAACACCCCTTAGACTACAGGGTTGTGGGTTTTTTTGTTCATTTAATTGTGTGCATTGTGAAAATAAACAAAACCAAATAGCAAATGGACCAAAATACTCAATTCTACACTGATTCAGAGTAAAAGTGCACTTTTCTTTTGACAGACAGATACGTGAAAGTGAACTAAAAGCAGAACTGGACTATTTTCCCTCTTTTCTCCTGTCTACCTCCATCATTTCAACTCTCTCCTGTTTCAGAAAGGTGTAAGACCAGAGAGCCTGCGGGAACCATTGATGGGACATCAAAGTCAAAGCGTCCTGATCAACACGCACACGCTGAGGGAACAAGAGACAGACCAAACAGAATGTGTTAGCAAACTTTTGAAAGCCTGTCTACTGATTTCAGCTGAGTGCTTTCACCTCAGATCTCCTTGTACAAAACATTCACATCACCTCCAAACACCTCGTTATCATCCTGCATCACCTCAGCTTTTAGCTTTCAGAATTCTGGATTCTGATTGGCCAGGAGATGTTGAATCATTTTCTACAACATTAAGAATTCATATTAATGTGCTTGTAGTAGCAACTCATTCACAGGGACTTGTGCAATCACCGATATGGTGAGGTTTTTTTTTCTTCCTGAAGTAGAAAACGTTTATTTTTGGAAGGAGTCTCCAGTGTGAGTCAGAGGTAAAGATGTAACTTTAAAAGGGGTTTAAGCTTTGTGCTTCATGCTTCCTTCAAGACTACGACTATTTGTAGCTGCTATGTAGCCGTGTCAAGGATGTCCCACCATTATAGTTAGGTCTAATTATAAACAGATAAAAAGTATGATGCATTGCTTCTTAATAAATAAAAATTGTAATCATTGGTGAGTTACTGTGGTGTAATTCTGTAGTAGTAGAAACAGTTCGTAGCTTTCCAAGTTTCAATCATGAGGCGATGTTGCGTCATCACTTTTAAACCAGACTTTGAGAGGTTTCAGAGAGATTACACACACAAACCTTTACACTCACACTTCCTCTTTGACTGCACACCTGAAAGTTCAGTAGACTATAATTAAGCTAGACAAAGCTCTCTGAAGGTTCTGGTGATTCTCCATCTCGTTAAACCGTCTTTGTCTGGGAGTCTTAGCTCATAATCTCATCATGCTTATCAACAATAAATCCTCCAGCTTATTCTTCATAAATCCTCCGTCTCCAAATATAAAGCCTCCAATTTCAACTTTCTTTTGTGTGCGAGCTTATAACAATTATAAAGCATCGATCAGAGGAGATTCTTGAATAATTGCAGATATTGTTTGGAATAGAAAAAACACCTAAAAGAGATTGACGCTAATATGTGTGTGTCAGAAAACCAACTGGCCTTTACACACGAGGTCAACACAAGGACGTCTTAAAGTCTTTTGAGATGCGCAGGATTGTTTGTGTTTATCTTTAGCAATATTGCATCGTGTTAATTGCTAATCTGCTTGTTTTACACCATGTTTGAACCTTCTTTTTGTTCTCCTGATAAGAGTAAAAAGGTGAGAAAAATTATTCAAAGGTGTTAATGGAATTTCATCAGAGTTACTGGAGTTTCAGTTACAGTGTCCACCCTAAAGTTGATTATTTTCTTCCTGCAGCATGTCACGGCATGTTTGTAATACTCTGCTCATCTCTGCTTCATATGGTTTGTTTGTTTGTTTTGTTTGTGCGTTATTGCTGTTAGGATTAGTCTTTAATAGCATTACTTTCTTTGTTACATAAGCAGTTTTCTTTTATTCTATTAGTTTATAATTATTGTTTTTTATCCCTTTACTTTTATTTAAATTTTATCACTATTACTACTGTATTATCACATTCTTTTATATTTTGAAATTTATCTTTATTGTGTTAGTGGAAACCCTGAAAGGTAATTATGAATAAAATGTTAATATTTTTATTATATTTCTTCATCTTAAACCTCAGCACTTCCCAAACAATTACATGTTCATTTATTATAAAAGAAAAGCACATATTTTATAATACATTTATAGTTACATGTGCCGTTGTGGAACATTCACTAAACAACATCTAGTTCCTGTTCTCACTAATGTTATAGCAGCTATAAACATTTATTCCCTCACTTGTTCTTGAAGTTACAAAGTAAAAAAAATGCAATTTTTTACCAAGAAATTGCAAAATACATACTGAAAAATGCAGCTACAGCTTCAGCTCTGACTGCTACGAAACACTGACACTGGAGACTCCTTCCATGAATGTTACATAAACATATCCATAAAGACAGAAAACTTCACCATAACAGCAATAACACATTTTTCTTTGTGACTAACAACACATTTTTTGATCCTTTACTAATTAAGTAACACCTTCTGACCAATCAGAGACAGGAATACAATGGTGATATAATAACCTTAATTGAGTACTTATATAATAATATAACTAAAAAAGTTTTATTTCTTTCTATCATTCTATTTCTCATGCTAAATCTATACTTTGTGAAACAAATGTTAGTCTCATTATTACCATAAACACAGTAAACAAGACGAGTGTATTGTATTTGTAATTCCATGCATACAAGCACTTGATGTCTGTCATATTTAATTAACCTACACACAAATTAGGCTCTGGTACATTGTCTATCCTCCTAACAAATCTCATTATCGGACTGTGATCTAATCTGGTTCATCAATCACTCTCGTTTACCAAGGTGACACTCACATCATTAATGCCAAGCAGGAACGTCCAGAGAGTTCTCACTGAGCTCTGGTATTATACAGTACGCCAACAGCTGATTATGGATATTCAATACTTTATGACTTTTCCAGGTTGCTAGTATCTTCACCACGATTCCACCAATTTGTGTCCAGCAATGTGCACTGTATATGGTCTCTACAGCACCAGTCAAAAGTTTGGACACATCTTCTAATTCAATATTTTTCTTTATTTTTATGAATTAAAAGTCACTTCATGTCTTAAAGTAATGATGGA
>JAOTRR010000038.1:1122914-1133268 GCA_028570945.1 Gogo arcuatus
GTGTGTGTGTGTCTGTGTGTGTGTGTGTGTGTGTGTGTGTGTGTGTGTGTGTTTGAAAGACAGGTTGAACACACACATCGTTCACACTGCAGCACCGAAAACGCACATGAAAAATCCCATCACACAGGAAATCACTGCAGATATTCAAAAATATTCATTTTAATTTATAAACTCTGATGATGTAATGATTTCATGAATATTAATTAGGGTCACATGATCCAGCCTCACTCTTTGCTCTGATCATTATGTACAATATGAGGTTGATTTCAAGTTTCATCAGTTTCATAAATGCTGCTGATTTCTGAGACGTTTTCACACTGCTGGCTCAAAGGGCTATCAGAGCTCATTTACATATTCAAATACCATTCAAAAATTTTGAAAACAATATTTACATATTTAGATGTTTAATATCCTAGGATCTATTTTTAGTCAATAAAAAAAACGCTTCTGGAGACTGAACATTTTAACTCATCATGCGTGATGTGATATAGGAAAAGGGCTTGTGTCATTTATGGCACATTATTAAATGATATAATCTTGAATTAAATCTAAATAAATTAAAAAAAAAGTAAGAATGTTTCCCTGCATGTTATTTTCCAGATATTTACAAATTGTAATAAGCTTTTATTGTAAAAAAGTATTTTTCTTTTTCCTTTGGTTGAATCTCAAATGTTGGGTAAAAATCAAATATACTGTACCCTATGTAGTGAGCATGTATAGTGAATGGGAAGATAATTAGCATGTGGTTTATTGAATCAAATGTTTTATATAAAATGAAAAAAAAAAAAACAAGCTAAAAAAATCACCAGCAAGAAAATACTTCTGTAAATACATAAAGTAAAACAAATCTCACAGATTGAAGTTTATAATAAAATAAAATAAAATTAATGAAATAATGTAATAATAATAATAATAATAATAATAATAATAATAATAATAATACTTGAAAATGAAATAAAAAATGCAATTTTTATTTCCTTTTTATATATCTATAAAAAACTTAAAATAGAAGGCAGATTCAATGGAAACCATTTATTATCACCTGCAGTGTGATTTACTCCAACTTAAAATTCACTTCAGGAATAGAGATTGCATGTGAAGTAATACAACCTAAGGGCAGGTAATAAAATTAAGGGAACCTGTTTCTGCCATTTAAAGACATACACAAAAATACTATAATAGAACTCTATATTAGAGTGTTTCAAATTAGTTCAAAATACAAAAGACTTAATATCACTGTGGTAAAGTTGGTTATATATTTCAGTATTTACCTCACATTAATTCTTCTAACAGCATTTAAAAAGCATATGAATTTATGTGTTTATTTACTTCCAAATAATATTTTGGCAAGTTTTATTTGCAATTAGCAACAAAAACAATTAGCCATGTGTAAACTCACTTCAATATTGTTCGCGTTTCTGTTTGCAATACTAGTTAATCAATCATTTTAGGCTTAATAACGTGCAAAAGTCTTATTTCACATTAAATATTATGTGTTTACATTTCAAATGTATTTTTTTAAAGGAAACTGTCAGGCATGTAACCTGATCTGATTTTCAGTTTTTGTATGATTTGCTGATTTGCATAATACATAATACATTTAAACAGAAGATGAATTAGCAAAATTTGTTTTGTTGTAAACTTATGAAAGCTCTGATCATCAGGGAAAAGATGTCATGACTTTATATTTCCATCATCTTTGTTCCTTCCATCAGCATCTTTTACATTCTGTAATGATGGCAGATTACAGAGTGACAGCTTCATTCTGGAATAAATAATCAAAAGCAAGTGAAGGGGCGGAGCAAATCGTTATATCTCCACAACAAAGATGCAGTAAATACAGGTCTGTTTACGTCGTGGGTTTGATTATGGGAAATGGGAAATGTCAGCGAGATTGTTTCGCTCGCAGTCTTTTATTTTCTCCTCTTCTGGCTGTAATTTGGCATAATGCAGGATCAGAATGGATAATTGTGGACTGTGTTCTTGTCATCTCTGTGCATGATGTTATTGTACACAAAAGAGGAGCTTCTTATGCTTTTATCTTACGTATTTGTCACAGAGAGTATTGATAACAAGCGATTAATATTCAGGAGGCCGGGGTGATGTCGTGGGATCTCAGCGCCTGTCGGTTTCACCGAGAGAAAGTGACTTTGATTATTTATTCAGCAAAGAAAATGGATGTGTCTTTAAACAACGTTTCCCTTTGGTGCCTCCAACAAGCTGCCTGACAACACAAGATGGATAATGTGCTTGGCTTATAATAGTGTGAGCTACACTATAGATTTTTCTCCCTTTTATTTTCCTTGAAACTAAGGCGTGATGGTCTTTTCAGGTGGAGAAATAGGGTTTGCTTTAGAACTCACCACCTGATGAATGTGTCTCATGTTTACAGCTGATGAGAGAACCAAGAGCAAGCTCTGATTCAACGTCTCTCCAAACTTATCAATAATTGCTGTAAAACAAAACTCATTTAAGTGAGGAATAAAACACTCAGTCTAATACTATTATAGGTTAAAAAAAAATCAACCTGAGTTACTGTTACCACATGAAGCAGCCCTGAAGTGTTTTATTCCTCTTACAGCACAGAAATTCATTCATTTATTTTTAAACATCATCATACAGTTTAAAAAATATATAACATAAATTTAAATCTACATGTGGACTTCTGTAAAGCTGCTTTGTGATAATGTCCATTGTCAAAAGCTTATATAAACAAAAAGAAACAAGAAACAAGTTGGTTCCTGTTCTTGCTTATGTTATAGGAGCTACAAACAGTCATTCCTTTCACCTTCTCGTCAGGGTCATGGTGGATCCGAAGTCTGTCCCAGGAACCCTGGGCATTACGCAGGAATCCACCCTGGATGGGATGGCAGTCCATTTCAGGGCATGATGTACACACATATTCATGCCTAGCGGTAATTTATCTTAGCCAGTCCACATACTACATACTATGTTTTTGAGAGATGGGAAGAAACCGGAGAACCTGGAAGAAACTCCTAAACTCTCCTAATGTCTCCTTTCTCCCTTCATCATGTATGATTTGCACTCAGAGATGGGAAGAAACCGGAGAACCTGGAAGAAACCCACGTGGACATGGGGAGAACATGAACAGAAGATTCCACAGGATCGGATCGGTGACTCTGGAGCTGTGAGACAGCAGTGCCCCTTCTCCTGACATTATAATAATTTTTAAAAAATGTTACCAAAAAATGCAAAGCGTAAACTCCTCTGTCCTGAAAATGTCAGAAAACGTAAAGTTACAGCTTTACCTCTGACTGTTACAAAGTGCTGACACTGGAGACTCCTTCCAGAAAAGTTAAATGAATGTTTTGTTAAAGAACGCTTCACTATATCAATGATTAAACACATCGTAATCCATTTATGTGAAGCATCTGCCGTACACATCCCTGTGAATGAGCTGTTACTATAGAAACGATAAGGAGTGCGTTAACATAAACCTGAGATTTGCAGCTGAACAACTGTTCAGAAATCAACAGCACTGTTAGAAGGAAGGAGAAACTCCTTAGCCAGCATTTACAAAAACATGTCTTGAGATTTGTCCGCACATTAGTTTGGCAGAAAAAAATTGCTTTCTGTATAAATTGAATATCTGAGGCACAATGAGTTCCCAGTGAATACTAAGAAATGAATCGTGGAAATAATTTGACTGAGGCTTTAAAATAAATCTGATTATATATCTATTGCACTTCTGATATGTTTTTTAATATGTTCTGCAGAAATGTTGCAACCATAATGAGGTTCGAATCTGCTACCACAATACTGCATCCGCCCAACAAGCTCCATGACATCTTCCTTAGATTCTCAATTCAATCCTACAACTTAACCTTGAAATATTCATTATGTTATTATTAATTACATCGCCAAATTAAATATGGATTACTTTCCTATCAAATATTAATTAGCAGTGCTCTGTCATTTGGTAATGAATGCCTGAGTGGATTAGTTTCATGGAGTTCTACAGAAACAGGATATAAATCTAATGTTTGCCTGCATTAGAGCTGCGCTGAGTGCATTTGCAGCATTTCAGTCGCTTTGTCATGTGAGGGATGAGTGAGCAGGAGTTGCAGATCTAAGCTGATTTTCCTGGTATCCTATAGCGAAAAGGAGACAGGCAGGCTGATGTTAAAGATATAAGAATATTCCAGTTCTCCATCTTTTTCATGTTAACCAGCAGCAATGTGTCAGTTTTGCTCTGGTGCACTGCTGAAATGCTGTTGGAGCTTCTTCTTTTTTTTTTTTAAAGGACACACATGAAGAAGAGAAATGTTGCTTCAAAAAAATAGACATATACATTGTGCTTCCTTGTCTTCTAAGATCTTTTTTTCCTTCCTTACTTCAGTTCAGGCAATATCACACAATGATTTGAGAGACTGTTTTATTTAGTGCTGTTAAGTTATGAATGTTGGATGCGCCACTTGTTTCTCTCTTTCTTTTATCTTTTTTTGTTTCTCCTGACTGCTGAAAGCTGAACTTTGCTCTGAACTGCTTTACCTCATTCAATGCATCAATAATCTGTTACCTCACTGCTGGCCCACTCCTGAGAATCACAGATCTGGATTTCATCTGCTGTTGAGGATTTTTCTCCCAGAGCTTTTCCTTTCAGGTGAAACATTTTCATGCTAGTGAAAGACCAAACTCCAAAAAAAAAAAAATCAACTCAGTTTTTGTTGTTTGCACTCAAACCATCTCTCAACTTGTCGATCTCCCACCTCTAACAAGCATCTCTCACACTTATTAAAGTGAGCTAGTCGATGTGTTAGTGAGCGAATTGGCCCACAGGGAGGCACTCTGGTGGTGGTGGAGGGGGAGAGGTGGTGGGTTTGATTTGTATGGAGGCCAACATGGATGGAGAAGTCAGCGTTTTAGTTTTAAATATAATTTTCAGTCAGAATAACATGTAACTCGAGCAGCTGATGGTTATCTATGCAGATTACACTTTAGCCATCATTCTTTCGGACAAGACTGAAATTAGAAATGTAGAAAATACCATTAAATTATTGAAAAAATTGTGAAACTCTTCATTACGAAGCCTTGCTTGAAGATAGTTTAGAGGCTGAATGGATTTTAATGTGTTTCTGGTGGTTCATCCTTTGATGGAAACAATTAAGCCAATGTGATGAAAAGCTAGCAGGAATGGTCGTCTTTGGAGTAAATTTACTAAACAGAAATAGCTACCCTGCATGTAGCTTGCATGCTAGATTTACAGTGAGAAGTAACTGAATTTAGATAAATAGATAAACAGCTAGCTATCACTGATCTACAAAACTGAGCATTATAAAAGCTTAACTAGAGTAGCTACTTTGCATACAACACCTAGGTAGCAAACTATCTCAACATGTAACATCTGTTAGCATCTATTTGTTAGTACCAATTATGCTATGATAAATAAGTTTATTTTAACCCATAATAATTCTTTATAATGGCAGACAAAGAATTGTTCAAATAATAAAAGCTAGGTTGATAAGGAGGGTATTAGCAAATAAATTATTTTCCTAATTTCTAATATATTATGTTCTTGATTCAAAAAAAGCCTCTTAGAATAACTATCTTTCTTTTAGTGGCATCATGGCAGAATTAGCAGATTGGTGACTGCAAAGTTAAAGATTAGATGCTAATGAGGGTATTAGCAGAGGAATTTGTAGAATAGTTGCTAATCAACAACAAATATAGTCATCATTAGCATCCATCTGTGAGTGCTAATTCAATCTCTGATTGATATCAGGCCTTCATTTAAAGATGAAGTAGATGTAAAGTAGCTCCGGTGTCTGTTAGTATGCTATAAAAATGTATAACTCACAATAAGTCAGATGTGACTAAAATGTTAACGTCTATAGGTCAAGGAATATCCTAGAAGAGGAATTAGCAGGCTAGTTACCAACAAACACAACGATGGTCACCTTCAGCATCCATCCATGAGTGCTAATCCAACCTATGATATCTATAGAATAAAAATAAAAGAAAGAGGTAAAAAGCAGCCCCATGTTAGCATGAATAACTTTATTTGACCAGTATTTATATCTTTGCAGCTTGATGTGACAGAAATGTCAAATGCCAGATGCTAATCAGGGCATTACCAGAGGAATTTGAAGCCTAGTTGCTAACCAGAGATAAAGACAGTCATTTTTAGTATCCATATTAGTTCCACTAATTCAGTCAGTGACAGACGTAATGGTTTAACTTTTTTTTTTATGGCAGATGTTGAAATGTTGAAGATGCTAATGTGGGTGTGAGCAGAGGAATTAGCAGGCTAGTTGATTTCATAACCAGAGACATAAAGTGACCACTGATCCATCTCGTGGCTGCAATCTCTTTTTTCTTTTGAAGCTGAAGAAACTTCCTGTTAACATGAATAACTTTATTTTAAACAATATTTACTCTTTAAATAGCATCATGACAGAATTAGCAGCTTGCTATGGCCAAAATGACAATGATTGGATGCTAAGGAGGATATTAGCAGGATAGTTGCTAACATGACACAAAGATGGTGATAGTTAGTGTCCATCTGTGACCGCTAATCCAACTTGTGACTGAAGTCATGCTTTGGTTTCAGCTGAAATTTGAAGGAGCTTGAGTGTCTGTTAGCATGAATTTATCAATTTATGTTAAGGTGTGGATGCTAAGGAAGAATTAACAGCCTACTTGCTAATGAGAGACAGTCATTTTTAGCATCTATCTATGAATGCTAATCTAAGATTTGACTGATATCAAAATAAAAACGAGAGTTAAATAAAACAACTCTCTGTTAGCGTGAATATCTTTATTTTGATCAATATTTTTGATTTTTGCAGCTTGCTGTGACTGAAATGTTGATGATTGGATGCTAATGAGGGTATTAGCAGAGGATTTAGCAGTCTAGTTGCTAACCGGAGATGATTACTGTCATCTTTAGCACCCATCTGTGATCACTCATCCAACTTATGACTGAAATCATGCCTTCTTTTGAAGCTGTTCTTGATTTGATGGAGCTCAAAGGACGGTTAGAACAATTATATAAATTTATGTTAAAGTGTGGATGCTAGGGAACATATTCACAAATGATTTTGCAGGCTAGTTACAAACCAGACACAAACATGGCCATCTTTAACATCCATTGAAGCTGAAGTAGATTTGAAGGCACTCAAGCATTCGTTAGCTTGACTATAACAATTTATGATGCGTAAGGATTCCTTTTTCACTCTATCACAGCAGGATTAGCTGCGGAGCTGCAGAAATGAACATGTTTAAATGTCTGGATGTTTAAATCTCCATCTTGAGGCAGTTTCTGTGAGGCTCATGGTCTGCTTTACTCTTCTTTTGAGCTTTTATTGTGCTCGATTCAGGGTGTTATTTTAGCCAGGAGCTGTAGATCACACATAGAAGGCTTTAACCGCTAGGTTAGCTCTCTCTCTCTCTCTCTCTCTCTCTCTCTCTTTCTCGGTGACTGTAATAAATGCCGGGTTGCTGCTCCGAGTCCAATTGAGCTGTGGGATCACATTAACGCCTCCCTGGACCGGGCTGACAGCTTGTCTATTGCGCCATGTTTCTGGCTTTGTGCCCATTAATAAGTTTTGTGGCCAGTTTTTTTTTTTAAACTGGAATGTACTCAAACTAGAACATATTCCTCGAGTCAAGCGCCTTTCCGATGCAACGTTGAGGTCACAGTGTGACTGCAGTTACACACAAAGGCCTTGTTCCTGCTGTCTCGCATTTCATTAAATATGTATACAGGGCAGCATTTAAATAAATAACTGCTGGCATTTTATTTCTCTCTCTCTCTCTCTCTCTCTCTCTCTCCATTTCTCACTGTTCCTGTAAGCATCTCTTTCCACATTTTACTCACTCATACATGCAGAGAAACTGAAAAGAAGCAGGAGGTAAAATGACGTAAAACAACCTAGCAGAGAAGTTTTGCAGTAACTTGTATGGATTAGCGGATTAGCATCATTTAATCCTACATTCACTCTGGCAAGTGACAAAGCAACAGACGAACGTTTATTTTCTCTGTACAGCGTCATGATTTCAGTCCGACACGAAACGGATTTCAGAGTAAAGCGACATTTGAATGGAGATTTTCTCAACTCTGAGCAAATTAGGTATGACATGTTAAAGGGACAAATCCAAACAATGAGCTGAAATGAATCCTCTGACCAATCCGATGATGCGTGTGGTCCGATGTTTCTTCACTTCCCCACTTGCGACTTTAGTTCCTACCTGCAGATAAGTCACATTTACTGTTTGATGAGGAAAAAAAAAACGGTAGAAAAACTTATAACATGGTTTCATCTTATTCTGTCACATACCATCTCTCATTAAATGTGTACAGAAACATTAGGAAGAACAATAAAGCATGGAAGGAAGCTACAGAGATCGTTGTTCATATATTATATTATACAGTTAATATTAGTGAAGACTTGTTAGCAACATTAGCATTGTAGCTTCAGTGCAAACGTCAAGAAGCAAACATCACCAAACGCGTCCTGTAAGATTACATTTGGAGTAAAGGGGGGGTTATTTAAAATAAAATGATTTGTTTATAATACACAAATCTATTTATCTATCTATCTATGTTTGTTTGATATATTTATATATTTTTATAAAAAAATCAATCAATCAATAAATAGTATTACAATACAAGTAATGTGCATGTATATAAGTAAATAGTATGTATATTGTACAACATATATACACATAAATAAATAAATAAATAAATAAATTTAAGTATATTAATGTTTTATTATTTTAAAAAACTTTCTTGTATTTAAAAAAAGAAAATTATTATTATTGTTGTTGTTGTTGTTGTTGTTGTTGTTGTTGTTTTGCTGAACTGTTCCTAGGTCTTTCCATCAGTCTTTTAAGAGTTTTAAGAAATAAAAGTAAAAGGAAATAGAACATTAAGGAAAATATATCCCAAATGAAACAGGCTCAGTATAAAAAAAATAATAATAATTAATAGAAAAACTACTAACAACTCTCTCTCTCTCTCTCTCTCTCTCTCTCTCTCTCTCTCTCTCTCCAGCTGAACGGACAAGGAGTTTTTTCCCTCCCTCTGTGTGTGTGTGTGTGCAGTTACTGAGACAAGGTTGTCCGTCATTGATTAAATTCGAGCTCGGTCAGCTTTGTACAATGCAGTGTGTGTGTGTGTGTGTGTGTGTGTGTGTGTGTGTGTGTGTGGTCTTTCTCTATAAAGTGGCTACACTGAAGTCTCAATCTCAGTGTCTAATCTAAAAATGATGTTTATTCAATCATTTTTGAAAAAAAACACCTCAAGAAGGTCATTATACTTCTTGCTGAAGAAACTGTGTGCTGGATTTTGGATCCCGGATTCTGATTGGGCCGAAGGTGTTGATGAAGTTTCTGTAAAGTAGAACAAAGGATATCACAGGTTTATATTAATGCGCTCATTCCAATACATTACCGTTTCTATAGTAACAGCTCATTCACAGGGTTGTGTATGTTGGATGTGTGTAATCGTTGATGTGGTGAAGTTTTCTGTAAGGAGAAATGTGTTTCTGTAACGTTTCTGGAAGGAGTCTCCAGTGTCAGCGCTTTGTAACAGTCAGAGGTGAAGCTGTAACTAAGTTTTCAGACGTCTTCAGGACAGAGGAGTTTACACTTACTTTGCGGTTTATCGGTAACATGACAAGCTGTGTCACTGATTTGCGAGAGATTAAAAAAAAGAGAGACTGTTGAGGGAACGGATGTTTCTAACTGCTTTAGCTTGTTTTCTGAACATTTCACAACATTAAATGTAACAATAAATGGATAAGTATGATCTGAATTTTTAATAAATATAAAATTGTAATCATTGGCAGATTGCTGTGGGAAAAGAGGAATAAAACACTTGGGGATGTGGTTGTAGGTTTTTTCTTTTCCTTCCATATCATACTAGCTAGGTGTAACCATAGCAACCAGCAGTAACAAATAGGCAAATTGAGTGACATGAGGTGAAAAATCACTGACTTAATGTCTTTACACATACAGGACAATTTGTCATTATGATTTTTTGAATATATTCGACAATGTATTTTTTTTTTAACATCGATTCCTTACATGAACACTTTCACATCAAAGACGAATGTTCTTGTGCAAAAAAAGTGATGTTTATTTCTTTCTAAACAGGCTCGATTTTTCTCACATTTCGTCCGTGAAAGAAAAGCATTCAACCAATCAGGGCGCAGGTTGTGGAAACGTCATCAATTTCTTTTATTTTCCTTTCTGTAAAAGAATAAGCACCAGCTCATCGTCACTTGTCTATGGAGATTTATATATATATAAATTGTAATATATATACACACTCAGCGGCCACTTTAATAGGAACTTGTTGTTGATTGTAAGGTTCCTGTTCTTGGCTGCA
>JAOTRR010000038.1:1293420-1304627 GCA_028570945.1 Gogo arcuatus
TATATATATATAAAAAGTTCATTGTGGTTCTCATGAAAGATGAGATATCCATGATCTCAAAAAATTTCATAAAGTATACAAAGCTACAGGACATGGAAAACTCAGGACATGGAAAATTTTTTAGAGAATGTTTGCTTTTCACATTCACTGCCTTCTGTTTACATCAATACAGTGAGATGTTTATCACCAGCTGGAGAGTGAAAATAGCTTTGGATAAATAAGTTTATTTTATTTTATTTTTTAATTTTTAAATTAGGTCCTGAATGAAGTCTAAGCCTACACTGCAAAAAAGATATCTAAGTGTAACACCTTTCTGTCGTGGGTTAATGAGGAACTGGGAGGCAGGCTTCAGAAATAAACGTTTTTACTTTTAATACTCACTTTTCAGTGATTATTTTCCTGTACACATGCACGCACGCGCACACACACACACACACACACACCACGCGTTGGGGAACACAGCTCTCTCTCTTGTTACTGGCCGTCTGCAAGACACACAGAGACGCACATTAATAAACAGCCAGTAATTAGACACGTCGTCACGTTACCTGCTGGTTCAACCTGCCTCCTCGCCGTTCACAGCCAACGATTGACCACGCCACCACTGCCACACTTAGCAACTAAAAATGTCTTGAATATGGGCAAATTTATCTAATATTTCTTATGAGATTATTATAAGTTAAATATAAGATTATTCGGCCTGTTCTGAGATGCTTTTACACATTTCAACTTTTAAATGTTGGAAGACAGTAGAACAGGATTATTTTAAGGTTGATTAGTTTTGTCATTTGTAAGCTAGAGATTTGTTTGTAATCGTATAATAGGAAATATTACATAAATTGAACTATATTCAGGATAGTTTGCCATTTTTTAAAAATCTGAATATAGGGTTTTTAATACTGTATGTTTTTAAATTCGACGTGTCAAACTCCAGAGCATGTGCCTGTGATCAGAACACTGGCCCTACTTTAAAAATGCATAAAACATAATCACTTTATTAAATATTATGCAAACAAATGGTCTAGGTTATGTGCTTGTGTGCTTTTTATTCTCTATAAAGAAATAAGAAAATCACATACAGCCGAAAATTAGCAAGATTTAGTTTCTATGCTTATAAATTCTAAACATACACATTCTGATGTTTTATGTGTTAGTTTTTATCCCACGAATATGATTATTTTGATATTATGTACAATATTACTTTGTTCATCAACACTACATCTTCCAGCTTTCTCAAAATAAACATCACAAACTCTATCACTAATCAGCACGTGATGCTAACCATCGTCTCCTACCCCACGACTCGGACCACCTTCGGACCGACTTTAATCTCCTCACATCCCAGAAGAGGCCGGTCCACACCTCATTATCTCTCAGAAGGCTTCAGTGGAGAGATGTGAATCTACTTACTGGTCAAGCGACCACCAAAATGAACCCCATTCCTCCGTACGAGCTCTTTAACCGAATATGCAGCCACTGAAGCGGTGACATCTCTCTCTCTCTCTCTCTCTCTCTCTCTCTCTCTCTCTCTCTCCACACTGTTTAGCATCACATGCTATAAAAAAGTAAATATGGTCAGGATAAATCCAGCGACTCTAAAGCTGTCCCTCTTTGTGTGTGTGTGTGTGTGTGTGTGTGTGTGTGTGTGTATATATATATTTAATTTCACACATATTTGCACAGCAGAATTACATTTTTACTTATCTAATACAGCCAAGTAAATATCAGGTCCATCTTCAGGATAGTGGACTGTAAAGCAAAACCTCCAGCTTTAAAGTTTCAGCTCGAAAGAACAAAAAAACACTGACACGAATGAATATTTAATAATGAACTTATCAGTTTGAAATTATGAACAAAAAAGAAAGTTATTTAATACATGATGTTACATTATAAGCCTTTATACTACACTGCTCTTGGAGTATTTTCATCCCCAGTGTTGCCTCCAAGTCTGGTTTATTCAATAGGGATCTAAATCTACATCCAGATTTCTGCAACGCTGCTTTGTGACCTTGGTCATTATTAAATTTATATATAAATTAAAATTGAAAATTGAATTGAAATACACTATATGGCCAAAAGTTTGTGGACACCTGACAATCACACTTATGTTCTTGTTGAACGTCTCATTCCAGATTTATTCCCTCCTTACTGTTATAATGAGCTCCATTCTTCTGGGAAGGATTTCTGCTAGATTTTGGGGTGTGGCTGTGGGGATGTGTGTTCATTCAGCTATAAGAGCATTAGTGAGGTTGATGTTAGGTGAGGAGGTCTGGGGTGCAGTCGGTGTTCCAGTTCTGACTCTGTGCAGGATACTCGAATTCTTCCACTTCAACCTTAACACACCATGTCTTCATGGAGCTCGCTTTGTGCACAGGAGCATTGTCATGCTGGAACAGGAACAGGTTTGGGCCTCTTAGTTACTTCCAATGAAGGGCAACTGTAATGCTACAGCATACAAAGACATAATATACAATGGTGTGCTTCAACCTTTTTTGGGGAAGAAGTACATATGGTTGTGATAGTCAGGGGTACACATACTTTTGGCTGTATAGTGTTTGTTTCATGGATGTTCCACATCATCATGTAACTGAAAATGATACAAAGTCTAACATGTCATTCATTAATAAATAAATTGTAATCGTTGTCAAATTGCTGTTGTGTAAGAGGAATAAAACACTTGGGGACGTGCTGTTATAGGAAAATAGTTAACTTCTGGATGGTAACAGCAACTCCGCTTCATCACACCACCCCTTTGTTGATGATTTTACTGTAAGAGCTCTACACACAGTGGTTTATTCCTTATAATATCTCACACTTTGTATCATTAAACATAAACATGATGTTTTCATTAAAATAGATCTTGGCTTATTTGAGGCGTGAGTATCAGCAGGTGATTGTGACTGTAAAAAATGAGCACTTCCTTTCTGTTGGTGGTTGTGTTTAGTGCTCAAGCATCACAGTGATTCAAGTGTCTCTCTGTGGATTTGCTGCGATAAAGAGAAATTGGCACTGAGGAGAAGGCGTAGAAGCTGCAGGAGATCTCCCGCTTCCCTGTTGAGAAAGTTATGAACTTGTCTGGGAGACTGAATTAGAAGACCCGGGGTGAATGCAATATTTATTATTCTCTTGGCGTCGGCAGCAGACACAAACAATGTATAATGGATCAAATATCTTCGTTAAACATGGGTTCTCGTAAAAGGAAAAGAAAATAAAGAGCCGGTGGCTTTGCTTTGCTTCCTACTTGCATTTTTCAACCCAATTGAAGCCATTTTACTAAAAACAAATCAGGCCGGTCACAGGGCTTCATTTCAGCATGCATGTGTGTGGATATCTACACTGCTGCACTTTTTTTTCGCCTGAAGTGAGTTTTCATCTTCAAAGTGCAGTCGAAGTTGTTTTGAAGTGTGAGCAGGTTTGCATCCCTGCATCCTTTGTTATACTAATCATCCCACAGGCAAACACAGCAGATAACAAAGCCTGGAACAACAAGCCGTTATCTGGAAAGAAAAATGGGAAATAGATATCCCCAATGTGCATAATTTTCTCCTGTTCTCATTTCTCTCCCCACTTTCCCTCTGATACGGAGAGAGTGAAAGCACTGTAGTGGATGAGAGAGAGGATATGAGTCTCTCTGTTCCTCTGCATCATGTCACGATTGATGAGCTTTGTGTACAACTGAAAATAATGCTGGTAAATATAATCTTCAGACCTGTGGCCTGGTAGAATGTGATGTATTGTGTAGTGTATTTTATCCCACAGTGATGTCTAATACTGAATTCTTACTGGTCAGAAGGTGGTGATTAATTTCTATAACAGCAGCTCTGACAGTAGAAACATTATCATTTCTATAGCAACAGCTCATTCATAGGGACTTGTACAGCAGATGCTCCACAAAAACAGATTAAAAAATTGGGATCAGAGTCTCCAGTGTCAGTGCTGGGTATCAGTCAGAGGTAAAGTTGTAACTTCAGATTTTCTGACATCTTCAGGACAGAGGAGTTGTTTACATTTCTTTGAGGTTTCTTGGTAACATGACAAACTGTGTTTTTTTGTCTTGTTAACTTCAAGAGGGAGAAAAAAGAGAGACTGTTGAGAGAATGGCTGTTTATAGCTGCTATAACGTAAATGACAACAGGAAATAACTTTCTTCATTGACGTTCCACCTCATTAAATAACTATTAATATATAAAACATATGATGACATTCTTTCATTAGTAAAGATTTGCAATCATTGGCAAATTGCTGTGGTAGAAAAGGAATAAAACACTTCAGGATGTGGAGTTCCAGGAAAATAATCTACTTTGGGGTGATTTTGTACCAGCTTAACGTGGAATATTTTTATACAACAGCACGGTCCATCATGTGGAACACAAAAGAGCCAACATGTACACAAAACTCTACACATATACACTGTACAGTTACAGAAACTATATGAGACAGTATTTGGTGCAGAAACGTGCTCTTTATAGACAGAATTATTGTAGACCAGAGACGGTGGATGGATGGATAATGATGGTGATGATGACAGAGCTGTAGACAAGACCTCCTCTGTCAAGTCTGAGACCAGGACTTGCCGAGGTTGAGTCAAGATCAAAACCAAAACCCATCAAATCCTTGTCAATTCATTGGCTTCATTGGTGCATTGTGCCAATAATTAGTCTGCTTTATAAAAGAAGAAATTACTTCTTGTTAAACTTTGTGCATGCAAAAACAAAAGACAACACAAACATTAATGTTACAAACTCTGAGTCAACAATATTAAGCGAGACCAATGCCCAAATACAGTATGAATACCAATAAGTCTGAGACAAGCCCAAGTCAGTGCTGGTGTCAGGAAAGAAAAAATCGTGAAAATGTTTTCTAATGAAAGAATGGCCTGCTGCTCTGTCATAAAGATTTAGAAAAACAAGGAGAGCTCGATACCCATGGAGTCGACAGGGATGTCTCCGTCACCAACAAGTCCAGTCCTTCTCATTAATGTGTATGCATAAAATATCCTTAAAATATTTTTCAAACAGGAAGAAAGCTATGGAAGGAAAAACTATTTCAGATGTTTGACCTTGCTGTGACCTTGACCCTAACATTGGATACAATGATAATTCCTTATAAATACTACAAACACTTGTTCAACCACTTATTCTTGAGATATACCGCTAATGAGAATCTCAGATCGATGCACGGACAAACAAAAACGTAATGCCTCCAACACCTAGAGGAAAAAAATGAACCAGTCTGAATATTCAAACAAATTTCATTATAATTTCTTCAAATTATAAAACATGCCAGGTTTAAATTGTGTTCCTGAATGAGTTCTTGCTAAATAATTAATAAATATTTATCAGTAGTTTTTGGCTTTTCTACCCAATAGGTTTAATTTCTGTCAGTCACGGTTCGGCATCATATCACAAACCCTGTGCTGATGGAGCTGGACCAGGGTGAGCTTTGACCAGAAGGCTGACTGCTGGTGTGTGTCTGAGCGCCATCACTGCTCATCGGGGTGAAAGTGTGTGCTAAATAACAGACCTTCATTCCCCCCGAGAGAGGCTTGAAAAGGGCATATGCTGCTCTCTGAGGGAGGGTTCGGGGACAGGAAGTCACCCCTATCTACGCATGACCTCCTCAGACCTGGAACTGTCTTGACTGAAAACTCTTCCATCGCGTCTCCCCCCTGAGGAACTTCATCCAAAACCTCTCTGACATCCTGCTATCTCAGGAGATAATAAATAAATAAATAGGCTGCTGTTGTGTGGAGCGTGGAGTCGACTCGGTCCATCCCGAGGCAGAGAAGCTCCACTTCTACTGACCTTGAGTGTGGAAGAAAGACCTGGAGGTTTGGATTGGACAGAGTCATGAAAAGGTCACGTCTTGAGAAGATGGAGAAAAATATCCCCAGGACTTGGTTCTGTTCCTGTTGCATGGTTATAATTTTTAAAATCTGTCTTTTTATGAATTCATGCACACAAATTGGCAGATCATGTAAGTGAGAAATGGAAAATATGCCGATACAGATATGCTGAATTGTTGAAGGAAGGAATAATAGTGTAGCTGTATAACTAACTTATTTTTTGGAAGTTCCACAACATTACATGTAACTATAAATGGATAAAAAGTGCATGTCATTCTTTCATTAAAAAAAAAATGTAATCATTGGCAAGTTGCTGTGGTGCAAGAGCAATAAAGCACTACAGGATGTGCTGTTATAGGAAAATAATCAACTTCAATATGAAGGGAACATGAACTCTTCTTCATCACACCACCCTGTCATTGATTATTTTACTATAACAGCACAACGCACACAGTGGTTTATTCCTTACTCATCACCCTTTGTATCATCTCACAAAGAGAAACACACACTGCTACGTTCTCGTTAGAAATATTTAGATGAACTCGGATAAACTGTAATGTCTCCATCAACATTAAGATTAAATATTGAATTTAATTTTGTGATACAGCTAAAATAAATAACTCTTGTATTTCTGATGAATTCTGAAACCAGACACAGTATACACGGTAACCCAGAAGATTGAGACTATCATCACTTTGTGCTAGATTTCCAGAGTTTCTAGAGTTCTTGAGTAAATCAGAAAAGCCAATTTCTTTCCAGTTGACTGAAGCCTGAATAATTGGTCTTCTCTATGAAGACTGACAGGGGACGAAAGTCAGTTATTAATATGGAGTGAACCGTGGCAGATTGTTTATTAGAAGCTTGTCATTATTTACCGCTAAAATAGCTCGGTGTTGACTTTCAGACTTGGCTGAGTGAAAAGTTGGACTGTGGTTTGAACAGCAGCCATTTGCTGTCTGCATGTTCTCCACTCCTCTAGATCCGTGTCCTTGATCAGAGTCTCTGTTCTGAGATGTCCATCCTCGTCGTCTTAGTCTTTTGAGAGAGCAGAAATCAGAGATGTAATGAGTTTCTTTTATCTCATATGCTACTGTAGCTTTGAACTGTCAGAGTGAAAGAGAGCTGAGGAGGAGCATATAGAAGAAATCCTTGAAATGAAAGTGTAATAGCATTTCTAAAGAAACTTACCAAAGAAGCAAAATGCAATTAATATCTGTACAGGGAATGAATGTGTTTGAACATATTTTCCCAACTACAGTATGTAAGTCATAATACACCGTGTGTCATGCTGTTATAGTAAAATAATCAGCGACAGGGTGGTGTGATGAAGCGGAATTACTCATATCTATCTGAAGGTGATTATTTTCCCATAACAGCACGTCCCCACGTGTTTTATTCCTCTTACACAACAACAATTTGCCAACAATTACAATTTACTTATTACAGAACGACAAATCATACTTTTTTTTATCAGTCTAGAGATATGTTTAATGTTGTGTAACATCCAGTTCCCCTTCTCACTTATGTTCCAGCAGATACAGCAGATCATTCTTCAAGTTACTGTAATAAGACACACAAAAAAAAAACCCACAGTGAGAAGCTGCAAAGAAGCGTAAACTCCTCTGTCCTGAAGATGTCGGAAAACTTCAAGTTACAGCTTTACCTCTGACTGTTACAAAGCGCTGATACTGGAGACACCTTCCATAAATGTTACGTAAATGTTACATAAATGTTACATAAAATGTTATGATTAGTGATCAACATATCAACATTTAAACGTTTTTTTTATTCTATTTACATAAATTGTTCACCTACAATAAATTCCTTTAATACAGACGGTCCAATGACTTTTGTTCCTACCTGCTTTTAGTTTGAATATGGAGGGAAGAACTGTTAGCTACCTCTTTTTTGGGGTTTTAATTGTACAATATTAAAATAATACAGTAACAATTTCAACAACTGTGAAAAAGTTAAACGCCTAAACGCCACACCTGATATCAGTAACTTCTTACCTGTTAGTGTGAACACAGGGGTTTATTGATGCCTTTTTTTTGCTATCATATGCTATTGTAAATACAAACTCCTGACATAGACATTATTTCGAGTTGTACTTCGACTCAAAGCCAGAGATTCAGCAACAATTTTGATACCCGAGAATCCGACTTGCTCGTTTTTAACCTTCACCAAGATTGAAGAAGGTGCAGTTTCACTCTTTGATGCCGATTAACATTTATATTTTGGCACTTTTTTACAATGAAAGCAATATCAGGAAGACACTAAAATAAATGATGGGTCAAAACCTAATGTTAAGCCTGGATTATACTCACTTTTAACTACATGTACATGTACACAGGATGGCTGCCGCACATATCCCATGATTGTTTGGAGAATTGCTTGTGCACGTCCTCAGAAAATAACGTTACACATTTGCGTGATGCAAATGCAATACCAGTGTAAACCATGTGACCACCATGTGACACTGTGTCCGCTGTTAATGTACTATTCTCGACTGTTATTGAGCACTAACACTACAGTTACAGTTTACATTTTAGTGTTTGCATTTTAAAAACCTCTCATGTACAATAGCTTTCAGAGCTACTGAAATGTCTGTTTTGCATAGCAGGCTTCTGGAAGTTTGAGATTAGTAAATACTTTTAAAAGTAAAGTCAGAGTCTTTTATTCAAGACGCAGCTCATGACAACAATCACAAAGACGGCGGGATGTTTTGAAGAGGAACAGAGCTCGTCAGTGTGTTTGACATCACTGTGCATGAAATCGCAAAACATTTTCCATTTGTAAATCAGATGAAGAGGGATGTTTTGGCTCTGACATGTATGACATCTAGTGGATACCTTAATGTTCAGTCTAACTATGAAATGATACCTAGATTTTAAAGCCAAGTGCATTGTGTAACAATAGTACTTTAGCAGTTAAGATCCTCTCCTAGTGACCAGAAGGTTTGAGGTTCATGTGCCACTGCTAGGCTTTAGGTTTGGATTGGCTTGAAGTGCGAGTCCCTTTGTGTAAAACTGACATGCTGATATAAAAGTGAATTAATTCCTGTGAATTATGAGTTGTCAGATTTTTTTCTTTTTTTTTGGCGGGGGGGACAACCGGAACAGATGCTAATGCAGGAAAAATGCTAAAACGATGCAACACTGCCAATAAACCTGAATTCTCTCATGTTTTTTAATGCATCATTCCCATGTATAGTTTATGAGACATCCAGGAAATGCAGAAAACCTCATAAACTGACAAAGCCTTCTTTACAAAGCATCTTCCTCTGTGTGTTTATTTTACAAAGGATAAAGCGGCCTAAATGTTGTGAGAAGTGCAGGTCAGATTAATTCCCATGTAAAGTCCCATAAGCAACGTGCGACTCAGTGTAATACTGGACAGAGAGCTCGAGAAGCCCTGCTGTCCATTTTTTTCCTTTTTTTGTCCCTCCTTTTATAGTGCCAATTATCCGTTCCAAGTCTTTTAATCATATCCAGATGACAGTCATGGCCATAGTGGACTGTAGACACCTGTGTTTCTGAGAAGCAGAGCTGTGAGAAGAAAGACCTTGGAGGACAACATTTCATGCCAGCAAACTCAATAAAGTCGAAATGTGAAAGATTTATCCACCAAAACAAAGGCAGCAATGGAAGAGCTATAGTACGTGTTGACAACCTTGAGACCTATGAAGAATAAAGCTGGTGAGAATTAAATGGAAGAAACATTTCTCTTTTTGTTCCTCTAAAGGACTCTGAGCCTTTTATTTATACAGTTTATTTTAAAGCACAGTCAAGGAAAAGCAATGAGAAATAATTAAATATTTAATTAAAAAGCTTAAAATTCCCATAACACCCAAAATTATTCATATCACAATAACTGCAAACGTATTATCACATGTGACAATATTCTATACGTCATGTTGCTTTTCTAAATGAGCAAGTTCAGACGATTCTACATGCGCTGGACCTGCAATGCCGTGATCTGACAAAATCAAGAAGCTTTCACGTGATCTCAACACATCTGAGACGCATGTGTGTGTATAAATATATATCTAGACTGTTTTCCTATAACAGCAAATCCTGAGTTATCTATTCCTCTTATACCACATCAATTTTCCAAGTATTACAATTATTTCTTTATTAAAGAACGTTATAGCAGCTATATAAACAGTCTAGCACCAGCCTCGATTTTTCTCTTTCTCTTTAAGTTAATAATAAAAAATACAGCTGACACGGGAGACTCCTTCCAAAAATATTACATAAACATGTCCTTACAGAAAACTTCACCATGTCAACAATTGCTCACATTCTTAAAAAATCTGAATATGTGGAGCGTCCGCCGTACAAGTCACCTGTGATTGAGCTGTTACTATAGAAACAATACCATATATTAAAATGAGCACATTAATATAAACCTGTGATTTGCTGTTAGAGCTGCTGTTATAGAAAATTAATCAACACCTTCTGATGAAGAGACTTCTATCTATCAGAGTAGTGAAGGCCCAGTTTGCCCCAGTTCGGTTTATTGATGCAGAACAAGAGCGCAAATTAAACTCAGTAGACAGCCAAACAGTGAACATGGAGCAGGCGTCAGTGGGCAGCAAACCCCTGTGTGCTTTTGATTAATATTGAAAAATGGTTGGTGGGATCCAATCGGTTGGGGCCTGGTGTGTCCCGTCTGAGGTGTTGGGAGTAAATGAATGAATAAATGAGAATGAGATGAGAGAGAGAGAAAGAAATGAGAGGGCGATGAGGCTGATTTCTGGCCCACCTGCTGCTGGAGATTTTCCACACGTGACATTTATCCTAAGGAGGGCATGGCAGATGCTTCAAAGTTGCTTTGTGAAACAGCCAAGAAAGCTGAGAACACTCCCGTCTTTCACATCACACACAGCTGGGAAAATCATTTAACCTGCGCTGGATGACAGAAGAGATTGACAATTCTGTGTTTACACTGTTTATGCTGGAGCTCTGTGAATTACATACAAACAGCATTGCCAACTATTTTCAGGGGAAAAGCTAATGCATTTTCAAAAAGTAGCTTGATGTCACCATATGGCGTCACTGAATAATTTGCATATGAGTCTTCATGACCATTTGCATATCAAGATGTTTTACATGAAGTTTTTCTGAAGACAAATAGAATAGAGTATTATCAGTATTATCAGATTATAATAGATTACAAGTCACTTATTATTGAAAAAAGTCTTTGGTCTTGGCACTATAGATGAACTATTTTCTTTTAAAAAAAAAAATCTACAACCAAAAATCAGAAAAAGTTGGGACGGTATGGAAAATGCAAATAAAAAAGAAAGAAGAAGAAGAAGAACCAAGGCCAAAGCCTTTATTTTTGTCACATGTACTCT
>JAOTRR010000038.1:1405310-1418850 GCA_028570945.1 Gogo arcuatus
CTTTTTTTGGAATGTGTTGCAGGCCTGAAACGCAGGAATGGATGTATATTAACAAGTTAAATGAAGTTGACCAACAAAACATGAAATATCTTGGGTTCATTCTGTCTGTAATGAAATACAAGTCAAAGCACATTTACAAATCACTGCTTTTTTTTATTTGCCTTTTCCATAACATCCCAACTTTTCTGATTTGGGGTTGTATTTTTTTTTTCCTCTGTTGTAAAAGATCTCATTTTTCAGCTCACATTTTAAGCAAAACCTTAACATACGGAATAAGACATAAATTACACAGTTAAATTAAATTCACTTCAGTCTTTTGTTACATGTAGTAAAGTATTTTATTAGATCATGATTAATACATGTGGTGCGTTATGAATCCACTAGTTATATTGCATGTTTAATTTCTCCTTATTTTACACTTCATCTGTCTGCACTGGCAAGGAAACATAAATTTGACATCTTAACATGCGTCACTGGGATGTTGGGGTTTATATTGGTAACAGACAGGAATTTGTCATACGCATGCTTCATGTCTTAAATCAATTCCTCATAATGAGTCTCAGCCTAATCACACAGGCTGTCATGGTGTATCTATAATGCAATTGTAAAACTAGCCATGTGGGTCTATTTATCATCACCGAAAGGCATGATTGGTCAGATAACACCACAATGGCGGCACGTATGTGGATCGGTATGAAATTATTCACTGCTTGGCTTGATGGTGACTAATGTTCTGTACCATTCTCTCTACTTTTCATTCTAAGATTTTCACTTTGGTTCCAGATTAATTTCAGCTTACAGAAAGGAAAATCAATTCTCAATCTATTTAATTTGACATGTGCGACGGACGCGGACCCCCTGCCACCCACCTGTGGGTAATTTATACCGTGAATTTTTTACCCAGAGTGCTATCATATTACAAAGAGAATTGAATCCATGGTCCCTGCGGTTTTCGCTAAATTTACCTTAAACTAAATCAGCTAAACCTACTGATGCTCAGCAGTCAAGAGGTCTGAGGTCTCAGCTGCACAAAAAATAACTCCACTTTTCATAGTTTTATTCAAACATTTTATTCATTTTATCCATTTACCCAGCAGTGGCTCGTGATTTTGGTGTTGCAGGACAGCATTAATAACAATATACTGCAGCCTCAAACAAAATGAAGTCAAGAGGTTATCACACGTGACTACTACTATCTAGTGAATTTTTTTCTAGTGAATAGCCCTGTAATAGACAGATGAGACTCGACAACAAAAAGTCATCCAGTGTACAGTCTAGCTGCAGGTTTTGAGCGGTTTTTGCGACAGGAGGTGTTTCCTTTCACTATGTTTTCATTAATCAGAGTTTCCAGGTTTCAGCAAAAATATTTATCTCAAAAACCACACAAAAGTCCTGAAACTAGTCCAAAAAATTTAGGAATTTGAAAAGCGAGACATATTTTTCATCTTTTTTCTTAGTGTGGGAAACAAGGTCACTGTGGTGCGCGCGCATTTCTGATGTACAGACATTATCCACTCCATAATCCCCCTTACCCTCTCCTAATCTTTACAATATCTCTTCCAGTAGACACGGTTCTGTACATCATGGACACACTTACACTGTACCTCTTTATGTGGAGATTCATTAGGTCCTATTCTGATTATCTGCTCTGAAGCATCTTATACGGAGTGTTTTTAAACTAGCCTAATTTGGCATATAAAAGGTGACCCTGGGAACCCTGTCATAAACTGTCCTGTCCTCTTGCTCCTCCCCCAAGTGTGGGGCAACAAGATTCCTGCCCCAGTGCTCCTCTATTAGCACTTGTTGCAGTTCCCATTTCTAACCACTAGGTGCAAAAATAATTCCATGGAGCTAAACAGAATAGTGAGTATTCTGCATTATGATTTATTATTTATAATTAATTAATATAATTATAAACTAATTAATACATAATTAGTGTTTCAATTTAATTTAAAATGTATGGAGTCATGAATCAGAGTTTTTTGAAGATTAACATTTGTTGAATGGCTGATATAAATAGTGGAGCTCCGCACCATCTGCCACTTACACCGTAGAAGGTCTGCTTTTTTTTTTTATCAAAAGACATGGATTCAAAATCCATTAAAGCTTGTTGGATGAAGCCGGAAAGGATGTCTGAAAACATATGGATGAAAAAGTATGAAAACCAAACTTCAAATAAACACTAAATGTATCTGGAATGTTCATGTTTTAAGTAACTAAACCTTCATCATTTTTCTGCCATTTTTATAATTAAACTTCTCTTTTGCTGGGCTGAATGATTGACCTTTCTGCTTTTTACTCTCCTACAATAAAGTCCCACTCAGTCTGACTGAGAGCTTTGACCGTGCAGATGTGTGGTGAAGTGTTAACCGCTTGTGAGTCAACCCTCTTTTTCTGATAAATAAGTAAAACCGATCCAGCAGATGGGCATAAATATGTCCTCCAAATGGAAGCTGACGGCTCACAAGCTCAGGGATATAGACAAGGCTCTTTGTTGATTTTTGTTTCCTTTTTTGCTGACTGATGCTGTGTTGAATGAGTGTCACTCAGTCCCTTGTGTGTCTAAGAGCATCTTGAGGGACACTGGAGTCTCCACTAAGTGGCCTTGGAAAGAAAAGACAACAGGTCAGTCATGCGTGTCAGAGAATTCTCAACCTAGCAAGGTGAAAGGAGATGGATGCTTTAAAAAATAATGATGCACTCTCCTGATAAATATTCCACCATATTCACTTCCTGTTGCCATTTTTGCATGGATGGATGTTAAGCAAAATATTTGTCATCACTGATCTGATAGCATCATTATTCATTAAAACAGTGTGTTATTATTGACTGAAAGCAGTAGAAACTCAAGAAAAATTGTTGAATTTGTTGAAATTGTTGAATTAGTTTTCTAGTTATGGACAAAATAAAACAGTTCCTGGTGGTAGACCCAGAATTTTTGGATCCTATTGCATAATTTCTATGCCTTGACCAACCTCTTTCACATATCTGTCAAATATGAGTGACATTCAGCTACATAGATAATTTGATTTAATTCCCTGGTTGAAAATGGAGGCCTCGAGCAGACCACCGTAATCCCATCCACTGTTGTCAATCTGTTTTGTCATGCAGTGACATTACAATACGACTTTCTTGACATGGACTGGTGTCTTGAGACTGACTGGTAACGGCCTTGTAAATCAAACATCAACTTTTACAACAGCTCAGCTGATAAACAGGATCCCCAATGACACCACCAAAAGCAATTTGGAGAGTTGGAAATTCCAAATAAATTATAAAAGTTATCTGACAATTATAGCTTCAGTTAAGTTATATTTGTAATTTTGCATCAGGTTTAACTCGGTTTGATAATGGATGGCTATAAGGTGCAAGATATAGGTAGGATACATTATCATACACTTTATAGCACAACCAAGTAGCAGGAAACACATAGTGGAACATAACCATGGAATACCATTTGGACAAGCCAAAATGAAACAAACCCCAGAAGTGGTGGAAAGCTGAGATGTTTTCCTGTGGTATCTCAAGATCTCTGTACAAAAACATGTAATATATAACATAGATATAGAACCAAGCAGACCTACAGTCTCAGAAATTAGGGTTCATGGATCTGAAAGCTGATAGCACCTAAATTCGAAGATTTGCTCCAACAGTTTTCAGGAATGATTTCAGGAATGATCAATCTTGGACCATTCTTTTGTTTGTTCATTTTCCTTCTGCTTTCCCTGATGGGGGTACAGTGGCACCAGGCTAAGAAGATCATCCAATAGTTTTCTCTCCCTAGATACAGATTCTGGCTCTTCCTGAGGGATGACATTTTCAGCCAAGTGTTAGATACACTATATGGCCAAAAGTCTGCACACACCTGACCATCACATCCATATGTGCTTATTGAACATACCTTTCCAGATTTATTTTCTCTTCGCTGTTATAATATCCTCCACTCTTCTGTGAAGGCTGCAGTGCGGTTAGTGTTTCTGTTCATCCCAAAGGTAAAGGTGTTCAGTGGGGTTGAGTGCAGTCAGGGCTCTGTACAGGACACTCGAGTTCTTCCACTCCACTCTTAACACACCATGTCTTCATGAAGCTCGTTTTGTGTACAGGGACACTGTCGTGCTGGAACAGGAACAGGTTTGGGCCTCTTAGTTCCAGTGAAGGGAAACTGTAAAGCTACAGCGTACAGAGACATTCTATACAATTGTGTCCTTCAGACTTTGTTGGAACAGTTTGGGGAAGAACCACATATGGGTGTGATGGTTAGTGGTGCACATACTTTTGGCCTGTGAAATCCACTGACGCAGATTATAACTCCTTCTAGTGGATCCCCAAACAATCCTATCCTACTATGATATTTAAACCATTAGCAACATATTCCAGCTCCTCCTGTAAGATCCCCAAGAACCCCCAGCCAACTGTAAGATCCTGTGTTGGCTCAGTGTCTCCATCCAATGGTCTGATACCGTTCTAGTGGGAACCAACCGGGGACATCCTTGTAAGGTGCCTGAACCACCTCAACTGACTTCTCTCATTTTGGAGGAGCAATGGATCTCTCTCTGATTGCTGAGCTCCTCATCCTATCCTATCATGGAGATTAATTCCAGCAGCCCTGTGGTGGAACCTAATTTCCAAACAGAAGAGTACAATTTTAGGAATCCCATCTTGAACCCTAGAATATTCAAGACTTAGTCTGCAATGAGGGTTGGAGTCATTTGGGGTTTGTTTTATCGTTCATATTCTGTACCAAATATCAAATCATGTTAAAAGATGTATAGGAAGGTATTACTGGACTAACAATTGTCAGTCACTAGTGGAGAATGTGGAAGGTTGAAATTAAATCAGAAGAGTGGATCTAAAATCTTCCAGGAAGACCAGAAGAGTGCAATTGCACACCCTGAAACTCAGTTTAATATCTTCCAGAGAAAGACTTATAAATATTCTACCTTGGTAACAGAGATCACAGAATTTTTCTAATTTTATCAGCCATTTCCTGAGTAACGACTCAAGTAAAAAGACAGTGAAGGTCTAACAGTTGTGTAATAGCTGCTCTCCTCTTCACAGTTGAACAAGCCTTCTTCATGATTCCATAGTGTCCTCTTCTCTCTCACCTTTAAAACACCTGCTTTCTGTAGCAGTAGAGAATGTTAGCGGTAATTATGCTGAGTGTCCCTCTCAACGCCCACATGCTGCTCTCTGCCTTTTCCCGTCTTCCTCCGGATGACATTGGATAAACATGTCCTCATCTGAGATGTTGACACGATTAACTTTCACATGCTGAGCTTGCTGTGTTACAGAATGCTTTAATCATCCATCCATCCCTCCATCCTTCCCACCTTCTCTTCATTTCTGTCACCTCTCTGGAGGTCACATCTGCAGAAACTAGAAGCTCCTGGATTAGGGGGCCAGAGGAAGTGCCAATTACCCAAACGCAGCCCACATCCCCTGTAGCCTACATTTCACATATGAAAAATTACACATGATTTCTTTGCAAATGATTCAGTCTTTTTTCATGAAAGTGAATGAATCAATACTGTTCAATGACACACACTGATTCTGAGTCGTTCTTTTCGTGCCATCGTGCTGATTGGCTTCTTCACTATTGCAAAACCCAAAACATGAAACATGGAAGATAAAACATTACATTTCCATAAATATCTATAACCAACTTCCTGACAAACAAGAAGAGATTTTATGTAAGTTTACCTCAGGGTTTCCAAAATGACCAGATTATGAATTTTCTGCAACTCCAAAACATTTTTTATTCCAGGTTTATAATTTGTGAATTGTTAATCAATATTCAGTCAATGTTTTGGCATATTTTTGTGTTTGTTTTCTTGACTTCTGCTGTTCCACTTGGTCACAGTCTATGAATTTTGTCGAGGAGCTAGCAGAAGTAGATGTAAGGAGAAATTTTCCATTTTTATCACATTTACAACTCCTACGCTAATGTGTCAAGCATGTCATTGTAATGAAGAACACTAAAGTAGAATGTACACTGTTCATCTGAAGGCAGCTTGTGAGAAGTGACTTCCAGGAACATTTCAAAATAGTAGCATACAAAACCCTTCTCCACAGTTAGAGCGATGTTGAGAAAAATGAACTTGTAAAAGGGTTTTTTTTAAAAATGGAGACTTTTCTTACAATCCCATTTGTAAATCAAGTGACCTCATATAGGGAAACCTTGGTTTGCATTATAGCTTTGTTTAGCCATGACGCAAGAAACTAAAGGAGCATTATGACCCATAGTCATTAGTTTAATTTGGTGTTAGACATGCAAACATGCTCTTTGGCATATGTATCCTCTTGTCAGCTCCAGGTTTGATTTTCAGACATTGATAGATCAGCAGCAGCCAGTGTGGATCGGCAGCAGCCAGTTGACCTAATCCGGAGTGTGGGACAACCCCAGTCGGCCACAAGATTAGAATCCAGAACCTTCTTGCTGTGAGGTGACAGTGCTAACCACTGCACCACTGTCATGAGCATTAATATACTTGTGGTGTGTAGGATCAGTTAAAAGCGGGCTGAGCAGCTTTCACAATTTTCCCATCTATTAACTTCCCTTTTGTATGGCTCTGCTACTAGATGGTATTCTTGTCAGCGTGATATTGCAAGAACGAGTGGTTGAATGTTTGTAGGATTTATATGGAATTATCATTGCAGCAAACAGATAAACTGATCGATTTTTGGAATTGATCTAAACAGGGTCAAGGTCACAGCAAAGTCAAATACCTGAAATAATCTTTCTTTAATAGCTTCCATCCTGTTTGAAGTGTATTTTAAGGCATACAAATTAGTGTCAAGAAGGACTAGACTTGCTGGCGATGGAGGTGTCCCTGTCCACGCTGTTGGCATGACGAGTTGTACATGTTCTCAGCTAGTTGCCCTTGCATTAAGATCAACGTTCTTAGAAATATACAGTTGTTCATCTAAACATTCCTCTTCAGTTTGTACTTTTGGGAAAATCTAAAGTTCTATCCAGAACTTTACAAGAGAGGTTTTGCCCTGAACCTTCGGGACTGAACAGATTGTTTTGTCCCTGTTTATATTTTGCTAGCCAGACAAGCTAAATCAGTTAGAGGTGGATTGAGTTGGTTAGAGTTGGAATCCCATTTAATAATCTTGCTTTTCTTCTACTTGATGCCCTAAAAACAGAAATAAACACCCATTAAAGCATATATGGCTTGTGTGTTTGGCCTGACACTTGGTTCAGCTGCTTCTTTTTAACATACTACCTCATATTAAACTTTGGTTTTATGAGCTTATGACTCGTCACAGCAGCGAGGAGTAAAATCATTGAGGAGAGAGTGAAAAGGGAGATGAAAAGAGGCGTATTTTTATCCTCCTACAGCCTCTTCTTCTCCCTCTCCTCCTCGGCTGCACGCTACGCCGCTGCACTCCCATTTATTGTGCCGAAGTAATTACTCCTGAGTAGAAGCTCATCAAGTGGAGAATTTCAAATGATTTCCCCATATTTGGGCCGAGTGAACCATGGAATATAGAAAATGATGAATTAGAAACGTATTTACCGCGGGCCGGATGAGGAAGGTTAAAGCAATTAAGCTGAATGGTTTCGCCTGGGAGTCCGAGAATCGTTCAGTAGAAGATACTTCGCTTCTGACTCTTGCACTCTTAATGTTTAACCCGCTTCTTCAGTTCACTACTTAGCCATGGACCCGGGGCTTGGCTTTACATTTTACAGCAATTTAAAAAATTACCCAATATACTTATCATTATGACAGTTAGCAATGTTAACAATATTGATGGAAATCCTGAACCCCAAACCCCTCCTCATTCTCGGAGATCCTCCTGTTAGCTCCTCTTTGTGCTAAATAGCCTTTTCACAATTTATTTTATTTATTTATTTTCCCACCATATTACCATTCTAATACCCAAACAGCATGCAGTAATAAATTAAACCACATTGTAATAAACCACATTAACATCATTTCATCCTTATAAAGTTGAGGGATATTCAATTTTAAAAACATGCAGGCAAAACCAAAGGCCTTGTAAATGATATTTTATTAGCATATAAATTACATTTATTCCCATGTTCTCCTATTTTTTATTCATGCAGATTTAAGCCCAGGTTAATGAGAGTGTACTGTGTATCACATTAAATAATGTGGCCATGTTATATACAGTTGAGGCCAAAAGTTTACATTTCATACATTTTTGCAAGTCAATTAGGGCGTCTACTTTTTTTCACATCATGTCACATCGTTTAAAAAAAACAATTGATTAGAGATGGATTTATTTCAGCTTTAATTCACCATGCAAGAATTCCAGTAGGTCAAAAGTTTACATACACCAAGTCTCTTTAAATAGTCTAGAAGATTCCAGAAATTGATGCAATGACTTTTTAGAAGCTTCTGATTGGCCAATTGTCATAATTAAAAGTTAATTGGAAGTGCACCTAACCTACCCCAGAGGTAACACCTTTTTACCCTTGATATTACAGAAAAACTCAAGCAACTCAGGAAAGAATTATGGACCTCCACAAGTCTGGTTCCTCCTTTGGAGCAATTTTCAAACGACTTAAGGTATCATGAGCACCAATGAGCATCAGTCAGGAAGGAGGCACAAATGAACTCCCAGGGATGAAAAACTTTGGTGTGAAAGATTTAACTGAACCCCAGAGCAACAGCAAAGGAACTGGTGAAGGAGTTGGAGGCATCATCAGGTACCAAATCTATGTACATCACAAAATCCTGATATGAATCCTAAATTTATGTGCGTCTGAGCAACCTGGCTGTGTTACACCAGTTCTGTCAGGAGGAACGGGCAAAAATTCCAGCATAGTATCACGAGAAGCTTGTGGAAGGCTACAACCACCAAATACAGTGGACTTCATTACATTTATCAAGCTGGATATGACTGGATCTATGCCTAAATCGTTTATATGAGCATTTACACAAGAAATTTGTGAGATTCATGAAAATCCCATCAAAAAAAAAAGTTCATATCCTACTCGTGCTCCTGAGCGTTTGAAAGTTTACAGCAGAATAAGATGAACTAATGTAAACCTCAAGTTGATTTACTTCAAATCATATCATTTGTATGGATTACTGCTCTTTTACTGCATCTGGAATATACTGTGGAGGTTAAACTGCTTATTTTTATTATGTTTACAGCATTCAGCAGACGCCCTTATACAGAGCGACTTATAGAAGAGCTTTATTTTACTGACATTAAATAAAGAATATAAAAATAAAGAAAGAAAGTGAGCTGAAACAAACATAAATTAAGACAAATAAAACTTTAAATCATTTAGTAATGATAAAAGAAGATTTAGCACTCAATTATTATTGTTATTATTAATAATAGTATCATATATTATATAATAAATATTTTTATTGCCTTAGAAGTGAGTCAAAATAACTTCCACTTCTGTTTTTTTTCTAGCTTTACCCTGATGGTTCATTTCGTGCCCCCAGCTGTCTGTGCACTTTACCTTTTATGGAGTTTTGTGGGCGTTGCTACATGCAAATGAGTTGTTTTAGGAACAGACTTGGTAATTTACAGGTGATTGGCATTCAACACACACACACACACACACACACACACACACACACACAGAATTTCTGAAAGAGACCTGGTGTAAGTAAATTATATTAAACCTGTATTTAACAGGTGGGTGTCCAGTGACATTGTACAGTACAGAGGCTGGAGTTTTACTCATCAGTTCATATTTTTCTCCATCTCTGATCTGTCTTACTGCATGTGAGAAGTTAAATCTAATCTGAAGAATCAACATTTTAAAAAAAAAACACACGGTAGACACTCATTGACCTGTATTCCTGAGGTCTGTTGATCAGACATGATGTTAACTGAAAGTATTTTGTTCTCTTTTTCATTGGTTCATTTACATCTGCTTCCTGATCTAATTATTCATGCAGTTACACCATGTATGACCTTGTAACGTGGACTCCCAGTCTCTCTTTGTGTGTGTGTGTGTGTGTGTTTACAGCTTATCAGCATTATTGTAATAACAGCAGGAAACAGGTTTCTCATTAAAAACAGATCCATGTACACAAGAACACAGCATGTATTCAATAATATATAGTATTTAGAAGCAAGTATATTTTATATAAAGCACATTTATTCCACAGAAACGTATTAAAGCAACAATAAAGCAGTTTATACAGTTATTCAGTTATTTATTTATTAAGATTTAAAACATGAGTGCCAGCTAATTAATCAATAAAAAGATTTTAAATAATTTTAAATAAATGTCACATTCTTAAAATAATGTGTTCCAGATAAACACCGAAGCAGGTAGGAGCTGGAACTAAAACAGTAAAATATTAATCATTTTATTTAAAAATATTAATCATTTTATTTAAAATTATATGAAATTATATGACTTTTTACACATATTACAGATCGATATATTCTGTATTTGCAAGTCGTAAAACAAAAGCTTTCTGTTTGTGAATGATAATTCAGTGGGCTGAATTTATATTATTGTTATTTATGTTCAGAATGTATAACTAACATTTATTCTTCAACTACAATAATGAAATATTTTATAAAGTAAAATATAGGAAGCATCCTGAAGTAAAATACAGTAAAATAAGTATTATCACTTATTTTGTTTGTTTGTTTGATTATTTAATTAATTAATTACTTTTTATGCCCAAATGTTTACTTCTCTTACACGGTGTTTCAGTCTATTCTATACTTTTATTCTAATTAGCTGGTTAAAAATGTATATTGTATTATATAATTTTGTTATCACGTGTATGTCTTAAATAAAGCATTAAATATAAAAGATAAAACCTGACCTCAGACTAGTGGGCATATCTTTAACTGGGACACATAGGCGTGTCTTTAATCCAGGACATAAACTCAAAACTTGACTTTGAATCATGTTTGTGGTCAGAACTATTTTTTTATGCATCGAAAAAGGTTTTATGGGAAATGGAAAATTTTGCATATAAACGTTAAAGGATTTCTTCTTCCTGCTTGAGGACATCCATATATGGAGTCAAAGACACGTCCAAATTCCTGCACATGGACTTTAAGTCACTGCTTGTTTGTCGTGAATCTTCAGATTCTTGTGTTTGAAAATTGATTTTTTTACATCTTTTACATATAATATTTATAAAATTCTAATTAAAACAATGCTTCAAGTTTATCAAATGAAATAAGAAACAGTTTTAAAAAATAGTCAATATTAGTGTCAAAGTGTTGTACAGTCTATTTATTTTAAAGTACATTTTACCCCCTGAAGTATAAAAGGCCCATTTTAGCGTACACTGCCTCGTCATTACTAGATATGAGTTTTATTCTCACTGGAGCTGATGATTACTTACTTGACCACTGGGTTTAAGGCCCCATTTGACCATCATAAAAATTTTTATCAGAGCCACTAGAACGTGTTCATCTTCTAAAGTAATGACAGATTATGATGAAGGAAAAAGTGAAAAGCAGATAAAAAGACCGGGCTCACAGACAGGACCGTACGTTTGTGTAATGTGTTATTGAATGAATTAGTGTGAGGATTAATGTGTTGTTAAATTGCGCAGCCTGCGTGCAAGCAAACGCCTTCGTCAGCTGGTTTTTACGGTCATTTACTTTAAGGCCACTTTGAACGCTCGACATCGTCTATTGTGCATTACTGTAAAGAGAGAGAGAGAGAGAATAATTCTGTTAAGATGCAAAGGAAAGTCGCAGCAACTTTCTGACAGTTTCATCATACGATATTTCACTCTAATGCTCACGTTTTTGGCTTTGATCAAACAGCAGTGCGCTATTCTGAAAGAAGCATTTGGCATGATTCCTGTGACTGAGTGTATATCTTCAAAACAACGCTTCAAGCAATGTGCACAGTGTGTGAATGACACTGAGAGAAGGAGTAGAAGCTCATTTACTCGACAAAACAAAAAGAAGAGGTAGTGAGGCAGCCCTTTTTTCCATCTCTGTTGTCTGTGTGGCCGCGACGTGGTATAAAGGTCATAAAATTCGTGCATGTAATATTTTTTACACTTAATTGCCAATAGTGAGTTTTTGAATGAACTTTGCGCTCATGTTTTGGTCAAACTGTCATTCCACAACATTAAATGTGAACATAAATGGATAAAGTGTACAAAGTATCATTCTTTAATTAATGAAAAAATGTAATCATTAGCATGTTGCTATGGTATAAGAGGAATAAAGCATGTGATGTTATCGAAAACTAATCAACTTTGTGAACTCTGCCTCATCACACCACCTTTGGTCTTTGATTATTTTCCGATAATAGCACAACACCGAGTGGGTTATTCCACACTTGATACATCGATCTATAACCATATAAATGTGCTTACAATATATTAAATTGCTGATTTAATTAATTAAATTGTCAACAATAAATTCCTCCAGCTTCGATATCCTTCTCTGAGGAATCACAGTATTCCATGAGACACTGGAAGCATTAATATGTCTCTAACTCCTCATTTACTTTGGCCTTCATTCTATCTCAGTGCAGTGACAGTAAATGTCCCTGACAGTATCAGGTTTAGTCCACTGAAAATGGTAAATGGTCAACATGTCACATATGTGACCCTCCATTACAAAACCGGTCGGAAGTCGCTATTTTAGTGTGGGCTAAAATAGTCTAATTTTAGATTTTGGCATAATATCAGAGTATAATATCTACACTTTCATGTTTGGAAAGAATTTTGCAGAAATTCATATGTTATGACCTTTAAAACATGCTTTTATTGAAAAGAGGTATTCAAATCTTGGTAGAAAATCATAAAAAAAGAGAGAACATTAGCCTTCATACTTTGTACGACTGATCGCATATTTCTTCAGAAAAGCCTTCATGTCTGGTATCATAATACAGTGGAGATTTCACACTTACTAGATACAGTAGTCATTTTGATGTCATTTCAACAAGTAGCCAATAAAGTGGTATAAAACCAACTCATCTTTGTGTAATCAATCAATCAACAAAATCAATTTGTTGCTATGCATGATCTATAAGGCGGCTTCAGAAGCCTTCTTATAGATAATGAATAGCATAGTTCCTGTATGAACCATAGCAGGAGCAATCACAGAGCTTTTAAACTTAAATCACAATGATCATTAAAAGTTGAGCAATTTAGCTACGGATTTCTTCGCACAACCCTGGGAAGAGGATATTATAACTGATATCAATAACAATGAAGGTGACTTTGAGGACAACTTTAACCCAAAAAAGACCAAATTCAGGTTGGTCATGGAAAGTGCTAAGCTGCCGATGCCAGTGATGTCGACCAAGTCGAGTGAAAGAAAGCTTCAAAGGTGAGTCACGTTTTTATAGCTTATGGGCAGTTACTGTGATCTTTCTGTAGTGTGATATGGAGGTTGTGATTGTGAGGGGCATCATAAACACGATGGGAATCGGCATTAATTTCATGAGTACGAGTTACATTTTGAAGTCTTACAGAAACCGACCATTACATCATTACGTTTATAAACACTGTGTTGAAGGCACATAAAAGAAAGCAACCATACACCAGGATGAGAAGTTTCAGTCACATTCAATTCCAAGACTTTGACAAAGAACTGACAT
>JAOTRR010000038.1:1457244-1467562 GCA_028570945.1 Gogo arcuatus
CACACACACACACACACACACACACACACACACACACACACACACACACCTTCTCATTGCACTGTAATGGAGGTGGAAAAGCATTTTGAGCTGAGCTGCTTATGAGAACAGACTACATAGTGAGGATCCCTCTGTCCTCTATCATGGGTAATAAGGAAGCCATGTGGCAGCGAGACACTAAATCGGGCTTGGCGTCGGCCACTCACACATCTCCAGAGAGCATCAGGCCTCCAACCTGTCAGACAACATCCAAGGCACAGCTAAAAGTGCAGTCATTATCCCAGAGAGGTCTGAATTCACCAGGAACCTCGGGCCAGTGGAGGAAAAATGCTAAGGACATGCTGATCTATCATTGTCACAGACACATACTTGCCTTTCTTTCTTTTTCAAGAAAATGGTTCTAAAAAAAAAGGAATGTGATGTCTCCTCAATGAACTCCACGCTGACTCTAATTAGGTGTTACATTCAGATCCCTATTGATTGCATGTTTTTGCTTCTCTCTGCCACGTCAGTGAGCTACATAAAAGCAGACAGATGTGGAAAATACACTCATGCAAATGTAAGGAAGGGGGTCGGAGTCGTGTGGTGTGGGACTCTTGGTGCTTTTGTGCCGCCGGTGAGAGTGTCTGTTTATGTGTGAAGTGAAAGTATGTAGATTTAATCATAGCATTTCATGTAATGGGACGCCTGCGGCACGAGTAATTTCTGCTGAGAGTAGCGGTCCTATTGACAGCATGCAGCCCTGATTACACTCCATTAAAGAAACGTAAGATTATCTTAATAGTAAACTGGTCACGTGACGCCGATTTCATCAAGAGCTTTTGCCCATTAGGGCTTCAAAAAGTGCTGTTAAAATGGCATCTCCTCTTTCTAAAGTGCGAGCAGAAGCCTCAGCTTTAATCTGTTCAATTGAGGTGCTCTGATTTTCATTAATGATTAAAACCGTGCCGGAAAACTTTGGCTATGTATACGGCGAGCAGCTGTGGCTTGCTGGGTAAATCCTCCACGGATTTGTTTCTGCTGTGGAGCAGGTGGGAGTGTGTTAAGATGTTTTAATTTGTTTTAGAATGGAATTTATTTCAAATAAGAGTGAAAGTCAAGTAGAAATTGCAATGCATGAGACATTAAAAGGTTAAAAAAAGAATAAACCTCTGTATGTCGTGCTGTTATAGGAAAATAATCAACAACAGGGTTGCATGATGAATCAGAATTACTGATTCATGAAGTTGATTATATTCCTATAACGGCACATCCTGAAAATATTTATTCCTCTTAGACTACAGCAATTTGACATTTTCTTTTATCCATTTATAGTTACGTTTAGTGTTGTGGAACAAGTTAGTTCCTGTTGTCACTTATATTAGAGCAGTCGTTCCCTCTTGTTTTCAGCTTTACCTCTGACTGTTACAAAGTGCTGACACTGGAGACTCCTTCCATAAAATGTTAAATAAACACATTTCGCCTCATGGAAAACTTCACCATATCAACTTTGTTTTGTTTTTAATCAATTTATGTGAATGTGCTGTCACTAAAGAGAGTGAATGTACTGTTACTATAAACACGGTAACATATTAGAATGAGCACATTAATAGTAATGCTGTTATAGAAAAATAATCAACACCTTCTGACCCATTAGAATCCAGCATTCTTGGATAATATGCTAATATTTACATGAAACTTATGCAGTCCAATCTGTGCCGAATGAGCCTGGTGGGGGAGGTGGAGGGGCGACAGAGGAATGCAAAGATCATTGCAGTTCTGATTGCTGTTACTGCGTGTCAGCATGTAAATTGTGTCTCTGAGGACGTAGCCCATGATCGTACAGATGGTGCTGGTAACGTGTCTTATGTCTTGTCAAGATCTACATTTCTCTACCTGGAGGCTTTGATCGATGAGGCAATTTGAGCAAGTTGTGTTGAGAGATACATCAGGAAGGAGACAGGCCTGGAGGCACGTGATGCAGAAACCCTGGTTTGTGCTGTCACCCATCGGCAGGTCTCTGGATCTATCGTGGGTCTCCAAGGAACAATAAGTGGCATAAATATGCAAAAAAAAGCCCAAAGCTTCAACTTCTCCCCCTTCAATGCCAGGACGCAGAGACACCTGACGACTTCCTTGATCTCACCTACAGGCATGCATTCCCTCCTTGCAAGAAATCCTAGATTTATGTATTAAAGCTTTGGTTGCAATTTCTTTACACTCATTTGCTTGCCTGATCTCAGCCACCCGCTGAAACATTCTTCTTTTTTGGCATGTAATCTCTTTATGGGGCTACGTCTTTACCGAGGCAAATCCGAACAGGAGCCATGTGGAGCTGTGGCGTCCGGAAAACGTTATGATTTGAAATTCAACCGTACAACGGTTTATGTATTATGAATACGCAGTGTAGGGCTTACAGATGAAAGTGGACACCAGACACGCATGCATACAAATGAAGCACATAGCAGAGCTGGGATTTTTTGCAGCTGGATGTATAATGTATAATGAATGCTGGAGGAAGGATATTCGTTTTATTTTAAAGTACAACAGTAAAAAGAATTGTTATAATTGAACAAACGTGTGATTTATTTTCTTTACTTTTGCAGTGTAGTGTATTGCATGGTTTGTTGAGCAGTTAGTCTCTGTAGTAAAGTAGATTTGGAAAGCAGAGTCACACTGGCTTTGGCAGACAAAAGAGGAAGAGCAAGGTAATGGGCCGTTAGCACTGTTTTGGTAAAGCACTGGGTGTTACAGGAAAATAAGCAAATCGCTACTTAAGGACATGGCTGTTGGTTCTAAAAATATGCTGGAAGAGTGCAGTGCTGAAACTTGCTTGTTGCTGGTTTCTTTCACGATTGCTGTGTGTTTGAATTGAACCCTGGTGCATTTACCTCCTGGGTGAAGGGTGCTGTGTTTGGGCAAGTGCAAACACAGTAATCATGCTCAGGTGTTGACCACAACATCCAGTCGAAGAGAGCGGTGGTCTCAGGCTGCTAGTGTGGTTTGATTGTAGAGTGTGCTCAAACAATTCAACCCTGATAAATAATAAATAATAAATAACTAAATTAATGAAAAACTTTTCAAAGAATGTTTTCAGCCGTTTACACGCCTTTTGTTTTTTCTTCTCTGTTGAAACCTGTGCAGCTTGAAAACCAATTGCACCAAATCGAAAACAAACCAAAGGTAAGAATTTCACTCTGGGTTTTCCCCAAAGTATTGCAGCACAGAAATCATTGTTGAGTGGTTGAGTGAGCATCTCTTTAAAACAGGTGAGTCTCCCTACCAGTTGAGATCAGCTGAAATTTACTCTATAACGCTTTTGGGAAACTGGGCACTGAAACTAATAGATGAGAAAGTACTCTAAGGAAATGAGGAGAAAACAGGGGCTACCGAGCGGGGCACCCCAAAATTTCACCGTATTGACTGGAGATTGTGAGTTCTGAATGCCAGGAGTCTCAGAGAGCATAATTTTCCTGCTGCCTGGATGTGAAGGAGGACATTCATTTCTTCCCTGTCAATCAGAGCAGTACCAAGTCAAACATGCTTAAACAGAATAATACAGCTCGTCTGCCCTTCTTTATTGATGACACTGCATGAGACAGAAATTTGGAAAAAGATTTGAAAGAAGACCTGGCTTTTTGACCTTCAGTGTTGGTAGCTGTGGTGTAATATTGGTGAATAAGCCAGAGGCTGGGATTTGGTAATGGTTAAATTGGCAGAAAATGGGGGGAAATTCAGTGGTATGGTGGCACAGGAGGCACTGATGCTACCACACATCTCCAGGGTTTATTCCTGAGCTTGGTCACTCTGGAGTTTTGTACTGTATGTTCTCCCCATGTCCATGTGGGTTTCATTTGGGTTCTCTGGTTTGCTCCCATCTCTTAAAAGTGAATTGGCTAAGACAATTTGCCACTAGTTGTGAATGAGTGTCCCGTGATACCCTGGTTTCCTGAGATGGATTGGTGCTCCATCCAGGGTGTATTCTGTTATGTCCCTGGACATATGCTTTAGCTTTGTCTTTCTCTCCCTCCCTCCCTCTTGCTACTAAATGTTTAGGATTTCCAGAAAGAGAACTGAATCAATCAGTGTAGGAAGTGGCAGATTGGGGAAGTCATCATTTGCATTTTGATACATTTGCCTCAAAATATGAATCCAGCATCTGAATCCTTGGTGTCACTTCCCACTGATACAACAATGCTGATGTTAATTTGATTTGAGAGATGAGCAAAGAGAGTTGTAATAATTCCAGTGTTCTCATGACAGGCTGTGGCTCCACCGTGATCCTGACCAGGATGGAGTGGTTACTGAAGATGTATGAATGAAGGAATGTGGGAAAATTGCAGATGGGCAATGAGCATGGCTGGAAAAGTTGTTCATACTTGCAAAAGCCTTTCATTCATTTGTCCGTTCTTGAATTTGGGTTGAAACATGATTTGATGATGTTCTCTTGATAGTGGTCCTCTGTTCTTGAAAGTACACAAGAAGGATAGCATCATATGCATCTGCATAAACTATGCTGGATATATAATAAGAGTTAAGCACTGAATAATTCAGACACTGAACAATCCAGAAAAGTCTGGACAGACTTTTCTTGGCAACAAACCCAAATGTCATCTCCATGTCCATGAAATCTTTGATCTCACTTGTCAAATTTCAGTCCCACAAAAATCAAGGTTAAACCCTCCAGTAGTATTGTCTTACCCTCCATATCAACACAATTTATATCCATATGTACAGCAAATTAATGTGACACAAGAGCCATTGCTAATTGGATGAGAATGTGTACTGAGGCAAACCAGGGTGAAATCCTATAGCAGGGTTGAGCGCACAGCTGGACGTAGGTATCTCCATAATTCAAAGACAGAAACACAGATAAACAAGGTCAAGAACACAAGGGACTGCAAACAAGGAACAGCATGAACACAGCTTAGTCTTTCCAAAACACGGCCACTTGACAAGGACAATATATCCGGACAGCAACAGAGGAACATTCCAGACAGAAGGAAATGCCAGAATGCTATATGGTTTTGTGGTATGGACCTTGTTTACCATGTTTCTGACTTATTATATTGCCCAGTCCACTGGTGCTCTGAGACCTGTTATGGATTTCAGGTGTGTTTTTTTGTTTGTTTGTTTTTTGTTAGAAATGCCTCAATAAACAGACTCACAGCATGCATCCAACCATCTCTAGCTTTGCTATTTACAACATCATGAAAACAGATGGTACTAAATCACACAATAGTTGTTCGAAGCTAAAGAAAGAAATATTTCAGGGTAGACTAAGGATAATCTAAAAGCACTAGCTTCTGGCTTCTGGAGATGACATGGACGAAATGGTGCACTCAGACAAGTGCTTTGGATAGTTAAAGGGTTTGGCTTTCTGTAATGAACTGTGAAGCCATCTAGACCTAAGGGTTCCCCCAGTGGGACAAATCAAAATGGAACCAAATATCTTGGTACCTGCGTCCTATGAAAGTGTTTTATTCCTCTTATACCACAGCAATTTATCAATGCTAATGTTTTTATTTAGTAAAGAACAACACATCGTGCATTTTATCCCATTTAATGTTCACAAAACAAGTACGTTCCTGTTCTCATTTACACAATAGCAGCTATAAACAGTCGTTCCCTCACTTTGCAGCCTCACTTTGTTAATAAGACAAAAAAAACACACAATCCTGAATATGTTGGAAAACAGCTTTACCTCTGACTGTTACAAAGCACTGACACTGGAGACTCCTTCCATCAAATATTGTAACTAAACATCTCCTGACAGAAAACTTCACCATATCAACAATGACACATATTTTTTAAAACCGGTTATGTGGAACAGCTGCTGAATGAGCCGTTACTATAGAAACGATAACGTATTAGAATGATATATTAATACTGCATAAACCTGTGATTTGTCAGAGCTTCTTTAATAGAAAATTAATCACCTTCTGACATATCAGAATTGAGATTTCACAGAGAATATCAACAGAAATCTGGTTTGTTGTATAATATCACAGGCATGCCTACAGAGAAGTTTCTAACCCTTTCATTTATCTTGTGAACATGCCTTTGCAGATGTTTTGTGTCAATCTCTGGTCATTTATTTCGAGTTTTCTTGATTACCTGAAAATGTTTTGTGACTCATCCTCAAGCAGTTTGCTAAATGAAAGTGTTTTTCCCCTGACAGGTCAAACCTCCCAGCCTCAATATTCTTTAATATCATCTTAACCACACCTGAATCGTGTGTGTGTGTGTGTGTGTGTGTGTGTGTGTGTGTGTGTGTGTGTGGCCGGGTATTGATTGCGCCGGTAAATGCTCGCAAGCTTTCCGATCTGACTGACAAGGGATGGCACGAGGAAGCATAATCAGCATAAAAACTCCGAAAGTCTCTTAAGTGCGATGCAGGGAGTCTGGCCGCGCTCTAACCCAAGACCTTTTATTGTGATTACAAAAGGGAAAAGGGAGTTGCAGCTGTCAAATATGCTTATCATGTTCATATATTACTGAATTACTGTAAGTAAACATTACTGCTCTCGGGTCTTCATTAGGATGCAATCAGCTAAAACAAAGTCCTGTTTATTCATAGCAGAATCTTTATTTATTTATTTATTTATTTATTTATTTATACAACAGTTCCCGTGTGATTAAAGTAAGAAAAGAAGTTGAAGAATAAACCAACACCTGAAATCAATGTTTAATAGCAATGTTCTTCACTTAGAGTGATTGACAGCAGCACAGCATCATCTATCAAACCAAACCTAATATAGGCTGGAACATAAAAAGAACAAACGATCAATGAACTGTTTTCCAGTGGAAGAACTTTTACAGCTTGGTGGTTAAGTACATTCTGTGGTAGCACATACTAGTACTGGATGTTCCATGCGTGAGTTTTTCTCATCGGTGGGGTTCTTTATGCAGGTAATAACACTGAAATCACACTCCTCTACAGACCAAAACAACTGAAAACAACATGACAAGCTGCTTTTTTAAGAGAGAGAAAAAAAAGGCTGGCGAAGGAACGACTGTTTATAGCTGCTATAACATTCTTGCTAAAACAAGAACGAACTTGTTTTGGGGATGTTGAGGACATTAAATGTAAGTATAGATTGTTCTTTTTTCTCAATGTTGTCATTCTTTAATGAGTAAAAATTGTTTAATTGATGTAGCATTAGATGAATAAAACACTTGCTGTTCAAGGAAAACAATCCCCTTCAGGGTGAACAGTAACTCTCATGTTTTATTCCTAATACTGTATAACAGATTCCCACTTTCAGACCTGATGTAGAGCCAGATTAAAAACTAAACTGCCTTTGAATGTCTTTATACGTCCCAAACAGTACAATCTTCAGGAAGCATATCATTATTATTCATTGAATCTTTAATACAGAGTAAAATCAGGACATTGGCGTATCAGCATATTTGCATTTCTAATATAAAGTATGTCGAATTTTCAGGCCTTGCTTGAGCTGTGACATTGAACAATGTTCTATTTCCTGTGCTCGATATCTTAAGTGAGGGGTTGAGAGGGGCACTAGTCTATTAGATTGTGCACTCCAGTTAACCTTCATTACGGCACGAGCGCTATGATTTCATTTGCAATTCATCTTTTTAGAAAATGTCTTCGAAATCAACCCGAGGTCATTCCGGCTTTGAGTAATCAACCGCAACGGCTTTTATATATTTATATATCCAAGTTTTTTTTGGCTTTCACACCCTTGTGTGGGAAGTGTGGAAAATGTGCTTTAGTAGCTTTATCGATACCATCCTGTTTTTTGTTAAAAGCAGATACTTGCACAAGGGCAACAATTAGTGATGACTGATGATTTGCCCTTTTTTTTTTTTGCTCAGGTTTTGATTAACTGATGAAAAATTCCTCCACGCTTTCTTTTCCTTCAAGGTTTTTGGACAGGTAATCACTTCTATTCATTCACACGCAGCTCAGCGTCAACCCAGATCTCTGCTACATGACCTAACTTCATCAGTGATTTTTTTCTTATTTTTTATTCTAACCTCTTGTCTTTTCTACCTGCTTTCTCTCTCTCTCTCTCTCTCTTGATCTTCTTGTCTTTGCAGCTTTCACGTTAAAAAATCACACAGAGTGCCGCCGTGAGCTGTTTGTGTTCCTGCTTTGGCTGAAGAGTGTTGACACTTCCCAAAGGTCAGATCAGACACATTGTTGAAAAACGATTTATTTATTGTTCCAACCCGATCTCGGTCGAAGAGAAACATTAAGTCCAAAGCTCCTCTGGCGTTTGTGTATTTTTTATCATTTATTTTCAGGTTTTCACTCTTTCTGTTTTAGTTGAGAACAAATGCTACAGGAGGTGAAGCCAGAAATAATACCAAACACAAGATGTAGGAACAAGGACGAACCAAATTCAACCATAAATAGAAGTTGCACAGTGATGACATCACATGGCGATGACGGGTTAATAAGGATACAGAACACAGGTGTATCCTTTATTTAACTTAGGATTCAAATCTGCAAATAATCTAATTTACAGTCAGTTTTCATCAGTTGATTAATAATTCATGACCCTTCTTCTTAGTTACATAAGACATAAGACAAAAATGTTTGTTTTTAAACGCATTAGAGAAAATGAAACCTACTGACCAATCAGAATCGAGAATTCAACAGCAGTGCGATACTGTGAGTTAAATAGCTCAGGTACATGGTCAGCATTTTTCATGGTACTATACTATACAAAACCAACAGTACATAGGCTTATTTATAGAATTATAAAATAAGCTATATTTATTTTAGTTTGTTCATCCATATAGTTTAGATATCACTGATCTATTTCTATGTACTTAATTATTTCGTTTTTAAAAAGATGCTAATAATAAAAGCCATGTGTACAGACGAATCTGTCAGGGTGCCAATATTTCCGCCCATGATTGGTCAGAGTGTGCGGAGGATCTGACCCTCTGTGTTTTTATTTCAAGGAAATGTATTTTATTAGTTTGACAAATTTCTTGGAAAACGGTTACAAGCTGGAATAAGTAAGCGGAATTTTCTTTGGATTTCATTCAAATCTGGTGTAAATACTTTTGACACGGATATGTGTGACCTTGTAGTATTATTCGATCTTGCCGTATTAAGGTCATGTGACATCAAACCTCCACCCCCTCCACTCCCAACCCCACCCCGGAATATGATCAATATCTATTCCTTTGTGAACTTTATCTCAGTTCCATCATCCATATCATTCTTTCAGTCTTCTAGTGTACGTTGCTCAAGCGCAATCAGGCGTGTGCTCCGTGACAGACGGTGATCATCGGGGGTTTGCAAGTGAGTAAGAGCTCAGAGAGTGAAGAGATTGCATTTCTGCTGAAGACCAATCAGAGTTCCCCACTAGGATCTTCCCATCATCACAGGCCCATTTGAGAAGTTCATCAGTAGAAGCATTAATCCTGATAATTTCAGTCCCGCTGTTCTTTGGCTGTCAGACCCGTCAGGCCACATCAGAGAACAGCACTAAAGCGGCAAGGAAGCCTCGTGCCGTTCTTCGATAATTAGACTGCCATGTGTTCGTCCCTACAAGGTAAAACGGCTCTTGTTAAATGAAGAGCTGTCACAATTTAATTGTCTCCACTGAGACTCGCAGGGAAAAAGGAAAGGGGGCGAGATGTACTCCTGCAAACACGGCCTAAATCATGAGAAAGCTGAAGCTGAAAAATGACTTGAGCCTCTGGATCGCATCAGCGCATCATTTCCTGTTGGAGGACACCATGGCTTTGTGGCAGTTTGGATTAAATAGAGAGCAACTATTTTAAAAGTGATCTCTCTCTCTCTCTCGTGTCATTCTGGGACACTGTTGAGTTGAAGGAGGAAAAAATCAATTTATGTTTACTTGGTTTTCAGCCGGACATATTGATCTTACAGCTAGATTAAAACGCCAGCGCTTTTTAAAACCCTCTTTCGAGTCACAGTCGGGGATTTCAGAACAACAAAGTGGCATCCCAAGCAATTTCAATCTCACGAAGGAGGCAGCTGGGGGCCATCCTGCTCCTCTAAACTGAACCTGATCTTCCAACAGTTACCACTCAGTGTGATTTCACTGGATTTCAAGAATGTGAATAATAAAAGGGAAGTGTAAACACTCGCCTTTAAAGATCCACAGACTTCAGTTCTTCTGAATGTGTAACTGTGACCCCATGCTGTTAAAGCAATAATCATCCTCAGCTGGTGAATTGGTCAGGCGGCATTGATTAATTTACTATAACAGCAGCTCTGACAGGATTATGTGCTCGTTCGTACTGTGTTAATACGTTATCATTGCTATGTATATACACTGCAACCCCGCTATAACGAACTCCTTGGGGGACGTCCAAATAGTTCGTT
>JAOTRR010000038.1:1468087-1485027 GCA_028570945.1 Gogo arcuatus
GTTCGTTATACCGAAAAGTTTGTAATACTGAAATGGACCCACTTGTCACACCAACTATACTGTATGGTATATGTTGTGTTTTTTATAGTAGCTCTGTCTGCCATGATGGTGTCTATAGTAAAGGATGCTCAGCAATATGATCAGATTTTATCTCACTACAGCACAGTGGTGCTTTTCTGATCTCTGTACATGCCCAGTTCTCAGTCTCCGTCTCTGGCGGCCTCCATTACGCCGGATTGTGCTAGCACCATGTGCTCAAAATGGCTTCTTTATGCTCCTGAATGATAATGGGTATTTTAGACTCATTTACTGCAAAATGGATCGGTGAGACCCAGAGTGACCACTTGTTGGACTTCAGAGGCTGGCCTCAAGCAAATCTATGGAGTAAGAGATAAAACACGGTGATGATTATTGGGAGCATTCCTCAGGAGATGGTGTCATTAATGACGGTTAAAATCTTTAAAAGTTTGAAAAAGAAAGAATGGTTGTACAAAACATTTCTTTTTTTTTCAAAGCATATTCCAGGATTTTCTGATTAAACGAACTGCTTGGCCATGTGGAAAACTAGCTCAAGTTGTTAAGGAGAAGTAACAGCAACAGGAAGTCAGGAGTGATGCCAAATTGTGCATTATGTATTCATGCTAGATCATTAAGTGTAAAAAACATGCATGTGCATGATTTATGTGTGTCTGCTGTATAGCAAAGACTTTTTTTTTTTTAATGATTAATATAAGTTTAATATAAAGCTGTCATGTTTTGACTTGTGGATCAACACGATGTCATGATTGAAAACTCATCCAGACTCTTTTTTGATCCAAATGATAATAATGCTCAAGGTAAGAGTAAAAATTGGGGTTGCATCTCACAACTTTAACTACAAATCTATCTAAAGTTAGGTTACATAATGATGGGGTTTGGGATAAATAGTTAAGCTGTTAACCTGTTACTTTTTCAATTCCAGCTATTTTCAGAACGCAATCAAATAATCCATCTTTGTTTTTATACAAATAAAAGGCTAAATGGCACTTAAAGAGGTTAACCCAGGGTGGATTAGTAAATCCTGAAAAGTGGTTAGCGGAGGACGGCTCTGCGAAAGTTCCTGCCCAGGGCTCTCCTCTGCTAAACGCTTTTCACCTCATAAACTCGTCCACCAAATCGTCAAAGTCCAGCTGACTAACAAGCTCTGACATAACACCCGGCAGCGACCGCATGTTGAGTCCTCTTTAGTTTAAAGTTCATTTGTATTCTAAACCATTTTGGAAAATAAACACTTTCTGTCTTCTCTTTCCTTTTCATTATTAATATTATTATTATTTGCATTGCCACTTATAGTGAGGGTTTACAGTTCTCAGGGCTTTTTAGCCTAGCTTCAGTTAAAAACAGTTAGGACTTACCATTGCTCACACATTCATTCCATTGGTTATGAATTTATTTTGTTCTGCTTTTACATTTTTACATATCATATTGTATGTGATGGCGTAATGGACGCTCCGTCTAATCATTCACGTGAAATCTGTGTCTGTGCTCGTTAAAGGCCCTGTTGGCCAGAGCCCCTGGGCCGACCCTCAGTACTCCCGATCAGTTGTCCATCCCCGCGTACACCCACGGCTGATATCTGGCAACATCAGGTAGGTTTTACTTAACTGAATTGACAGATATGGTATAATGTTCATGTTCCTTTCAGGTGAAGTTTGCAGTACATGCTTGCAATAGATTCAGCTAATTATATCTTTAAGGGTTGAGCTCCTTTTTATCCACCATTTATTCAGCTCATACTAAGTCACAATGGATCCTTTTACAAGCTAGTGGATTATTCTTTATTATATTACAGCCAAATTAATGCTACTGGGTTTTTTCAGCTTTCAAAAAAGAACAAGAACATTTTTACACACTTACCCATGATTCAAATGCTGTACTGTCTTGTCAAATCCAATACAGCAAGCTAATTAGGTTTTAGTGTTTCAGGCAAATGTGCAAAAGTGGGCTTAATTTAAGACAAAAAAAGCCCTTTTTGTCATTTTAAACAGCGCCAGAAGGCCTCTGATTCAAAGTAGTCACTGAAACGTGTTGTCTTATTTATCTGTGTTTCAAGTGACAATGTTTGGAGACGTGGATATGCAATTTACTACTCAAATCCGGCAGACAATAATGTGTAGCTTTGCCAGTCCCTTAGCATTCTCGGCAGGCGTTCGGTCCCACTCGTGACTAGTGAGTGACAACAAGGAGAATAAAAATAACAGACTAACGGAGGCAAATAGAAAATGTGTTTGTAAAACATTTGCTTTATCTGATGTAAATCAGGATCTGAATGGAGGGCGGCATGAATGTCGGCAACATCGTGTCGATATTTTGAGAACTTCACAGTAAGGATGGCACTTCTTTTTGTTTTTGTTTTTGCGTGGTTGTTTTCTCTTTTCTTCTTGTGAGGAAAATATCAACTAAGGACATACTGTACGTGTGTGTTTCTATTACAGTAAATTATTGAGTAGTGTGATGAAGCAGATTTACTTTTACCTCCCTGCAGTTGATTATTTCCCTTTAACAGTACATAAAGAATGCTTTCTTCTTCTTCTTTTCTTCTTCTTGAAATTTGTCAATGATTGCAATGTTTTATTAAAAGCTCTAACAATTTTTCTACCGTGAAGTCTTGCCAACCACATGTTACATTTCTGTTTATTATCCTCATTTTGGGGATATCACAGAAGAAAGAAGAAAGGATTCATTGCTAGACTTAGAGCAAGTAATAAAATGAAAGTAATGATGATCTTATTAATACAGATATGCTAGCATTAAGGATTTTTTTTTTTTAATGGAGTGTTGTGCCAGGCCAAACCTGTGGCTGAGCTTCTATTAGTCTAGCGATCAAAACTTAATCATATCATAAGCTAATTGGCCTAAAGAGGAAAGTGCATGATCAAGAATGACCAAATCATGAAATAAATATCAGTATAAGTCATTCAAACTTCTGTAAATCAAGAAGTCCTCCAACTTCTGATTTCGCTTTTTTCTTTTCTTTGCCCACAAGGCGAGTGGAGTGATCACGGCTCCTCAGGCCTTCATCCATCCTCGCAGCCATGCCCAAGGTGATCTGCCCCATCCATTCTTATCATCTAGTTGTCAATTGATCTATTACCCCTGCACCCTATTCACTTAATGGTAGAGTGATTAATTATCATCACCTGCGGTGCAGACAGAAAGAGAAAGTGGAGAAAAGGAGGGGAAAATCTTATTGTGGATCCTTTTTTTCTCTGCCTTTTGTCTGTAAGACCTTGGATTTATAAGGTGTTCTCTAAAGTCAATAACGTATCGAAGAGTTCAGGTGAATATGAATACCAAGCCTGCTCTGGCTCACTGGTAACAAAACCTGACTTGAACCTTTTTGCTTGATTTGTTTATCAGCTGCAGGTATATAAGTCATTAGAAACTCATTTTTCTTCATACATTCACACTGAATCTGGAATTGGTATTGCACAGGATTGCAGTTCAAATGTAAATTCTGTTCAAAAGGAGATTATATCACTGGTTACTGGCATGAATTTGAGAAAAAATGGAGGTGTGGAAACATCTGAAGAATCTGTTAACTCAGTATCAAAGGCAACAAATCCACTTGTGGTTATTTTACTTCCTCTATAAGACCTGTTTTTCTTCCTATGATGGATTATTTGTGAACAAGCCCACACTTTTAGGTGAATGTTGCGAACAAATTTGTGTAAAAGAAGCATTGTAAATGCACTTTACACTACTCCAGCCCACACTTGTCATTGTGCGTCATGATCTCAGGCTCGTGTGCAGCTGCTCGGCCATGAAACCCATTTCGTGAAGCTCCTGGTGCGCAGTTCTTGTGTTGATGTTGCTTCCAGAGACAGTTTGGAACTCTGTAGTGAGTGATGCAACAGAGGATGGAGGATTTTTACTTGTGATGCACTTCAGCACTCACTTGGTGAGTTTGAATGGTCTACCTCTTCATGGCTGAGCTGATTTTGCTTCTAGAAGCTTCAATTTCACAATAATAGCACACTTGACCTACAGTTGAGTTGGTTTTATGCACCTGTTAGCAGTGGGTATGGCTGAAAACACATGAACTCAGTCTCAATCAAGGAGGGGTGCACATACTTTTAGCCATATAGTGTATCTTGGAAACCTTCTTATGAACGCCTAACCTGTTTGCTACAGTATATCAATTTTGAGCCAAAAACCCTCTTCTTCTTCTTCCTCCCATCAAGTTTTCTATGGCTTGTTCCTCTGACGGAACCCTACAATAGGAGGTTTCCCTATCAAAGAAAATACAAGAAAAACTTCTTTAGGATGTGAAGAATCCTTATATATTTGTGAAATCCTCTTATAAACATCTAACCTGTTGGTAGAACATAATTTAGAGCCAAAATGGACTCCTTCAGACACCATCTACAGTCTTATCTCAAGGGTTCTTTGGCTTGTTCCTGTGATAGAGCACTTAAAATTTTTATGTGGAACCCCGCCACAGAGGGTTTTCTATCAAAGAGGGTCCAAGAAGAATCCATTTAGGGTATAAAGAACCCTTAATTATCTTGAAAAATAGCTGATCAAAATTTAATTGTTCAGTCCAACATAACGATTTAGACCTAAAACCGAATTCTTCAGACAACAGCTATGGACTTACCTTACTTGGCTTGTTCCTCTAGTGGAAAGCTAAAACAGAATGTTTCCCTGTCAAAGAATGTTCAAAGAAGAAGTCAATTCAGATGTGAACAAGCCTTAGGAAACTTTTTATCAACAGCTGAATTGTTTAGTACAGTATAATTTTCAGCCAAGACTCACTTCTTTGTCTTTCCATTAAGGGTTCTTTGGCTTGTTCTTCTGATGGAACCATACAGAAGAGGGTTTCCTTGTCAGGAAATGCTCAATAAGAACCTACTTAGAATGTAAAGAGACACTTTCCAAGGCATCTTAGAAATCTTTTCAACTTAATGTTGTCAAGACTAAACCCATTTCTTTTTCTTTGTCTTACCATTAAAGGTTCCTTGGCTTGTTCTTCTGGTGGAACCCTTCAACAAAGGGTTTCCCTGTCAGAGAAGAATTCCTTTAGGCTGTAAAGACTCTCAAGAACTCTCCCTTACCTGTTTTGCACCATATATTGATTTTAAGACAAAATTAATTTTTTTCAGTCAACATCTACAGTTTTACCTTAAGAGTTCTTTGGCCTGTTCCTCTGGTGGAATGCTCAAAGGAACCTCTGGTATTTTTTTTATTCCAGGCCCTGTTTTCCCATCTTTTTGGGTCCAAATTTTTACTAGGGACAAAAATTACTGAAATCAGTCCAGTATTGAGTACAAATGCTATAACCGCCATATGGATTACATTGTATAGCTGTTTTGCGGTTGCTGGTTGTAGCATGCTAACTCAATACTGGACCGATTTTAATCGATTTTGTCCCTATTAAGAAATTTGAACCCAAACAGACTGAAAAATAGGGCCCAGGTTTAAAACAATACCATTGTTTCCCTTTACAGTTGTATGCAGAATAATACAACAGAAGGTTAGCTGGCAAAATGTTGTGATGTAAAAGGAATAAAATACTTGGGGACATGCTGTTATAGGAAAATAATGAACTTGTGTTGGTAACAGTAATCCTTCATTTAATTTATTTGTAATAACAATACAGCATCATAATCTTATTCTAACCTCATGTTATATTGAATATACACGATAAGACATTAAAATTTTTTAATTATGAAACTTTTTCACCCTAAATCCCCAAATCCAGTCTGTCAATATGAGGTATCAGATCATTATGGTTAGTGAGAGATGGGATTTCCAAATGCAATTTCCATGACACTGATGTGGTTTATTCTCAAACAGTCCATGATCTGGCCACGTCTTAAAAAAACAAAACAAAACAAAAAATCCTCAGCTCAGTGTTCACTCTCGGGAAGGAACTGGGGACGGATATCACGTCTTTTGACAGTTTTATCCCTCAGACGTCGTAGTGTGAATTTGTTTTGTCAGGGAAATACCCTGTGGATGCGAACAAATCTGCGTATTACTGCACAATTAATGTAGCTGAAAATCCTTCCAGCTGTTAGGTGTTGAAGGAGGAATTTGTCAGCTTGAAGTATTGACTCCATGATTGAATGTATGTTGTTGAATGCACCGAGGTATTTTTTTTCATTTTGTATCATATTTTATTATCTCTATCTATGTGTTTACACTTTAAAAATGAATAAAAACGTCTATAAGTGGAGCAAAATCTAAATATGGATTGGTTTAATGATCCAATCGAGAAGTTTCCAGACACTTCCTCTTTCATCCGTGAGTCGAGACCTTCAGACGATTGACGAGTCGAACGTCACAGATCATTATTTTTCCATTCTTCTGAGAATAAACTTCATGATCAAGTTCACATTTTCTAAGCCAAGTAAATGATTTAAGAAGAACGAAAATCTGCATCATGTGTCCTTCGTTCTAATACGTTTTAAACGGGTTGTGTAAAGAAAAATAAACCACGTATCACAAAAAAAGACTAGACGAGTGGTTTGCATCTTGTTTTCACTGAAACCTGACATTTCAAATAAAAGTCAAATAATCTAGAAGCAATCATTTGGACTTATTTAACTTAAAGTGTAAAACTGATAAAGTTCAATTCCCTGTATGAGCTTTTTTTTTCTTTAATAAAATTCATGAATTCCAAGCTGTCAGGATGTATAACAGGAGTGCTGCGAATCATCCGGATCATTCCACGGGCCTTCGGCTGTCCATTTAGCCGATCTACACATGATGAACCAATTCAGCCTTGTCAATGCGCACTCCTTTAACTTTAATAAGAAACTATTTTAAAGGCAGCTCCATTTTCTGGCATGATAAAAGATTCAATAGGAGCCAATCGCTCCAAAGAGTGTCTTTTTTTTTTCCTTTAGGTCAAAGCCGTGAATCATTTATTCGCTGTGAAAGAAAATAAAGTGCACTCATCACATGATTATGTGAGTAATATGTAAGGATTATGTATTTAAAAGAAAACTCACTCACAGACTGTATATGTACTGGACTGTATGTATATGTAAAAATGAAATAAATGAATCATGGGGGAAAATATGACCTGAGAATAAAACCCAGTGTCCTAAAAAAAAAGGTCTAATAACTACATGTGAACAATTCTCAACTGATAATTCACATATGAACTTCGTGTAAGAGCGTTTTTGGGATCATTTTGGGATCTGGAATATCTGTGTTAGTAATATAGTGGTGGAGCAAACGACGAGTAAAATCATGAGGTTGTTATCCTTGTGTTGTGGTGTTTCGGTCGTCCACGCTCGTTCATCGCATCGGAAAAGGGCACCGGCGTCATGGGGAGAGGAGGCAGGTTCGTTTTCGCACTATTGAGCCGTGGGTAATTTCACCTTTGAGCTGGTGGCACGCTCACACAAACCGACAGAAGGCAATCATCTTGTGCTCGGTGCTTCCCAGGAGGCTTTGCTCTTCTGTCTGAGAGAGAGAGAGAGAGATTTGCAATTCAGAAATGAGACAGATGACACAGACTTTTATTTATTTATTTATTTATTTTTTAAATGAAATACCAGCCTCTAGCCTTTGCAGCTACTCCTGCCCCTGCTTGTCATGTGTGGTTACGGAGAACGAGGCACTGCGAGGCAGCTTCGGGCGAGTGTCATTTTACGTTACACGCACTCAGAGGATGCACGAGGCGGACGAGCGGTCACTGATCTATGAGAAATCAGGTCAAGTGCCTGGCCTCCTTCTCCTCCTTGCTCATAATTGTCAGAAGCAGAGAGAGAGCGGCAGATGATGGAAGGTCTGACCACAGCCATCTTCGTAATGGCTATACGCACATGGACTTGCACTTGCACTCTTCCACTTGTACGTCAGGCAGCATTGAGATAATGCATCAACAAGGAAGCAGAAAAAAAAACCTCTCAGTGCTGGTTATTTAACCCTGTGTTCACTTTCGCATGCGTCATTTTCTGCGAATTGATAGTATTGTGTAGCAGATGCGCGCTCAGTCAGATTATCCTTCAAACCGTGAGTTTTCATTACAGCAGAGCGCATCGAATTAACACACACTCACATTATTTTATTAATTTGACGATTCAAAGCAATGAATGAATTACGATTTCATGATCTCGATTCAGAACCTAAATAATGCTAAATAACAGTCTGTGCTGGATCAAGTGCTATTCTGTGTGCTGCCAAATAATGAGTGTGGATCCGTTTCTGCTTTCACCATCTTCTCCTTCAGATATCATGATATCAGTGTTTATTTTTTCATTTTTTCATTTTGCTTTTATGTTGCATCACTTTTTACATTTGACAGCTAGGAAAATAAACATGATTTCCTTCTCGTGATCTGGACGCTAGTGAAAAACTCTGTCTCGGACATTTTTACTCAAGAAAAGTCTGGCAACCTTGGAGGTGTCAACTGTATGCATGTGATTTTAATATTGTGAATGTGGAGCTCAAAAAGTCCACTGAAGCAGCCGTGTAACCCGACTCTGAACACCAGGAACTTTCCTCACGTAAACACTGTGTCACTGACTCTAAATATAACCTTAACAGGTTATAGGTAGGTGAGTTTCATCATGAGTTTTTATCCTGAAATTCCACAGGACATCAGATGATACACGTCATAAAGAAGATGTGATTGATAAGTGGTTTAAACCGACTTTAAAGATTAAGCCTTATTGAGCCTTTCCGGAAAGTTCCCATCTTTATCCGGCTTCCTTACGCTGTTCTGTGGCTGTTAAATAAAAAGCACCATGAACCATTTCATTGTGTACTTTCTCATTCTTTAAAACCTTGTGTGGTGTTTAGTGTGTGTGTGTGTGTGTGTGTGTGTGTGTGTGTGTGTGTCACCGAGGCCAGTACTGGTACCTGAGTGCTTGAGCTACACCTAGTGGCAAAGAGTCACATCTGATCCCAAACCAAGGAAAAGAAAAGAAGAGAAATCTGGGAGAGCTCGGTGGAGAGATACCACTTCACACCATGCTGTCCACATGGATGGAAAAGAAAAACACCCAAGGTCATGTGAAGATCACTGTAATTCATTTGTGTTCGAGGAAAAGGACTGTGCAGTGAAGGCGATACGTTTCTCTGAGTGGTTCGTCTAGGTTAAAATCTACCTCGAGGTCCTGACGAGATCATATGCCACATGGTGCACTAAATAATTCAGCTCTTTCATAATGCTAGGCATCGTTCCTAAGCTTCATTGTGTGTGTGTGTGTCTGTCTTATGCAGAGTCATGCTGTTGTTTTATCTTACATGCATATTTTATGACTGTATCATATGTTTCACATGACCATGTGTGAGAAAATTGGTGCACCGTGCATGTATCAAGTGGATATAAATGTGATGCATATGAGATACAGAAATTACCCAGAATGCATCAGCACTTTGCCTTGTTGGAGCTGCATGTCCATGTTGAATAACATGATCGCATGTGAGAAAAAAGCCAAAACAAAACAAACACATGTCCTAAATGTGTTCAATTACCACATGAAAACAAATGAATCATGTGCAAAAAGAATCACTTGTCACAAATGAATCATTTGGAAAATGATTCAGATGATGTTAAGATAAATGAATCATTTGGAGAAGAAAAAAAAAGTGAAAATAAAATGTAATAAATGAACCAGACATCAAATAAATGAATAAAAGATGAATCATATGAACAAATCTCATGTGAAAATGAATGAGTCATATGGGGGAAAGAATCACACTGGAGATAAATGAATCATTTGTACAAAATATCAAATACAAATGAATATTATGTACAAAAAAATCACATAAAATGAAAATCCACTCATTACACGTGAAAATGTGTGAAACATAACATGTCAGGTGTAACTTTCACATGTAAGCCACATGATTATTCATGTGTGATGTTTACGTGACCATTTCCTGCACCATTAAGTGATAAGATAACATTCACTCAACCCTGGTACCTGGACACATTCACCCCTGTTAAATATTTGGAACATTCCACACAAGTCACATGTTCAACAGGATGTTACATCATGAGAATTTCCTGAAGATCAAAGTAAGTGCTCTTGTTTGTTTGTTTGTTTCTCTTTTCTTTATGTTCATTTATGATGTTGATTGATGATGTAGTTGACATTGTTATGCCTTTAGCATGGACGCTTGTTAAGCACGTTTTGTATATTTGCTAATTCTACACTAAAACTCAACCCTGTTACTCATTTCAGAGCAAAATGTCAGCAAAGGAACTCTAAAAATGAGATTTTTTTTTTTTAAAAAAACACTATTTTTAAATGTTAGATGCATGTTGTTTTAAATGCACTGTTGAAAAATGATTTATGAGTTATGTGGGATTCAATTATGGAATCATATCACACCTAATTATATTTAAAATCACATTTTATAGACCTATTTTCTTGCTAGCTTTTAATGTTTTGCTAATATTTTCTAAAAAAGTCTGTACTTGTAACACTAGCTAGGTTCATTCATGGCAACCTAAATCAAGCTAGCTAGCATTAGCAAGCAGTTGTTTTTGTTTGTTTTTTTTGTTTGTTTTTGTTTGTTGTTTTTGAATTCTTGTCTCAAATGGATCACTTTGTTTCATCAATCATTTTTCCGTCTCATGTCTATCAGATTGTCCCACCATGTAAACAAACAATGGTGGCCATTTTGAATGATAACCCATTCGTTATTTCCTGATTTGGGATTTAATTTAAAGGTGTTGTGATGTGTAATTATACAGAGTTACCGCTCTTCAGTATGAAACGGATGTGATCAGGTCATAGTGAGGATGTGAAAAAGCAGCCTTTTTTGCTTGAACAGGAAAAAAAGATCCTGATTGTTAAATCGATAGCTGGCGTATTGGAGCTCAGCCTGCGGTCATCAGGGCCACTTCCTCTGTGAGCCAAGTGCTGCTTCTCAGGAACAAATATGTGTTTGAGGACAGTTAAAGGTGTCTGTTAAAGAAATGGCAGGATCAGATTGCAGGGTGAGTCTGAGCGACAGCGCTGAAACACACAGGAATGTAGCGGCCGCAGTCTGAGTGGCGATGGAGGCTGATTACTCATCGATAATGAGAAAAAGGAGAGGACAAAATGTGCGACAGCTAAGGTTTACAGCACATTGTAATAAACTAGCAAGATATTCTTACATTTATAATACAAAGAGAAGCTACAAAGCTGAGGGGAAAAAAACATTAGCAATGACGTGCTAATGGTTTCCATTACACAATCTAAATGTTTTATTTGATGTGAAGACCCTTAAATAACAAATCATTTCCAGAAGGTCACCATCGGAGGAATAAAACACTGTGTGTGGTGATGTTCTAGTAAAATAATCAGTGATGCAGTGGTGTCCTGAAGTGTTTATTCCTCTCACACAACACTTACAACTTTTTATCCATTTATACTGTCGTTACAGTTAATGTTGCTAAACGTCCACGAAACAAGTTAGTTCCTGTTTTCACTTACGTTATAGCAGCGATAAACAGTCTTTCCCTCACCAGCCTTTCTTTATTGTCTCTCCTGAAGTTAATTAGCCCAAAAATAATGAAGCTTGTTTTTTTGTTGTTGTTTTTACTGAGAAACCGCAGAAAAGCGTAAACTCTTCTGTTCTGAAAACTTAGTTCCAGCTTTACCTCTGACTGTTATGAAGCGCTGACACTGGAGACTCCTTCCACAGAAACGTTACATAAACGTCTCCTTCTTACATCAAGGGAACTTCAAGAAAACCATATCAACAACGTTGAATATTATTAATGGATTGTCTGCTGTACGCGCCCCTGTGAATGAGCTGTTACTATAGGAACGATAAGGCATTAGAACGAGCGCATTAATATAAACCTGTGATTAATCAACACCTTCTGACCAATCACAATGCAGAATTTAACCACGCTGTGCTGTACATTTCATAGTAAACTTAGATGAAGTTTAATCTGGTAACTTTTAATTTTAACTAAAATTTAAACTTAAATCTGGGGTTGATATTAATCTTCAAACTATAACATGGATTAAATCATCGAAATAGCAGCATGTGAATTTGATGAATTGTGGAAAATTAAGAAAGCAAAGTTATTCTCATTCTTGTTTGATAGAGAGGAAAAAGTAGAATTTTGATTGATTTTAAGAGTAAAAACTCAGATCGCCGCCAGTAAAGTGCTGTAAATATACAATACTTGACTGTAAAATGTTTAATTTATATCATATTATATTAAAAAATGACTAATATTACTGTAATGTTACAAAGAAAAATGTTTAACAGCAACATACAGTAGTACATGCTAACTGCTATAAAATCACAGTAAAAATAATACTAATCTTTTATAGTAAAATCCTTATTTTGTAGTAAAATTACTGTAAAATTGATGAATTTACAGTAAAAAAATCTTAACTGATGTAAAATCCTCATAAAATATGTAACTTTTATAAAATTACAACAAATACTTTTGTAAAATTATAGTGAAATGATATATTTTGTAAAAGTACAGTAAAATATTTACTGTTTGTAAAATAACACTGAAATAATACTTAATGGATGTAAAATTAGAGCAAAATAACTTTTTTGTAAAATTACAGCAAAAATATTTATTTTGTAAAATGACAGTAAAATGATGGATACCTTTTTGTAAAACTATAGCAAAATATGTAGTTTGTAAAATGACAGTAAAACTATATTTACCTGATGTAAAATAATGTTTAACTTTTGTAAAATTACAGTAGAATAATACAAAATTGACCTAAGTATAATTGTAAATTTACAGTAAGATTAATTTTAGGTTACAGTAAATGTCCTCCAGTCTAGAAATGTACATTTACATTAACTTTAAAGTCAATTAAACTATTCTAGTACCTTACTGTAAAGTTTACAGTACCTTTTGTCTTTACAGTGTGCTGATTTGTGAAGCTGTATTTAAAAGTAAGTGTTGAGATGCAGCACAGATTAAAATTAAAAACTCCAAAGTCTTGAAACTGTGTTTAATTAATTTCTTGTTGTCGACGTTTACACCAACACAACTGTATAACCTTAATGTGCATTGCCACACACACACACACACACACACACACACACACACACACTCCAACAAGCCACATAAGGCCGAGTTGAGTTAATTAATAAATCCAGATTTAATTAAATCAGCCAAGGTCTCGCCGATTCACAGATTATTGTTTCCTATCATTAAGTAATTAGGTCCAGCCCTTGTGAATACCAGGTAATGAGACGGAGGATGCTATCGGCACGGCGTCAGGGCTTTGATACCTGGTTTTGTTTTTTTTCTTTAAAGCGGGCACCGAATGCGGGTGGGTTTTGTAAGGGTTGTTCCCCCCCCCCAGTTTTATTGATTAGGTGGGAGTTATTACCGCCGCTGATGTGGCCTTTCATTTTCAAGGATGCACTCGTTGTGTCTGTCACTCAGCCATGAATTGTAATTAGAAGTTGCAACACATCCTGGTGGACGAGAGTAGCCTACTCCGAGTCTTAACCACAGCACACACATCTCACTTATAGATCTTTTTCAGTCAGCTTTGACAGGAAGGAAATCAGCAGGCTGTCTTAGCACTGACTCACTTTCTACTTCTTCTTTTCTGCTTTTCTTCCATTCCATAAAAATGCATGAAGAGTCTGCAGGGGAAAAATGTCATTAATAAGAAATGGCCTGGTCAATCTCTTTTGTTCGTCTTTTTTTTTTTTCATGTCTGGAATTTAATTGCCAATTTATGTTAATAACTCTGAACATAATTGATGCATAATTATGCATTGTGTTAAGCTGCCATCTGTAATGAAGATTTTTCTTTCTTTTTTTTAAATAAAATGTGTATAACTCAATTTACAGAGGCTGAAAAGGAACAATCCTGCACAAGAAGAACAGTTTTTACTCTTTTGCGTCCGTCTCCGTGAGACTTAAAAGGTGTGTCCGCATACTTTTAATAGAGAAAGAGAAGGACATGATCCATCACAGTTTGTCTTTTATCGCGCATGAAACACTCGGCCTTGAGAGCTGCTTGGCACTGATGTCTCTCTTCAACTCTCCGTCCTTCATCGCTAATGCAAAACATGAAGCCACGCAAATGGCTGAAGTGGATTTTGTGGGGGTTTTAAGATTTTCTTTTTTCTAATCGAATCTATTCTGTGTTCATTTGAATGAAGCTGTCACTCTGAAAGGACGGCAAATGTTTTGAAGGATATTTGAAGGAAAGGTCCGTGCTGAAACACGTTAAAGACATTTCTATTGTAATTTTCGTGATGTATGTGTGATGTTTGTTGCTCAGTGCTGGATTTTCATTATTCCACTGAGAAGTTAGCGTTTGTCTCGTGCGATGACGTCATGGCGGGATTCCGTCACTGTTAATGCAGTTACAAAACATTTCACTGAATTCAAAAATGAGGGATAATCAGGTTTCACTGTTGGATTCATTAAACAAAAGAACAAGAGCATCTTCTCTCAACATTGTATTAACATCGTATTAATGAGTAATCCGGTGTGGAAGTAACAGAGGCTTTAGAGAAAAGTTTGGCCTCAAAATCCCAGAATTCAATGCAGTTACACAACGTAGCAGAGATTCAGCTCAGCTAGTTAGCGATCTACAAGACAACGAGCGTGATGGGATCGACAGCAGTATTAGTGAAGCTTTGGAAATTGTTGTTTTGAGCCAGACAGACTAAAGTACTAAAGTGCCGCTGCATTGTGGGTAATGTACAAAATTGCTAAGAATTTCATGGCAAAATCAATACTGCATGCAGTTGAGGAGGTCAATGGTAAAGATTATGAGTCATTCAGGGTGGGTTTTTCTTTTAACAGCGACTGACAGCTGTGTTTTGAAGGAAAAAGGCGATCTTGTTAGGTTCGTATACACCACGCCAACCATCCACCCAAGCGTACATGACAAGCGTAGCTCTTCTCCTTCTTCTTCTTTTTCTCCTCCTCAGCCATCAAAATTCCCCGAGTCCTTTGGATGGTTCCACAAAACCAGCTTGTGGTGGAAGGAGCGGTGAGAGTGCAGCTCAGTTCAGGTTGGTCAAGTGAACTCGTCTCGCTACGTCTCCATTCTGGCAGTCAGAGAGTCGCTGTGTTTTGTTTGAGGTCACTAAAGCCATCAGAGTGACTTTTTTTTTTTTTTTTCCCGTCTGCTCTCATCTGTCCCGTTGCAACAAGACAAAAAGTAATAAAGTGTGAACAGGAGCCTTTGGAAAAGAGCTGAGCACCGGTGCAGGCTGGGGTCACTCAGGGATGAGGCTGGAGTTTAAGATTAACATTCAGGCCTCCTCGACACGTGGGCCGAGAATTTAATAAAATTAAGTTGGGTTTGTTGTTTTGTTTAGTTTTTTAAATTCTGTTCACATAAACCAAAAACAAAACTGCAAGATTTTAAAAGAAAATCGGGGAAACAGAAAAACACAACAATTAAAATGTTTGTTTTTTTTAAAAGTACAAACTTAAACAGCAACACATTAAAAAAACAAGAAAAACATAAAAACAAAAAATGCAATAGAAAAAAATTAAAAAGCACAATAAAACTGACAAAGAAAATACAACCACTAAACTAAAAAAACACAACACTGAAACGTAGAAAAAAACACTAAAGCGTAAAAAATAGATAAAGCAAAACAAAGTTCAACAGCAAAACATAAAATCACAACAATGAAATTTTAAAAAAGAGCAAAATGCCTTAATAAAATGTAAAGTAAAAGCGAAATTTACAATTTTTTAACACAACAGAGAAACCTTAAAAAAATCACAACAATGAAATTTAAAAGAATGAATAAAAGAAAAAAAACTGGTGCATGCAGGTTCACGCTGTGACGTCAGAAATTTCAAAACCAGTTTCTCTACGCATTTTTTTTCCACACATCCGCAAGAAAACAGTGAAAACTGAGTTTTAAAATGCCTTCACTGTTAGGACGTGAACATGTTTCCTTTTCAGTGACCAAGACGGCGTTCTTGTGGAGACAGAACACGACTACGTTTTTACAAATGTGCGTATACACCGAGTTGAAGAGCTCCTTTAGAGACCTTTGAGTCATTTCTTTTCTAAAGTCTACTCCAGAGTCTTCGCTCGGAGAGGAAGGTGTTTGATCCGGTCCTCAGGAAGTGAGGTCCACTGCACTAACGGTTGGTTTTTCAGTAAACCGGGTGCTGTTTGTGTTCGGCTTGGCCTTTAACCAAATGTGATCTTGTGTGCAGATAAACCCAATAACTCGGTGTCCTTAATAACAGCTGATAATAACAGCCGAGCAGACAGACAGCACATCACCGAGAGAGGAATCAAAATAGCTCTCGAGTGCTTTTCATAGCGGCCAAGCCAATAACTCTCTTTACAGGGGCGGCTCAAAAACCAATAAACACACACACGTTCCGGGGAATTGGCCAACCCTCAGGAACTTTATTGTCCGGTCTGGCATCCGAGCTGCTCTCCGTTTATAAAAATGAGCACGAGATGTACAAAGAAAGTGCGAAAGTGGACAGCGTATCTAACACAGCATCATACGAAAGTCCTTTATCAATAAACACTAATAAAAATATCAGGAGATTTATTTAGGCTCACTGCGAACATCCTGCCCTCTGTCTCAAGCTCCGCCCACATGTTCATACAGAAATTTTTTAAATGTAAAGTTTACTGGAAATAAACAGAAAAATTATAATTTTGAAAAATACAACAGCAAAACTAAAGACAAAACAAAAAAGATTAAAAAAAAGCATTTGTACACAACGTGTTTTGCTTTGCTATTGCTTTATTTGATTTTTTTATTAATTAATGTGTTTATTTATGGTTTTATTGTTGCACTTTTCATTTTGTTGTTGTGTTAATGTGTTTTGCACTTACAGGCCACCGTACAAAAGGCACGACTGAATACAGACGATTCCATTGATTAGATTGATTAGCTGCTGCCAGCTTTTCTGAATGGCAGACAATTAAGCGACAGAGAGGTCGTGTGTGTGTGTGTGTGTGTGTGTGTGTGTGTGTGTGTGTGTGTGTGTGTGT
>JAOTRR010000038.1:1562117-1573815 GCA_028570945.1 Gogo arcuatus
TGTGTGTGTGTGTGTGTGTGTGTGTGTGTGTGTGTGTGTGTGTGTGTGTGATGGTCAGGGACACATGAAGCCAGAACATCTTGCAGAACATCTTGCTACGTAACTCAGAGGAAAGTGCTCTACTCCTTCCATGTACATGATCTCACAGACACCTCCGATTTCCTCGTGTCATGATGATTGACAGACTAGAGATAGAGACAGTAATGCTGAGATAGCCTCAACAAAAGTCAAAGCATACATCCATATCAGACACTGTTGGTTCCAAATGGAAACGAATTTCAGTTTGTTGATGAGGCTACAAAGGATGAGTCCTGCTTATTCGGGTAGGATCAAAAATAAACACCCAGCGTTTCGTACCACATACATACAGTAGATCATACTCCAAACCAGATCCAAGATTTAGACTGAATTAAACACGACTCTCTCAGTGAAGCACCTACTTTAATAATCTATAATAATCCCAGCCATGACTCATTAGTTGAACCTTGTTTGTGAAATCGACTCTTTCTCTTCTTCCTGTTTACTGCAGTTAAGCAGCAGATTTACAGCCTTGTGAAGACAACAAACTGCCAGGTTTTCCATTCAACTCCTGATTGAATAATGGACCTTTGAATTGTTCTGTATTTCACAATTACAGTATGTTCACACGATAATCTGTAAGGAAATGCCACTTAATTTGTTTTTGCTTCTTTTTTTTCTCCCTCTCATTCATCCACATTACTGTGTGAGTGGAGAGTAAACATAATTCATCCTGATTAGATTCCCATTTGTTCATCAATGGGCTTGTAGGTTATTTTCAAGACACTCACAGAGGCCTCTTTAAGGAAAATTAAATACAATGTAAAATAACCTGGACATGAAGTAGCACTAGAGTTTGACACAACACTAAATTTAGAGAATTTACCAAGGAGTCTTTTCTTGCTTGTACATTTTTTACGCCATTTTGTGGACTAGAAGGAGCTTTCACGCGTCTGATCATTTCCTCTCTGATGATGCTAATACAGCTGCAAAATTTCCAAAAAGTTATATTCTTGCCAAGATAACAGGAGTGCCACAAACGACCACAATAATCCTGAAATAACACGTCTAAATGTAAACACACTAATACAGTAAATGGGCAGGAATAAAAACCATAAAATCCTAAGGAATAAAATTAAGGAATTAAAAAAATGCATGTTATTATAGTAAACAATTGCCATCACTTACAATTTCTATTCATTAAAAAATTAAAAATCATACTTTTTATCCACTTACAGTTACACTTAATGTTCACGAAACAAGTTAGTTCCAGTTCTCACTTTCGCACATTATAGCAGCTATAAACAGTCGTTCCCTCGTTCTCCCCTCCTCTGTCCTGAAGATGTCAGAAAACATACAACAGCTTTACCTCTGACTGTTACAAATCATTGACACTGGAGACTCCTTCCATAAGTGTTAAATAAACATGTCCTTCCAGAAAACTTCACCATATCACTGATACACACTTTATTTAATTTGTTCATGTGGAACATCCGCCATACGAGGCCCTGTGAACAAGCTGTTACTATAGAAACCAGAACATATTAGAACATTACCAAGAAATATCACACTTGAGGTCATGGTGATGATGTACTGAATACCAGCATGGCTGTGATTCGATCGTAGGCACGAGGCTGTAGCTAATTACATCTGTGCTGATATTCAGTACAGCAGCATGACCTCGAGTGTGATATAACTTTTATACAACGACAGTTCTATAAACAAGAAATGAATATCAAAGTAAGTGACATTTCAGACACAATATGGACAAATGTTCTGTTTATTTTTGCTCCTTGAGCGGAAACAGATCCTGAAGAACCTACACTCACTTTATAGCACGTCTGCTAGCTAGCTGGTTAGCTCACATTGATTTGCTAGCTGGCTAATTAGCTCACGTTCCTGTTCAAGGTGCTTCCAGTAAAGTTAGCGTCCCTCCTTCCTTTTCATCTTCATCTGACAAGCTTTCATATTTGAAGGAAAAAGCTATATTCCTGAAAAGTATCATGTCGTTAACACTATCTTAGAAACGGTTTCTAACTAGGAAGTGGAATTTTTCATGCAGGACGCAGACAAATGGAGTGATACACACACAGTGAAATGTCCCATTGGGGTTATGCGAAATATCAGCGTCCTTCGGAATCGGAAGTAACCGTTGAATAAAGAAAATGAATCAACACCACCTGACTAATCAGAATTCAGAATGCATCTGTAAGAGTCTTACTGCAAATAAATGTGTGTTCATGCCAGTGTGTATGTGTATGTGTGTGTGTGTACATGGCTTTCAGTGTGCATGATTCCTCTTTTCACTCATTTATCTGAAAGCATCCAGCTGGGCTGTGGTGTGTTTCCACAGAACCGTTTCAGAGAGTTTATTGTTTGTGTGTTGTGGCACAGAGATACTCTGGGGAACTGGGCCTTCATTTTCGGCCCTTCTCTAGGATCCAGCTGAAATGCAAACCTGCCCATTGTGCAGCGATGAAAAGGCAATATAATCTATCGCCTAGTGGCGATACTAGTGTGTGCCAAGCCCCACTGAGTCCCATTCATACACCGATACACAGCTTGGAGCCGGATCCAGTGTCGATTCCTTCTGAATGTTAAATATGAGGTAATAATGCAGCTGCTGTCGGTGTCTTAACCAAAATCTTCGGCCTGACTGCTGGAACGCAAGGCTTTGTTAGATTTTCTTTTAGATTTTACATCACTCTTGGTTAGGAGGAAGGGAAGGAGATGTAATTTGTCTCTCTGAATACGCTGTCCTGTGCAATAAAGAGAAAAAATATATAACAGATGGAGCTGAAAACATATCAAAAAAGAGAGAGAGAGAGAGAAAAAAAATGCTTTGGTTTTAAACCCTAATTTGACATTCGGAGCCAGCAATCGAACACTTGGCCATTCTCCCATAAAATTGCGAATGTATATTCATGCCATGTTTAAAAAATTCAGTCTATTTTTTTTCCATCACGTTCGCTTGTTTCTCCCCTCTGCCGCCTGCCTCGCCTGTGATGAATCTCAATTACGGCAAGGTCACCTTTCATTCGCTTGATCTCTCTGTTGCTTTATTGGAACTGGCAGTACTTCCACACTATTATGGTGCACTTATTGACAGGCCGATCCCTCTCCAAACAAGACTGACAAAAAATGTGCGAGAGTTACTGGCTCCTCCTTAATTTTGGGTGACAGAATTGGTGCAGGATCGTCATAGCCGAGCTAATGGCCGTAGAGTAATCTCCCTCATGCTCTCTGGTGGTGCGAGGCTGGCCTATTTATATGCTGCTGTGTAACAAACCAGACTCAGGAGAGGCTTGAGGTTATTAAAAACCGTACAAAACCATAGCCAAAAATCGAGCATACGCAGTGAGCCATGGGAAGATCAAAACAAGACAGGGATAAGCCATAGAGTTGAGTGTTGTGACAAGAGTTAGCAAGAGATGTTAGCATAACACAGACAAAGCAGGCAGAATAACACAACTCAGAGCTATCGAACAGTGGCAAGACGTAGACACGTATGGGTATTGACTAGGAAGTGGGCGGTACGGTGGTGCAGTGGTTATTACTGTCGCCTCACAGCAAGAAGGTTCTGGATTCGAGCCCCACAGCTGACTGGGGCCTTTCTGTGTGGAGTTTGTATGGTGTGCTTGTGTAGGTTTCATCCAGGTGCTCAGGTTTCCTCCCACAGTCCAAAGAAATGCAGATTAGTTAAATTGGCTACATTAAATTGCCCATAGGTGTGAATGGCTCTCTGTGTTGGCCCTGTGATACAACCCGTCCAGAATGTACCTTGCCTGATGTCAGCTGGGATTGGCTCCCACTTCCCCGTGACCTACAATAGATAAGTGGTACAGAAAACGAATAAATGACCAGGTTCTGCTAATCAGGACAGGAAGTGGTCAACAGAAATAGTGACCAGCTCTGGTGATGGTGCCCTGTGCTGCTGTGGAGAAGCATTGTCCTGTGGCACTGGCTGTTTGTTATCTGTGCTTGAGTGATTTTAGTGATTTCTGTGCTCACTTGGTAAATATTTGTTTAACTTTTTCAGTCACCATATTTCTGATGTTTCATAAGGATGTTTTCAGCCCTATACACCCCTTCAGATAAAATTTTTGGTTTGTTTTAATTATGTGTAGATCGAAAGCAAACCAAACCAAATAGCGAACGAATCACAAGGATCTATTTCACTCTGAATCAGACTCCAAAAGCACCCAGAGAACCAGTTCCTTTGTTTACACTTTTGTTTAAAAGCAATTAAAGAGCACTGGTAATAGAATCAAGCAAACTCTTATAGTGTATAATCTATCATAATTATAACATAATACTATAATTATAATCTATACTCAGTAACGAGTTATGATGCTTCACTGCACAACACCTTGGCAATTGTAGAAAATGTCTCCAGGGACACGCTGATCGATGCAGAGTGAATTTAATGTTAATGTTTGGTGAAATCTTTAGATTAGGATTCAGTGGTTTTCTGCTTACTCTTTATTTATTTCTTCTGTTCCATATTATGGGCTCATCAAGTCTTCAAGTGCAGAGTCTCTCGAGTTCCTGAGTCTTGTTTATTCCTCTGTAGCCAAACCTGTTTGTTCATGTATCGACCTTTATCTGGTAGCCAGCTGGCTTGTCTATTGAGCATCGATTGTTTATATTGAGTCCAGCTTGTTCTACAGTTTCCTGTTTGTACACTGTTTGACCTTTGGGTTGTATCTTGGATTATGCCTTTACGAAAGCTAGCCTGCATGTTCAGTCTATCAGTACAGTACACTTCTGTAAATCTGGCTTAGTAGACTTTAAGTTACATTACAGAATTTTAAAATAAATGTGTTGACTGGGGAAAAAAAAAACAGCAAGGCAGATGGTAAAGAAATCAGGCTGAATCCCACTCAACTAGTTTAGATTGGCAGATGTATGCTCAGAAGAGGATGATCAAGACTGTTTTTGGATGCTACTGATGTCAGAGATGAACATGAAGATGGTGGTAAAATCTCCTATGCTTCAGTAGACACTGGATTCTCAGTCCAAGGACGGTCAGTCACTGAGCTATAAGGAGGTCTCTGTTGATAGACACAAGCTTTCATGCTGCGCATCTCAGTTTCAGAGGGCATTTTAAGTATTACATCCTTAAAAAGTGTAATATGATGTACAGATTTATTATTTTGCACATTTTTTGCAATGATTTATTTATTTTCTTGACTTACAGTGTAGCCTAAAAAGAAATGTAGTTCGTAGCCTGATTGTGACTGTATATTTGGCACATTTTTTACTCTTGTTTATCACTCTTGTTTAAATGTGCTAATAAAAGAGCCTAAAAATCACAATGACTGATTTTACTTTTTACTAGTTTTTCACACTGACAGTTTTTACTAAGGAAAAGAAGACTAGTTAGCTACTTTTTTAAACTGCTGCTCAACTAGTAAAATGACTAGTCATGCAACAGCTAGTCTGGGGAGTTAAGACCCGGCTGTAAGGATTAAACCCAACTATATGAAACAAACAGCGCAGTTTATTCTGTCGTTCATTTCATGGACACACTGTTGAGTTTTATTTACCATCAAAAGTGGAACTGGGGCTAAAAATATTAGAGTGTGTGTGTGTGTGTGTAAAAGCCTATGGCACTTTTTGACCAAGCTGAGTCCATTGGTCAGACCTCTCCAGGCTATATCGATCCGCAGTAGGATTGTTTGACCCTGTTTACAGTCTGAGGTAAAGGAGGCACGTCTCCAGGACCTGCAGAGAGCTGAAAATGTCAGCCAACACCAGATACGGCTCTGAGAAGGAAGGGCACATTATTGAGTTAATCCTGGAGAGAGGGAAATTCTAGCCCACAAAGAGCACCTGGGTCTCACGGAGTCATTACAGCAGAGGAATGGTGTTTTCTTCCCAGCAAATGGATCTATTATGCACTGGAAACATCACCTTTGGCGGCTTGGCCACCAAAACACACACTTCTGTCTCAAGATGAGTTTTCCCAGAAGTGAAGAATTATAGAATTGTGTAAAAAATAAGTGGAAAACGATCTCACAGACCTGAGAGTGCACACACTCTGTAACACACTAAGCTCCTGTTTGTGGCTGCAGGATAGCCATAAGTTATGGCATGACATCTTCAGATTTGATAAAACGAGACTGGAGAATACTCTTAAACTCATCCATCTGGGGTTCAAATCAAACTATGATCGCAGATGATGATTTTCATCCTCCTCTGACAAAGATCCTTTGGTGGAACAAAGTAAAAGAATATGGCAGGAGTTTGGCTTCAGCTAACACCCACCACGCAGCCATCTCTGTCACACATATACACATGGATCTGAACCTCTCGTTGCATGAAAAGAAAGAAAATGCGCCCTGAACCTTTTGAAATGATCTCCTCTCTTTCATGCTGGTGCAGGTGGATTGAGTCGGAGAAGGTGAAAGCCTCCAGCCTGATCATGGATTCAAAGCAATAGGGGCTTTGTAGTTGTCTGAAATGGAGCTTCTTATACACTGTATAGAGAAAGGCAATAAAATGGGTTTGTAAAAAAAAATGAAAATTCATTAACCAATTCTAGAATTCTTTTATAAAGGTCTTGAGAACATCGTTTACTCAGCTAAATCACTATTAGAAAGAGCAGAGTACTGAAATCACTGACTGTTTCTTAATGCGATGGACAGGAAGAGTATAAAAGTGCAAATTAATACCACTATAATGGATGGTAATTTCCCAGAATGGTGAAAACTAGCACCTTAAAGCATGTTCATCACATTATCCATCCAGATAAGCTCTTAAACATACTATGTAGCAATGTACAACTGTGTTTCCATATCAGTAGAAGCTCTTCAGGAAATGTAGAACCTCTAATTATCCAAAGAACCCTTGAGGAACTATTTTTAATATAACATAATTATTATACTCTAGAAGAACCCTAAATGTTTAATCGGTTTGTCCATCATTGGTAGCCCTTGAATGTTTTATGTGGAACCAACCAACAGAAGGTTAAATTAGAACACATTTAGGAAGCAAATAACCTCTCATTATGCAAAAAACCATTGAGGAACCAATTTTAATACAATATTGTCTTAACTATCATCATTTCACTCTTGGAGAATCCAAAATGGTCCTTCTTTTTGTCCCTCTTGGGGAATACTTTAAGCTTTTATTTTAAACCATAAAATAGAAGTCTTCCATATCAGACAGCAGAACACCTTTAGGATGCGGAGAACCCAAAGAAATATCCAAAGAACCCTTGAAGAACCCTTTCCCAAAGATGTATTATTGTCATAACTATCATTATGCCTTTAAAGGATCCTAAAAGGTTGTTCAATTTGTTAGGAAGTGAAGAACCTCTAATTATTCAAAGAATGCTAAAGGAACCTTTTTTTTAAATAAAATGCATTATTGTCATACCTATGTATCATCATTACACTCTTGAAAAGTATACATTCCATCAAAGGTCTGTCCCTGTTTGGAAACCCTTGCAAGTTGTAAGTAGAACACCTTTGGAAAGCAAAGAACCTCTACTTATCCAAAGAACCCTTGGGGGTCATTTTTCATGCATAGTTGGCATAACTACCGTCATTACACTCTTGAGGGATCCGAAAAGGTTTTTTTTTTTCCTCTCAGGAAGCCCTTTAATGTTTCATGTGGAACCATACAACAGAGGGTTTCCCCAGTCAGATAAAGTTTCAGGTAGAACACCTATGGGAAGCTTTGGGAAGAATTACACACTTGACAGGCCATTAATGGTTCCTCAGCTTGGCCCTGAAAGGATACATTAAGCATCCAAAGAACCCTTGAGGAATTTGACAGGATCTCATGAAAAATGTAATTGGATTTAGTTTGATTTCATAAAAATAGGCACTTGAAAGGGGACGATCTCCATAGCATTTAACATAACTGGAGTCTGATGAATTAAGTTGTAAGAAAAGGCATTAATGCTAAGCCCGCTCATAACCCTAACCTTAACCTGGCCTGCCAATGTTTTCATATGATATTTTTGTTGGAGTCATGTGAATTGTTACAAGTTCACAACTGTGATAACACCTAAGGTTAGCTCGATAGCTAGATTTCATCAGTTTCATCAGTTTCATCAGTGAAACTTTGTAACTTTGGCTCAGATTGTTTCTGGATCTCATGGAGTCATGAAATTTGTAAGAATTTAAACAAATTATTATAATTTTGTTTGATTTTCATCAAAGGAATGAAGTATTAAGAAAAAACTATGGAAGTGGGTGATACCACCTAAGAAAACTAAACAAATTCTTATTTTAGTGCTAGCACCTTCCAGTTTCATGCACCAGGATACATGTTATTAAGTTAACTAGCCAACTAGCTAACAATCACTTTCCAGGTAACCTTAACTAGTGGTTAGCTAGCTGTAAAACTCCAATCCAAACTTCTACAGGATCTTCTAAAATACAAACTTCTCCATTCTAGTAATTATTGCATTGTTAGAAGTTCTTCTGAGATACAACACCGTAGCACCACCACCTCTCTCTCTCTCTCTCTCTCTCTCTCTCTCTCTCTCTCTTTCACAGTTCATAACCTGCTTGATCACTGACTCCATTTTTACAGTTACTGAAGAAGCTAGTCTTTTCTTATCTTTTTTCTCCTCTCAACTCTGTGACTCTTCCAGAGTCAATTCAATCAGATATATTTCTTCCTGGATTTTTTTTTATCCCCCGGTTCTCTCCGTGGGGGCACACTTGGCTCAGATGAATTTCCTCATGTGACCCAAGAGGTGCATCAATGTTTAATGGCTCACTGGCTGTTCCTCAGGTATTGTGTATGTTTAATGCCACTCAGGCTGGGCTCTGCTTTAGCGGGTATTGTTTAATGTTTTATTCAGGGGTTCGGCAGGTTAAAGTTTCCCCAGGCTGCCACCCGTGTAATTCCCCCCAGTCGAAATATCAGGGTGACGAACCGTTGGCTTCTCATGGAGGATCAGAGACAGGAAAGCATGCTGATCGGATGGAAATTCCTGCTCCATATCTGTGTCCGTGTCAGGGAGAGATGGTAGGAGAGGTGGCAGGAAGGGCGGGGCGAACGTCTTTATTTTCATTTGGATAGCGCAGAAAACCCAGATGTGTCCCAGTCCACTGCGGGGCATCAATATATTTATCTTACTCGAGTGAAGTGACAGTTCTTTTAGCCTCTATTTCATTTCATCCTTGATGACAACAACAACAAAACTAAATGAATGAAAAATGGAGAATTTTCTCACCACTGGTGCAAAAAGAGGAAACAATACATAGATAGATAGATGGGGAGAGAGAGAGAGAGAGAGAGAGAGAGAGAGATGTAATATAAATGCTTTATGTATGACCAGTGATTGAAGGCCAAGGGCTAGCAAGGTCCCATCGTCATGCCCTTGGACAAGTGAATAAATCAGCTCACAATTAGGAGCCCTGATTTCATTTAGGCAACCTCAGAAGGCTCCTGAGGCAGATCCTGGCAGATGTCAGTTCTAGCCAATTGATTTTGTCGCTGTCCTGAGGCCCCCAAGCCCTCTGTCCTCTTCTATGCCCGATTAAAAATGGAATTTAGCAATGAGCCAAGTGGCTGTCCACATGAGGAGACAGTGAGAGTATGAGCTACTGCATGGGTGCCTCTCTCTTTCCCTCTCTCTCTCTCTCTCTCTCTCTCTCTCTCTCTTTCTCTCTCCCACTCCATCCACCGAAACAGCAAAAACATTTTAAACAATATTGCAGCTTCATGGTACATGAACTCATATAAAACCCTGTTTCGGTTTGCAAGTGGCATCAATTAGTATTTAGGTATATATGCAGAATCCATCACACAGGTCTGCTTGAGTCAGTAGGATCTTTAGTTTTTTGGTTGTATACGGATGAACTGCCGAGATTTTACACTTCACGCAGTGGATTTGATACAAGTTACAGAACATGGTATAAAAGATATAAAACCCTCCTTGCCATGCCATTAGGGGTGACAGAGAAACGTCGGCGAAACAAGTTATTTTCTGTTCCCACTTACATTATAGCTGCTATAGACAGTTGTTCCCTCACCAGCTTATTTCCTTCTGTCTCTTGAAGTTAAGACAAAAACATGACTGCATATTAGGGCCATCATAGGTAAAATGTATGCAGCTGGAAGGGGGTAATAGTCTGAGAAAATGTCGTAAATTTTCCAAGATTAAAGTCGTAAATTTATGAGGAAAAAAACTCAGATATTCTCTGAGATTGTAGCCATAAACTTGTGAGGAAAAAAGTCACAAATTTGTTTAGGAAGCACATCAACAACAAAGACTGCATTTCCTATAACTCTCGGCTCAGTCGTTTCAAAGTAACAGAAATTTGGGCAAATGAGAAGAATCTACACTGAAAGTAATGGGAAACTGCTCTTGCACAATAATTATACATTTATAAACAGCTAAGAAAAAAAAGGACAGGGATAAACAAAGCTGTGTGGTTTATACATTCATCTCCCGTTGCATCCAGAAAGCTCAACAATCACATGCTTCCTGGCTACAGTGCATTCTGGGAAATGTAGTTGAAAGTCTCTTAGAGCTTTATTCTTTTATATTGTGTGATCAAGGAGGAAAGACCACATTTCCTACATCTCTCAGCTCAGTCGTAGTGTCTGTGGTGTGATGATATTGAGCCGACCTTGCAAAGTGAACTGACGTGGTTCCTTAACAAAAGAAAACACTATTATTCCTTAGTTTTTTCTCGTAAATTCTCGTAAGTCAGCTGCAACTTACTTAATGTTTGATTTCTTCCAATGTTGTTTTTGGAATGAGGTTGTTATTATTGATTGTGCATCACTGAACTGCAATTCTTTGCTCTGTGACCTGTATGTTTAGGGGATTCCTGTATGAATGCTGTGTGTATTTTTTGCCTGTATTGTGTTTTGTCAGTTACCAGTTGTGTTGCTCTACAATAGCAACACAATAAGAAGAAGAAGAAGATGAAAAAGAAAAAGAAGACTATCTTTACCTACAGAAAAACCCTTCCACTCACTGACTCATTGTTCTTACGTTTAGACAGATCTGAAGTTTATTAGCACATAAAAGCTACGTAATACGTGTGTTTCTACAAAGCAAATGATTAAAACTTTCCTGTGTCTGTTACTTCAGCTCTCCGTGTGATGTGCATTTTCCCTTTCTCTCTCTCTCTTTCTTTCTTTCTGTTTGCAAACTTTCTTCATTATTATTTCATTATTATTTCATATCACTTTTATTGTTCTGATTAATTCCCATTTGCAAAGAATCAAAGTGGAGAGAACAAAGGTAGGATTTCTTTTAAAGGATTTTGCCTTTGATGTTTACGAATATTTAATGAAGTACATTGATTGTGTCTCACTTTTATTTTTTAAGAACATATGCAATAACGGATGTGCGTTCACTTCAGTCCATAAAGAATTAAACTGAATAATTGAGCACGTGAAATGTGTCTTTTGTGTCCCAAAGCAATTTCACTCCTATTGCATTTTAATGTGATTTCAGATCCAATTCCATGTTTTGTATGACAGAATATTGTGCTGCGTTTGTTTATTTATTTGGTTAATTATTTATTAGTTATTCACGCATTTATGCATATGAAAGCCTGATCACACAGGGCAGAGGTCAAGGGTCATGTGTGGATTAGGAAACTACATACTGATGTACAAGTGATGTTTATTCACAATAATACTGTACAGAGAGAGAGAGAGAGAGAGAGAGAGAGAGAGAGAGAGAGAGAGAGAG
>JAOTRR010000038.1:1663236-1678650 GCA_028570945.1 Gogo arcuatus
TGTTGTACAATCATTCTACCACAGAAAAAGAACAGTTCAAAGAAATCATTGAAAGACCAATATTACCATGACATTCTGCAAAAATGGAAACATTTCTCATTATGAGTTCTTGATGAAATCAAAATGATTATTAAATATTTAAACAACACTGATTTGTTGGAATTTTCTGTTTGGTGTTCGTTTCCGTCTCTGCTCCACCCAGTTTCTTCTCGTCTATTCTTCATCACATCGTTTGTACATAGCTTTCTGTTTCATATTGCTTTTATTGACAGAAGCTGGACGGAGGTGAGGTGAACAATGACCAGTTTTGTAAGATCTATGATTTATTATTATCTTTTAACTTTATGGACTAAGCATAATTTCTAGAAACTGCAGGATTTGCCAGGAACAATCCAGCGCTGCATCTGAATTCTCAGTACTAACGATGGTTAAGTACCTACCACCCAACTGTAACTGTAGTATGTTCTATGAGTATGCGAGCGAGTAGTAAGGACACAATTCGGATGTACTCCGCAGCCATCTTACCCACCCTATGACACGGATGTTCACAGCTGACATATACCCACATATGCTGCAAAATTAAACTAGAGAGATAAGGGAAAATCGGAGGGAAAACGGCTAACCCTAACCCTAACCCCTAACCCTAACCCTAACCCTAGAGAGATAGCTATATATATTTCTGCAATGGCAGAAATGTCTAAACAATCCCTGATACGTTTGTATGCCGCTGCAACAACTGGCTTTGCTTCGGACAGCCATCTTCTTTCTACTTTTCCCGGGGGAATTCTTCTTCGGTTATTCAGAGGCTCCAGATGAATTATGGGATGTCGTACTGTAGCGTAGTGTGGTACGTTTGTATACTATGGATGTAGTAGATCATCAGGGTAGCATTCGACTGCTATTAAATTAAATACCTACTGAGTATTCAGACACCCTACATCCTGCTTTTTGCGTACTAACGGTACGGAGGTATGCGAGTTCAGGTGTCTCCTGAGGGGGTGTGGCTTATAAGTAGACACTGGGGAAGAATGTTAAACTGATATTAAGATGTGTGATGATTACAACATGCAGTCTGAATGAAGTTTAGTGAGTAGCCTGAGGACTCTAATGAATCTAATGCAGGAAAAATGCAGGAATCCGATCGAACACACTTTCATTTTTGTTTTTCATCTGAACTGTTTTCTTTAAGTCCAGATGTATTGTTTGCTTCGAGATGATGGCAGAAAGCACCCGAGGCTCCACGGCTTTGTTTTGTGACTCAGTCACAGTCCTGACCTTGCCAGATCACTTTGTGTTGCGTGAACACTTTCCCCTGATTATTTCACAATTCAGCTCTGCCCTCTGTGTGAAGGAGAAGCTAACTGAGCTTTTAGTTTTTGATTTGCATCAGAAGCCGAGACTCACCTGTGCTGCATTAGGGAGGACTAATGAATTCATAAAACCAAGGGACGTTGTGTCAAGAGCTGTATAATGACTGTCTGACAGGGAGAAGGGTTTCTATAGTGTTTTTCTTTCTTTCTCGGTCCTGCTTCTTCAGTTCTGCATATGTTAGTGTTTATCCTGTTTTAAAACTGTGCATGAGGTTAAATAGTGTGTTAGAGCTGGAAAACATGAAAAATGTGCCATATATCAGGAATAAAACCGTCAGGACTGGGAGACAATACTGTATGTTACAGAATGTAATTAAGCATCTCACGTTTATTATTTACTATTTATTATTCTGGTATTTTTTCCAAATATACAAAAAACATACAGCACTTTCACCCCCAGATTACCTTCATACACTTCCCGTGAGTGTGAGCGCTGCTACAACATGCATCTAAAATCCACCAATAGGAGGATAGCAAACTCACAGGACAGCTACTGACATGATAGCAGCAATGGAGAAACGTAAACGGAACATGCTAATGGTAGACGAGGAAAAATCTCCTTATTAATCAAGCTGCATGATTTTTCTGATTTCTGGATCACGCCGATGCTGATCAAGATAATGTAAGAAAGAGAACGTTAATTCTTTAATCATAGGTCTATCGTCAGAGGATCTTCATCGTATAATCTATCCTAGAGAACACGTTATCAAGATTTTATTGGGACATGTGATGAGTTAATAATCTTAGAAAGACACATCCACATTCACATCTACAGCCTTTAATGCACGCCCACTGAGAGACGCTCTCATTTCCATATATGGCCTCAAATATTTCTTCTTCCCTGCTGTGAAATGACAAACAGACCTGTTTTTGGTCCATAAGTAACATTAAAAGTGACATTTGAAACCTGTCCACGTGTAAGCACTTTAAAGCTGGCTGTATGTAAAATAGTTACACAGCTGGAGGGATTTGATGGCACCGAGTTAACGCGGACACACACCGCCCTCTGGTGGCCACAGGAAGAACTACACAGCTCTATTTCTTGCTTCAGAAATGTCATTTCTGCTCAGACACTTTATTAGCTTCACAATTTATTTCTTTGTGTCTTTTCACAGAGAAAAAAGGTCAGTTTGTCTTCTGTAAATCTCCAAGCTCTGAGCTGGAGGTGACCCCAACACCCCCTCACTCACACATATACACACACACACCGCTCCTGCTGTATGTAGTAGCATGTAAAACAAATCAATGGCCTCCAAAGCAACATCTCTCCTGGGAGGGGACAGGCAAACAATGTTGTGTGTATGTGTGTAAATGTCCAGGAGGGACATAAGACACAGCAATGGAGACGGAGTGGAAGTGTTAATAATTGATACGTGTCAAAAGGAAGGCCTGCAGAAGGCCAATGGTCTTTAAGGCGACGGATTACAACAATTTGAGGGTCATGAAACACATTGCTACAGCCTTGGAGGACAAATTAGGGCACGGAAGAGAAGAGTGAGGAGAGCGAGAGAGAGAGAGAGAGAGAGAGAGAGAGAGAGAGAGAGAGAGAGACGGAAGGAGACAAAAACGAAAGAAAGCATAAGATACAGGAGGAAAAAATGAGACACCAAAAAAATAGAGGGAGAAGAAAGAGAGAAGGAGAGATGGACGGAGCGGAGATGGAGAGAAAGAGAAAGGCACAGAATGAGAGACAGAAAGAGACGACAGGTGTGTGAACGGGTAGAGAAGAAAAAAATTCAAATGAGAGAGAGAGAGAGAGAGAGAGAGAGAGAGAGAACTGATATGGACTTTATTGGGATTTTATGTCACATTTTTAAGCTTGATAATGAAGAATTACATCATTAGCACATTTTATCAGTGGCTCAGTTTTTTTTGTCATGAGTTTGTTGCTCTATTTTGCCGTCTAGTGGAGCAACAGAGCATTTTTTCCCCACATTGAAAATGTTTAAAGATGCCTCGTTATATCTTTGATAAAAGCTGTTACTCTAAAGCTGATTTATGAGTTAAAGTGAAAAAAGTGGAAGATATGTTAGGATGCTAATTTTATTGAAATATTTTCTTTCACTTTTGGATTTGTTGTTGTTGTGAGATTGCTGCTGTAATGTGGGATTTACTGGAGGGCACACAGAGGGCGCTTGTGAGCACTGTTTTGAAGCCTAAAATGAGAAATAGGACACAAGTGCACCTTTTGGGACGAGAGAGAAAGAGAGAGAGAGAGAGAGAGTCTGAAGGTCAGTGAGAGGAGGCGGTGCGTCTCTGCAGAAACGAAAATCGATCCCTACGTTTCAAGGGGAAAAGGATCAGGACGGTTCCCTTAAAGGAAGACTGATGAGAACAAACACATGGATCAATAATATTCATAACACAGTGTCTGAGAAAAATACAATAGTAAATAGTATTTTAATGAACAAACAGCAGAGAAAGAGAGAGACAGAAAGGGAGACAGAAAGGGGCAGAGAGACAGACAGACAGCGAGACTGAAAGAGAGACACAAAGAAGAAAGATGGAGACAGACAGAGAGACAACGATACAGAGAGAGACATAGAGGAAGAGAAAGTGTCAACGACAGATTAAAAAAGAGAGAGATGGAGAGACTGAGAGGAAGAATGAGAGAAAGACAAAGAGATAGAAAGAGAGAGAGAATGTGAGAGATGGACAGAGAAACCAAAAGACATAGAGAGAAAAAGAGAGATACAAAGAGGGAGAGAGAAAGAGAGATTGATGGAGGATTTGTGATGATTTAAGGCTGTTTTCATCACATCACAGGCTCCATGAAGTACCAGAAGAATCTAAATGACACTTTGGCTACCTCTGCCAAGAGCTTACAACAGGGTGCAGCAGGACAAAGATCTTTCATTGTCAGCCCACTGACCACAGAATCAAGCTTTTGACATGATCTAAACCCCACTGAAGTCCTGTGAGGTGACCTGAAGACGAGAGATGAGTCGAGAGAGAAGCTAGAACCCTGGAAGTTCTGGAAAGATTCTGTAAAGAGTATAGGATATTTTCCATAACTCATTATCACAGAGGGTGCCAATAATTCTGGAGCTGACCGGAGTATGGATATCTCACTCTTCCAACCCCTCCACCTCCACGTTTACACTTTTCTTTTTCTTTCTGTCTCTCCGGCTCTGGAGACCGCCGTCTTTACATTAGTGTGAAAAGACCAATGCAGGCTGACAGCTACAAATGAGGCTGAGGCTGAGCCACAGCGCTGTCCAAACTCCCAGTGACGCTTTAATCCCACCCAGGATAACCCGCCCTGTGTCTGCGAGACGTCTCACACACACACAGTGATGAGAGAGAGACAGAGAGACAGAGAGAGAGAGAGAATAACCCAGCTGTAAAGATTTTATATATGTGTAAATATATTATACAGTGTGTAAGGATGATTAGATTTGGAGACTGAAAATGGCATCATGGACCAGGCTGAGTGACAGAGCGAGATAAATGTATCATACTGAGTGTGTGTGTGTGTTTTATAAATGCCATGAGAGGAAGCTTGAGTTATATACAGTTATAAATGTCACCACAGTCATGCTCGTATCCTCTCTGTAATATAACGCTGGAGAGAAATGAAAAATGTTTCCTTGGGTTTTATGGCCGAGTGCCGCATCGTAACAAAGTCGAGATACTTCACTCTGACACTGATACACTCTTACTCACGCTGGAAGACTCACAGGGGATTTAAAATGACTGACCTGGCTGCCTCTGCCAAGAGGTTACAAAATTTCCTTTTTATTTTCACATACTTGTATATTTAAGTGTCAAACTTTTTTTAAGGTGCAGTATGTAGGATTTAGGGGGGTTTATGAGCAGAAATGGAATATAGTATTCATAATTATGTTTTCATTAGCGTATGTATTTATCTGTACCTGTATACCTGTAACTATGACTACACTGTGTTTTTATAAGCATAGAATGAGCCCTTCATATCTACTCTAGAGAGCACATTTGGCGTTTTGCATTTTTACTTCAAAGTGGCAGCTTGAATCCAGTACCGGGAGGAAGGAAGATGAAGAAGAAGAAAGAAGATGAATCAGTGGTTGCTTGTGCTGGCGAACGAATTTTGAGAAATGGAAGATAATACTTATTATTTGGCACGAGAAGAAGTAAGAGAGCACAAATCCTCATCAAAGAAGCGAAAGCATAAAGCAAAACGAAATTGGGACAGGTGAAATCGCTGATGAGGGACAAACGTTTTCAAAGTAGCGCTGAAGTTGCCTGACGTTACGTTGATGTTCCCCAGGTAATGACTCATACCACAACAAACTACAGACCTTTGTAATGTTACTATGTGGTCTGTCCTGTTTTTGACTCTGCAAATGGAGAAAAAAACGTTTCCTGCTAACGTTAGCAATAAAACTCTACCACAATGCGGGACAAGTAACAATAATATTCGCTATCTTACATGGACCTATAGTTTTACAGATTAAATAAATAAATACCATTTCTAACCATCTGTCTAAAGTGACCTCATCACTTGACAAGATACTCGTAATCATTTTGGAAGTAGCTACAGGAACCTGATGGCCACCGTAGGTTCTAACACACGCTTGGAAAGTGAGGGCTGAGGGAGGGGTATTCATTTGGTTGCAATCTGCAACCTCACCACTAGATGCCACTAAATCCTACATACCACACCTTTAACCTTCACAAAATATGTTGATCTTATCTACAGATACTCTCTCCAACGATTTCAGCTCCCTGCAATGCTCCTTCCGTCCACTAGAGGCCGATCTCCACATAATTCCAGTCCTTAACCGCTAATCATGTGCATCTGCTTCCTGTTACAACAAAGGAATTTTAAACATTCATTGTCGTTCTCTTTTCTGAGTTTATCATGTAGATCTTTATGCACTGATTTCTAGATAGTTTTTGGATTTACTCGTTTTTGTTTGTTTGTTGTTTTTTTAAAATCATCATTAAGATGTAGATTTGAAGGAGGACCATTTGGGTGTTTGTTTGTAAGGTGAGGAATATTTTTCTTGATTATGATTTTGGGAAAATTGGGGGGAAAAAACCTGATGAGACACAGTGTTTAAAGACTGTGCACTTTATGATGATGGAGTTGAGACTGCACCACTGATCAGTATGTGAATATATACATGTATGTATGTATGTATGTATGTATGTATGTATGTATGTATGTATAAATATAATACAGTTCGTCCTAATGGAAAACAGCACCAAAACCCAACAATAAAGCAGCTGGATTGAGTTTAAAATAATCTGAAGCTGATGCAGGTGCTTTCTGACATACGGCACGTCCCAGAGGTAACAGAGGAGCTTCCAAAACAATTAACACTCAAAACCATTTCATTAGCAGCCATAAACTTCTAAAATTCAGATTTCAAATTGAAATTATTTTACTGAATCATTTAGATTTCTGAAATAATGAACAGTCATAACTCCGTGTGTACCCCCCCCCCCCACCCCCCATTGAGACAATCTGGTGTGTTTAAAGCTTTTTTTTTTTTTTTTTTAACTTTTCTGCTGTATAACGTCCAGTAAATTATAACCTCCTGTATTTGCTGTAATTCCTACATGGCTGACGGGGAACAGTGCGAACATTTAAGTTTCAGTGGACGAGTTGGTGGATGTGCACAGTCACACGCTATCCAAAATAATTTAAACCAGCGACCATCAGGAATCCTTAAACGATAGCATTTAGAAATGAACTGATTATTAAGCTGTAATCCTGCGTTCACACTAGTGAGCGACAAAGCAGTTGTTCAAAGATTCAATTCCATGCAAATTCTCTATGATGAAATGATGTAAAGTGAAAAATTCCAACGATATTTGCCTTGAATAATTGTTCAGACCAATCCTATGGTGCATGTGGTCCGACATTTCTTCAGTTCCCCGCTCACAACTTGAGTTCCTACCTGTAATTAGTTCCCATTTACTGTTTGATGAGCAAAAATGGATGAAAAATGTATAACCTGTGTTTTCATCTTATCCTGTAATATACCACTTCTCATTAAACGTGTATAGAGACATTACAACAAATAATAAAGCTTGGAAGGAAGTAGGAGAGATTATTCATGTCTCTGGGGAGTGTATGTTGCTAGTAGAGTTAGTTTTGCTTTGCTAATCTGTTCTGAGAACGAAGCTAGAACAAGTAACGCTGATTAGTGCGCTATTTAATTTTAATAAGTTAGATTTAGAAGGTATATAGCTACTGCTGTTTTAAATCGGAACGAAAAAGCTGGATAGGCCACGAGTGACGACAGTAGCAGTCACTACAAGCGGCACAAGGAGGGAACTTGTCACTTAGCTAGTGTGAACATAGGTTTAGACTCACGATGGCTCTACACTCGCTAATCAGAGCTTCGAGATTCAGCTGTAACCTGATGCAGAGCTGATACTGACCTTTTTCCACTTTAATAATGTATAAAGTCAGTTACTGCGTGTGTGTCGGGGGGGGGGGGGCAACTCCTTCTTGCTGTTTTTCCCTCGTAGCTAATTTGCAAACAAAAATCAGTCCTATCACACCACCACAACAACTTACTTAACGTTTCCTGGCTTTCCTCTGAACATGTTTCAGTAAAATAGTTTACCTCATGCTAGTGAACATGGTCTTTATAATTACACAATATAACAATATAATATAACACTAGCTTGCTAGGAAACTTATCAACTAATTTTAATTATGCAATTAAATTGTTTACAGAAAGCTATCTAGCTTGCTAGTAAAAATAGCTGATTTATTAGCTTATTTATTAAATTCTGGACAAGTAACATTAATGTTGGCTAACTAGTAAGGTGGATAATTGTTTAGGTACCTGGTTAGCTTGGCTAACATTTTATATAGTGTAATTTATTAGCTAACAATGTTATCACCTGTCCAGCTGTATCTGGAAGTTCGCTAGCTAAATAGATGACTTTACAGTGAGAAATTGTTCCCCTGAATAAAATTTACAAAATTAAATCATTACAAATGTTAGCATTTATGTAGGATAGCTAATGTAGCTAAACTATAATATTGTGCAGTAGATTAAGACCAGTATTATATGCTAGGCAGTACATCAAGATGAAGGAATGAAAAGAAAGGCTAGTCTCTGATTTAATCTAAGCTCCGCCCTAACATTTAGTAAAATTTCCTATTTTGACCAGATTGAACAAAAATGTGAAATGCAGTCAGTATCAGCTCTTTGTGTAAAAATAAACATCTCAGAAAGTAATTTTTACAAAATAAAATCTAATGCAACATTTGCTTCAGCTCTGATGATCACAAAAAAAAAAAAAAAAAAAAAAACAGGAATGTCCATTTACAGGAATAACGTCCTGCACTGAACGTCCAGTTATAAACCCAATTTCGGTCCCTTGAAAACTTCACCACAGTTTTAGCACAAACACAGGTTTGTTTTTTTCACCAAAGTGTTTTGCCCATCAAGTACTTCAGGAAGAACCAGGCGTCTATGCCTCTTGCTTTCTTTTTGTCCATTTCTTTGTACGTTTTATTTTCCTCCCCCAAATCCAGTCTGGGCCCTGGGCTAGGAATGTTGGAGTCAGAGAGGATGCTCATGGGAAAGTCCGTGGGTTCTATAGCTTCTTGAGTATTGAGCACGACCTGCAGCACTGCTCGCTGTAGAACCTGTGGTTACACACGCCATGTTGGGGAACCAGGCGACACCAGGTGAAGTAATCAACACATGACTGCTCTCCTGGGAAAGACGGGAAAACGCAGAAAGCTCGTTTTATTAGCATTATAACTTTACCAAGCAAAAACATTTATTACAGACTCCCACTAAATTCCTATTGTTTCACTCTGCACGTCTATATAAAGCTGATTGGGGGAGGAGCTACGTACTATCCTGATGTAACTACTTTAGCATTTTTGATATGCAAAGAAATGTTTATCTTGGTGGATCCTGTCTAACAAAATTGGTTTGTGTTAGTCATGAATAAAACTGTGGTTGATGTGGTAATGTTTTATTTTATTCTACTATTAATAACAAAAAAAATTTATTGCTCAAATCCCAAAATCCAACGTGTCAATCTCTGACCGATACATGCTTTTGATTAGCAATTAGCTAGCTATGTTAGTAGTAGTAGGTGTCTTTGTGGATTAGCTCCTGGCAATCAGTGGAGAAAAACAGTGAGCAGTGATTAGTCTCTTGGGAACAGTGGTGATCAGCGATTGGTTTCTTGGGTACAATGGTGATCAGTGGTTAGTATTTGGGAGCAATGGTGATTAGTGATTGACTGTCAGAAACAATGGTGATTAGTGATTGTTTTCTTGGGGGCAATGGTGATTAGTGATTGGCTGTTGGGAATAATGGTGATCAGTGGGTGGTTTCTTGGGTACAATGGTGATCAATGGTTAGTATTTGGGAGCAATGGTGATTAGTGATTGTTTTCTTGGGAGCAATGGTGATTAGTGATTGGCTGTTGGGAATAATGGTGATCAGTGGGTGGTTTCTTGGGAACAGTGGTCATTGGTGATTGGCCACCAGGAACAATGGTGATCAGTGATTGGTTTCTTGGGTACAATGGTGTTTAGTGATTGGTTTCTTGGTAGCAACGGTGATTAATCATTGACCACCATGAACAATGGTTATTAGTGATGGGTTTATTAGGAACAGTCGTGTTTAATGATTGGCAGTCGAGAACAATGGTGATCAGTGATTGGTATTTGGGGGGGAAAGGTGCTTAGTAATTGGTTTCTTGGGAGCAGTGGTGATTAGTGATTTGCCATAAGGAACAAGCATGATCAGTGATTGGTATTCAGGAACAATGGTGATTAGTGATTGGCTGTGAGGAACAATAATAATCAGTGATTGGTATCCGGGACTAATGGTGATCAGTGATTTGGTTGTGGAAAACTACAGTAGCCAGGTATGTTTACCTTTAAGAGCAGGTCCTGGTGCCAGTCCTGGTGGAGGGCAGAAGTGTGTGTTACAGGCTCTGGAGCTGATGGGTCTGTGGTGTGTTAAACACCCTGATGAAGGTCGGCCGAGTCGGAGACACTGAACACTGCGTGTCTGCACACCACCCCCACATGACACTGTACACTAATAAACACACACAGACACACAGACAGACACACAGACATTAACCAGACTCGTTAAACTGTTCCGTTTAATGTTGATCTTTGTTTCGGTAACAGTTTTGTCTTCTTTTTAATCAACATCTACACGCTATCTCACTAAATTTGTTCGCCTCTGCCACTAGCTACATTTTGTTCAGCGTCCATGTTTCCCAGTTACCTAGCAACAGTGTTTTCACAACTTTACCCATTTGAATGCTGACTGTATCCTGTGTTAAAAGTGAATTACTATAATTACTGTAATTTCTGTAATTCCGACATGAAGTGAACGCGCAATAACGTTTATAAAGCAGTCGGATGGAAACATACAGTGATATAAATACAAATGGAGAACAGGATGGAGTCTTTGTACCTGTTGCCATGGTGATGAGTACCAGCCGAGCGCCATGGCACCGCTCGCTCTCCCCGGGCCGGGCGGAGGGATGTGGGGCTGCAGGTCAGGACACTGCCCTTTATTACAGGCCTGCTGGAGGTCGGTGTGGGGTTTCTGGAGATTTCTACACCTCCTGATGGGGAATTCTGTAAAACCTCCATGAGAGTCTCTCTCTGCACAGCGCAGCTCTCGATTCCTCACACCTCCTCCACAGGAAACGGAGCACTGAGGCAGGAAGACGTTATAGAAAGACGCTGTCACTTTTTCATCACTAATTTTAATGTTTGTCATTATTTATAATGCAGTTGCACTGCGCAAGTATACGAGCTCTGTTCTACGAACACTAACACAATACATATTCCTGCAACTTTCTTAAGTTTTAAAAATATTAATACGTTTCTGTAACCTTTGGCCTTGTGTATCAGTCATTTACTACAATTTTATGTAAATAATTTTGTGACAAAATTGAATTCCCATGATATTTTCAGAATTTTTGGTAAAGCTGTATTTTCATTGTACGTAGACACCTGTAAATTACCAAGTGCATTCAGGTGATTTACTTTTAGCCCCACCCACAAAACTCCATAAAAGGCAAAAAGCTCACAGAGAACTGAAAATGATAAAATGGCAAATAATCGATTACAGAGCGCCTCCTAAGCATGATGTGCACTAAACATTTCAGTAATGAAGCTCAGACGTCGCAGCATGTCAGCTGCCGTAGACATTAATTGATCATTTCTGGAAGGAGTCTCCAGCCAATCAGAGGTAAAGCTGTAACTTTGCGTTTTCCGTCATCTTCAGAACAGGAGTTTACGATTTGCGGTTTCTCGGTAAGAGAGAGAAAAAAAAAAGAGCTGCTATAATGTAAGAGAAAACAGGAACTAACTTGTTTCAAGGACATTAAATGTAACTTTAAATGGATAAAAAGGACAAAACATCATTCCATATGTGTACCTCTCCCCAGGCTGTAGTGATCCACTGCAGCCGCTCGTTTTTAGGGCAGCGGCTCATCACACAGCTCTCCTGACCTTTGGGCTTCAGCTGGAGCTCACACAAGCCGTCTCGGAGAACCAACGCACCAGAGCCGTGATTAACACTGTGGCAGAACACACTCCGTGTCCTCACACCACGTCCGCACGTCTTCGAGCACTACACACATGCAAAAAGGAAAGTAGAATGACCAAATAATAATAATAATCACTGTGGTACTATTTTTAAAAATAAATATTTCAATATTTAATATAATTTAATAATAATAATAATAATAATAGTCAATGATATAGTATTGACATGTCTCTGCAGATGTCATGTTGTGATTCTGTCATTTCACCACCAGAGGGCAGTAGAGGATCTCACTTTCCCAATCCACAGACTTTAATATATACATTTCAGTTTTCCTTCGGTGTGTGTGTGTGTGTGTGTGTGTGCGCGCGCGCGCGCGCGCTGACCTGTGACCAGGAGCCAGTTCCCCACTCCGGAGGGCAGGAGCGTGTGTTGCAGGGCTGTGTGAGAGCCGGGGCAGATGAAGGGCACATCGAGGGTGGAGCTAGCTCCTCCCTTTGGTACATCACCTTTCTGAGACAGCGGATGGTGCGACTTTGCTGGCCTCCTCCACATGACACACTGCATGCGCTCCATTTACCCACCGACCAGCTAACACACACACACAGAGGGACAGGTTCGACCAGTCAGAGACACAGAAACAGAATACACACTCTCACTGTATCTGAGGCGTTTCAAGTATGAATATAATTTAAGCAATACAAGCCTTTTTTTTTTTTTGTCATTTCAGAAGTTCAGTATTTTGCTCATTAGTTGCTAATCTGAGACATTCTTAGACAATGCTAACGAATTCATAACCTAACGATGTGATGACTCAAGTGTGCTCATGCCACAGAAAAGAGTTCCTTAATGAACAAATAATAATACAACTGGAAGGTACATTTACTCATTTACCAGATGCTTTAAAGCTCTCAAAAGCTGAGCAGATGAAGGGCCTTGTTCAAGGGCCCAACCAGACACCATGACACCGTGACACCATGGTGGTATTTGGGATATAACTTTGGATAACTTGCAGGAAGTCCCACTCCTTCATCCCAACTGCTTCACCATGGCAATAAGCTTTAACCTTTAGAAAGAAGGCTTCATCACAAGTACGTAAATGCTGTACAAAATGTTTATTCAAAGCCATTTTCTCCCAATTTCTCATTTCACTAATTCCATTCCCCAACTCCATCATGAAACACGCTAACTCCCCTGATGATCAGTTTGCGTCGCTCTCCTTAACTGGACAGGAGAGAGTTACGCTGCATTCGACTTCCCTCAGAAGCAGGAAGTTGGAGCTCAGAATTACATCATTTGTAACCTCCGTATATTCCAGCTACAAACCCGGGAGAAAAACGTGGACGCCTGTATGTCCATCTTTTGTATATTTTCCTCCTCAGAGCAGTGAATTGTAGTCAGTGTTGCAGATTTAACAAGCGAATGTGTGTATGTTGATTGATCTAAAACTAATCCGTGTATATACAGTATCACGTATTTAAAGGTAAAAAGTGCAGCCATGTTGATTTGACGTCACACTGTGAGGTGAGGAGATCATCCTGAGATCTCGAGATGAAACTTCAAATTGAGGGGGTGGATTTTTTTTTCTTTCTTTCTTTGTTTTTGCCTGGTCAGAGTCGGGGGATTACAAGTTACAACCTCTCATCGATGCAGCATTACACCACCCCTTCCACACAGAACACATGGCCATTTTTGCTCTCTCAGGCTCCCGGTCATGAATAGCTGTAGCTTTTTTAGGATTCAATCTCCTGACGATGGAGTGAACACTTTTCTCTTGTGCTATTCGCCATACAAATCTGACCAGATGTTAATTAGATCATGTTCCTGTTCAAGAAACTGCTGCATAAAAAAAATACATTGACTAATGAGTTATTTCACCCTAACTGCACTATTTTAACCTTTTCAACACAATTTTTAAATCGTCTTGATGTTGATGTGGATATCCTGGATTTTCACTTCCCATCATCTACAGCTTCTATTTTTTATATATAAATGTATATATGGTATACCTCAAGGTTCAACGTTAGGACCAATTAAATTATTTTTTTACGGTTTCACTGGGTATAATTTTACTGAAATATCAAATTTCATACCAAACATTATTCAGATGACGTCTATCTTCTGTTGAAACCTGAAAATGACCAAAATAGCTAAAAAAAAAAAAAGGAAAAAAGACGAGTGTTGTTTTACTCAGTCCTTCATGGGGCGTCTCATTACGAACTTATCCACCTGTGCCAAAAATCTCATGTCTTGTAATGATGGCTCCTGTAAAAGACCTCCTTATCTCACCCTTATTTCACCTCTACATCAGTTTCCTGTTAAATATCCAATTGGTTTTTTTGTTTGTTTTTCAAGGCATCACATAGTCTGGACACAGTACACAGTGCAACCGCTAGAACCTTTCCAATTCAGAATATGACCTCTACTCTTCCCTGGTAAAGATTTTTTAAACATCCTGATCCACCCTAAACTGGTCTAGACAAAGCCCCAGACATGTTCGTCCATCACAGCGTTTCTAATCCAAGATATCTTTAGCATTCTGGTATCTGTGAGTCTCTTGGCTATCGATGACAGAAAGCTTTAAAATAGAGCTGAGCTCCCTGAACACGGGGAGATTAGAGCAAACCGCATCGTCCACCAGAAAAACGGGGCGAGCACTCGGGTCGAGTTCTATCAGACCAGACCGCTTCACACACGTCTTTAAGAAGGGCTTTCATTTCCTTTCAAAGGAGGAACGGCTAAACTGCAATTTGCATCAGGGGAAAGAAACAGAAGCTGTTGCACCACGTATCATCTTTTTTCCCCTACCCTAATCTCTTCTCGCCACATAAACGACAATGTGTCTGCCTCCCGGCAAACCGCTTTGGACTTCTGCTGTAATCTGACTGTAATATTTCTGGAACCTTCCAATAACTCGCATATTTCAAGGCATGCAATTAAACTGAAAGCATGTTTGACTTGACATTGATGGATCGTGGACTGCGTGCGCATTCTTCAGTACCCATTCCTCTTTACTGGCACGGCTACAGCATCAGCCCAAAATAATGCGCTCGGGCACGCTCACCGAGCAATTTCCACCGGTCAGATGAAATCCAAGCTGCAGCTGGTCACCCAGTGGGATGAAGGGTGAATTTTTAGTGCGTGCTGGGGAACGGTTTGTGGTTTGGAACCAGTTGTAAGTTTAAGAGTATTTGAAGGGCTACCAAACCTCTGCAGGCCATTTGGGTTCATCTTTATACTGAAGATGTACAGTCGAGAGGATCTGTAATGTCACAACGTTTCACATACGCAAGATAGAATGGTTATAAAATGGTTAGCAGAACTACAGTTCAGCTTGAACGTGATAAGGACAGTGACCGTGTTTGTTGTTGGTTCTGTACTCTAAATCCATTTCTCCACATCAATAATAACAAACTGAAACTTTTGTTCATTTTCCACCAATTTGTAAAATGACGATCTATCACGATGACGACAGTAAAAGCTACAATTAATTATATACACACTCACCGGCCACTTTAATAGGAACTTGTTGTTGATTGTAAGATTCCTGTTCT
>JAOTRR010000038.1:1682427-1694144 GCA_028570945.1 Gogo arcuatus
TATATGTATGTGTGTGTGTGTGTGTGTATATATATATATATACACATATGTGTGTGTGTATGTGTATATATATATATATATATATAAAATGTATATGTGTGTGTGTGTGTGTGTGTGTGTATGTATGTATATATGGGGGGGGGATCCAAGACTGAGACAATTCCAAGTCAACACAGAATGGCTTCTGAGATCAGACACTGGTTCTGGTTCAGCATGCCTTAGCCCTTGAAGAGCCATACGTGCTTCACTTGATGGCCATCCTTCTTGCATTCTCCATCCCATTCCTCCAGCTTTAGATGTTGTCCACCCATTCTGCCCATCTCCTTCCTCTTCGTCTCTTGGCACAGATCTCACCCTCAATAGTTGTCAGGACCAGACCATCACCTCATATTTGGTCATCTTCGTCTTCTTAATCAACTCCAGAAGACCTTTGGCGCTCCAATGGTTTCCCTTACACACTCATTCGTTTTCCTTTGTTTTAATTATTTATTTATGAAAAAATTATAATACATTTTTAGAAATGCTCTTGCCATGAAACAGCCTTAGGTGCTGACATGGCATTAAAAAAAAAAAAATCACTTACTCGCTCTCAGAACTCATCTCCACAACCATAATCCAAAAGCTTGGATCATTCTTTCTTCATTCTTTCTCAATGTCCAGCTTTCACAGCCATACAGAGCAATGCTCCAGACGAGAGACTTCGCTAGATTCACTTTCAACTTCAAACTCAGATCCTTGGTCTTCCATAATTCCACAAGGTCTGCTGTTGCTCTTCTTGCTCTTCCTAGTCTGATCTTAATCGCTGTCTGTGTCTCTGTCTCCATCTGGTGTGATGTAAAATCCAAGGAACTTGAACGTGTCCACATTTTCAATCTCATCCTCCTCAGTCTTGATCTTTCCCTTCCCATGTACAACCATACAACTTGATGGAGATCAACTTGATGATGGATATGAAGAATACACTGATCGGACACATGTCCTACTAATTCCCATCACTGTAATCCATCTACTGCGATGTGCTCAGTTGTATTTATCGAATACTAATCATGCTAGTGAACATTTGAAAGATTAGGAATAAAGCTGCTGTTTGTTCATCTTTGCCAATGTCTTCCTTGTTTTTTTTTTTCCAAAAGACTAATTTATCATGAGGAACTAAAATCAACGTGCGACACCTTTTTCTTTTGTGAACTTTTATTCTGCTTTCATCCTTTAAGTAAATTTAAGAGTTTGCATTTCTCTATTTTATCTTCAGCGAAGATCCTTCAACTTTCACCAGATTATTTATTCAGATAAATAATTTTTCATTGCTCTTTTAAGAATTAAGAGTAAAGAATTTGTCTACTTTTGCCACCTGTCACTGACCCTCATTGCTGTCATATTGACAAATATAACAGATTCACTCACCCTAACCCTAGCCATGCGCTACCACCACCATGTTTCACAGATAATGAAGTGCTTTGAATTACTTTCTTTTATTCTCTACACGCTTCTCCTCCCTTCATCATTAGGGTGCAGGTTAATCTTTACAAGTGCTCCAGGGTTGAATGATTTTTTACCATAAACATTGTAAAACAGTGCTTCAGTTCTTGTGGCTCAACAGCACTTGAAATCATAAATTCTTTGAAATTATGGGAAAGGTTTTCTATTCCTTCTGGAACTGTATCCTTCACTTTCTATTTCTATCCTCTTGTAAGCTGAAGGAAAGCTAACACTGCTGGTGTGTGTGTGTGTGTGTGTGTGTGTATATATTGGGGGGTAAGTGGTGGTATGTGGGACTTTTGGTTTGGGATTGGCAGAACAAACTGGGCTCGTCTAGAACTTACACTAATCCTGTTTACTTTGGAGGAAAAAAGAGGAAAGATGGAGAGGGAAGGAGTTGGACATGCTTAGAAAAAGGGTTCTTCAAAAGGATCATTCTATCGTTCTTAGGTTCCTGTACTAGCCAGACAGAGAACCTTTAAGGGTTCCCCAAGAGGTTCATCTGAAGAACGGGACCAAGCAGGAGACAATGGGCGCTGAGGAGGAAGAGAGATTGAAGGAGAAGAAGAAAAGACAAGAAGCGAGGAGAGAAAGAATGACAGGCAAGGAGGAGAATATGGATGGAAAGGAAAAGAAAGAAGAGAATGAGATGATGGAAACTGGAGAGGTGGAGAGACAGGAAAGGAAAGGACACATGGAGTATACGTTAGAGAAGAGAGGAAAAGATAAAAGGTGAAAGAAAAGCAGATTTAAAAAAGGAAGGAGAGAAAGAGTAGTGGAATAAAGGAGAGTGCAAATAAATGAAAAAAGGAAACAGAGGACAAGAGGAGAGGAATGGGGAGGGGGAGAGAGAGAGAGCGCGTGCTCAGGAAAAGAGGACAGGTATAATAAGAGCAGGATGAAAGGTGAGGACAGGAAGAGTGTAGAGTGAGAGAGAGAAAGGGAGAGGAGGAAAGGAGAGAACAAGGGGAGGGGGGGCAGGCGGAAGAGAAAGGAAATATTGATTCCAGTAGCAACATCTGGACTCTCTAATAGACTAAGGAACAAATAGACAGACACACATAGCAGGATAGACACGGAGACACAGAGACGGATAAACGCATGAATGAATGGCCAGACAGAGGGACACATACAGGAAAAAAGACATACAGAAAGAAAGACACACAATTTGTAAATAAAGGCGTGGTGTGTTACCTGGCCAGACATGGCTGTGTGTTACAGAGCTGAGATGCCAGCGCAGGTCTGCTGTGAGAGTCACACAGTGAGGAGTTCACCTGAACCTGTTCATCCTGCACACACACGGCCTTCACCGACACACGACCTGAAACACACACACCACAAATCATTTCATTACTATTATATTTAATGACCATTTTTAGTAGCAGTTATTTTCAGAGAATTTGCATCCACACACTTTGGGACTGTTTCCACCTGAGGATTTCACACCATTTCCACCTGTGGAACGTTTTAAGGAACTCTGGGCAGTTTTCCACCACAACCTTTTAAGGAACTCAGGACATTTGTGTTGGTTTCCACCAGATGGACCCTTTAAGTAACTCTAGAACTTTAGATGGAACTTTCTGGATCTTTAGGCCTGTTACTACCAGAGGAAGAGTTTTAGAAAGTTTGGAATTGTCAATGTTTCCACTACAGAACCCAATTCAGGAACTTGAGCGTGTACATTTCCACCAAACTCACTAAGTTAAACCTCAAAGAACTTTTCAGGAACCCAGGAAGACCCAGTGGTTCTTCGGGAAAGCGGGAATTTTAAACACTTTTCAGGAGCTAGGACCCACGTTCAGCGAGTCTACTAAGACTCTCAACTGGCCTCATCAAGAAAAGTGTATACAACACACACAGACACTCCTTAGTTAATGAATGTGTGTGTGTGGTGGTGAAGTTAGACAGGAGGACGGGCTGCATTTGTCCTGCTCACAAAGGTGCTTTTGATCCTTCTGGGCAAAACTCTCTCATACACTGTCCACTTTCCATTCACACACACACACACACACACAAAAACTCACCCCCCTTTCCACACCCCCCACAACCCTCATGTGTAAGCATACAAGCGACCTTTCATTCTGACACACACACACTCTCTTACCTCCTGCACATGAGGCGGAGCAGTCTGATCGGATCACTCTCCACGTGTAAGTGTATTTTTTCTCCTGTAGTGGAAGTGTGTATTCCCACAACACACCTGGGTTTTTACCCTGAACGAGGATCTTTGAGAAACACACACACACATGGAGATTCAGCAAACATTGAACACTGAAGATGAGACTGTCATAATGGGCGTGGCCTAATTCTAATGAGGTGCTTGATTGACAGATGTCTGTCTGAGACTCCGCCTGTTGACGCTGATCAAGGAGACAGTTACAGAGCAGTAATGTTCGCTACGCTAGCTTTGACTCGCTAGGTTAGCTTTCACTTACTCACTAATTAGCTAAGACTCACAGGTAAGTTTTCATGTTTTCATTCTTGCTTTAACATTTTGCTCTTGCTAGTTTAGCTTTTTACTTTGGCTTTTTTTTTTTTACACTTGTTAGGTTAACTTTGACTCGCTAGGTTAGCTTTCACTCTCTCATTGGTTAGCTGACTCACAAGACTGGCTTCAAGAGTAAAAAACGCCTCTTACTAGAATATTTTTTTCGCTCAGATACCTTCAAATAGCTCTCTCCGGTTTCCTTCTTACTTGCTAGTCTAGTTTTTTAGTCTTGCTCACCTACTTTTCATTCACTAGCTCGGTTAGCTATGACTCTCTCCAGGTTAGTCTTTACTCACTAGGATGGTTTTTTACTCTCATTAGATTAGCTGTCGCTCCCTGGTTAACCTTTTTCTTACTAAGTTAGCTTTCCTTCAGTTCCATTTTACTCTTGCTTTTTAATCTTTCCCTATGTTAGCTTTGATAGCTTTGTTAGCACTGGCTCACTTGGCTCACGCTCTCACATTAGATTAGATTTCAAAGTATCTTTCATCCTCCAGATTAGCTTTCATTTGCTAGGGGAGCTTTTGCTTAGTAGGTGACTGGTGCAGGTGCAAGCTTAACCCACCATTAGCCCCGCCCCCTTTATGTGTAAAGGAAATGAATTGTGATGAAGCACAGAGTCAGAGTTTGATCAGGGTTATCAATAGCAGCTAAGTCCAGAACATGTATAGCGTAGCATCAAAAGAACAGGTACTGATTTGATGTGAAAATCCCGATCACACACACCAGCTGCTTCATTTCCAAATTTCCATGTGCCACTTTTAGAAACTCCCTCAGTGCTCCTGGACACGGAGGTCAGCTGAGTTCAGACATGGGAAGACGCCTGAGTGAGAGTCAGCCACAGTGACGTCTTTATCGTCTGTCCCCTGTCCTGTGGATCAGGTGGGTGGTCCTCCAAAACCCCTCGCTGACTCGGATTTGGGACACAACCGAGGAGGAAGTCCACTAGACCTGAGCCAGGGTCACGGCAGACTGCCCGAGGTTTTGGCTCAAATGGAGTGGAAAAGTCCGGAAAGAACAGGGGCTTTGTTCTATTCTTAATGTTTGGGGATTTTTTTCCCTTGTACAATCTGGCAACCTTTTAGCCTGAAGGGAATGCAATGACAACACGGTCGCAAATAATAAATTATACAGAGCGAATCAAGGGACACTCAAAAGTGCAACTACAAATCACAGACTTATATTAATGCCCTTGATCTGATAGTTTATCATTTCTATAGTAAGAGCGCATTCACAGGGATGTTCAACATTTGTCATTTGTAAATATTATTTATTTAACATTTATGGAAGGAGTCTCCAATGTCAGCGCTTCTTTGTAGGTTTTCGAACGTCTTCAGGACAGAGTTTACGCTTTGCACTTTCTCACAAACAGGACAAGGTGCGGTTTTTTGTGTGTTTTTTGGGGGGGGGGATTATTAACTTCAAAAGAGTGACTGGTGAGGGAACGACTGTTTATAGCTGCTATAACATAAATTAGAACAGGACTTAACTTATTTCACAGACGTTCCACAACATTAAATGTAACTATAAACAGGTTAAAAAGTATGAAATTTCATTATGAAATTAAAACAAAATTGTAATAGGCAAACTGCTGTGGTATAAGGGGAATAAAACACTTTGGAAGCTGCTGTTATTGGAAAGTAATCAGTGCTCTTGTGGTCACGGTAATGCTGCATCATCACAGAACTCCATCGTTGATTCGTTTCCTGTAACAGCACTACACATAGTGTTTTGTTCCTTTGAGTTAAAATTAATTTTACTAAACGTTTTGAACTTGAACTTAGCCTACATTTATACTATAAATAAGTGGCGAGTTTTCATGAGTTCAGTTCTATTTTAACACTAGACCGAGTTCAGGTTTCATCCCAAACCATGTCTGAAACTCCACCCTATTCACATTAGAGTGCACTAGATAGTTTTAGTATCTTAGGCCTTATTTGGACTGGATTAGTTTGACATGTGGAGATGTATAATGTAATTATTACCAGAGTTTCTCTCACATATAATCACATACATGGTGTACGACACATGGAATGACACGCCCATCCTGTGTGAATCGATCCTAATTACTACAGATTTAATTCAGGACTGATGTACTCTATAATGACAATGTAGTACTTTATAATTCCATCTGTAGGCATATCCATGTCTGAAGAATATCCAGTGCATTTCTGAAATCCCCACAATGCACTGCAGTTGGTGGGTAGCTTAGACGATACAAAACACCCATAATGCACTTTTAAAGGATAATGTTTCAGAAACTCCCCAATTGTATTACAAATGATTAGATAGCATTCTGAAAGCTGAACAATCCTGAGAAGTACAGATTAAGTCTACACACCTCCCCCGTTTTGACTCGCTCCCTCTGAACTCAGTGTGTTCACGTTTAACAGGAAGCAGCTGTCAGATTATCTCCGAGCTCACTCGGAGACATACAATAACACTCTTCAGTCTGGCCGAGCAGGCACCGTCAGATTAGCGGCTAAGCTTCATGCTAAAGCTGAACCGGGATCAAATTCAGCGACACAAGGTTTTACATACACAGGCCATACAGAGTGTGTGTGTGGGGGAGGTCCTGTATGGGCTCTAGGCGTGATTCCCACACAGGTGAGATGTTAGAAATGTTAAAAGCCTACAAGCAAATGACCTGGAGCTTAATCAGACTTTATAGAAGCTGTATAGATTTTTTTCCCCCAAAATGCTTACGCTGATGCTTTTACACTAAAAAAGAAAAAACAGTCGTGAGAAGAACAAGGCCGTGTGTCTGCGCTGGACGAGATGCCAGTCTACCACATTGCACTCGAGTGACCCCGCTCTACTCGACCACAAGCAGCTCAAAACCAAAATGAATATTTTGTCTGGACTGAACCATTTCAGAACCTCAGCACCATGTCCGTGTTTATCCTCCTGTCCTTACAGATGTTTTACTTCACTACCGACTGTGTCCAAGATTCACTTTATTCCTGCTCCCATGCTCAAATTAATAAAATTGTCCCTAGATTTTGGTAACTTTGTGCTTTCCTCTAAAGATAATATGCTCATTATGTATAACATATTATATATCATACATCAGGAATAAAACACTCCGTGTTGTGCTGTTACAGGAAAATAATCAGACAGGTGCTGTGATGAATTATATAGACGAGTTTCCCGATAACAGCACATCCTGAAGTGTCCTGTTCTTCTTATACCACAGCCAAGGATTGCAATTCATTTTTTATCCCTTTATTGTTACATTTGATGATGTGGATGATGTGGAAGTGGTGCAAATCAAGTTAGCTCCTGTTCTCACTTCCAGTACAGCAGCTATAAACACACGTTCCATTATCAGCCTTTCCTTTTTTTTCTCTCTCTCAATTTTAATAAAACAAAAAAAAAAATCACAGAGAAACCACAAAGCGTAAACCCATGTGTCCTGGAGATGGTACAAAGCGCTGACATTGGAGACTCCTTCAATAAATGTTAACACATTTCTCTTTACAGAAAACTTTGCCATAACAACAATTTTTTAATAATCCGTTTGTGGTGCATCTGCTGTACACATCCCTGCCAATGAGCTGGAAGAACGAGTGCAATAATATAAACCTGTGTGTAGTCATTTTTCAGCTCTCTGTGAGCTTTTTACCTTTTATGGAGTCCTGTGGGCGTGGCTAAAGGGAAATCAGCTGTGATGTGAATGTACTTGGTTGGGCATTTATCAAAATACGCACGGGTATGAAGAAAATCAGCAAAAATCTTTGTTTATTCCAGTTTTACCATGAAAACGAGGCCCAAGTGTTGGTATTAAAAAGAAGATTTAATCTTCTCACCTCAAAGACCAGCGTTTGATTGGTGGGTCCCGGGGCATACAGGCTCTCAGGTTCATTACTCGAGCGCCGATACAAGAATGTGGTTCCTGCAAAGTTGAATTTTCCCGGCCAGTCCACCGTCCAGTCAGAAGTCAGGAAATAAAAGCCACGTTTCTGGTCTCGAACCGCCAGATAACTGCTGGAGATCTCCACCTCCTGAACACGGACGCTACGAGCTCCAGCAGGAACCGTCACCACCGAGTAGTACTCTGGAGAGAAACGGAAAACATCACTGTTATTCTAGTGTGTGATCCAGCTGGGCTTATAATTAAAGCTACAAGCCCCGCCCCTCACCCCAACTCCAACCAATCAGAGCTTTACTCCTGCTGAGCAGTGCAAGGTGTTATGACGTTACCGTTGGCTCGGTGCTGTAAGTTGTAGAGGCCGCTGTAGAGTTTGCAGGTAGAATTGTCTCCTTTACACACGCCGCAAACGTCCAGAGCAGCGCTGGAGCCCAAAACCTGATCACATCCCACCGACTACAGAAGAACAGAGATATAGGCACAAAAAAAAAGGAAGTGGTTAAAACCAGTCTTCTACTCGTCTCAAGAGGACCAGAGGATGACGAGGAAAGGATACAGAAAAAGGAAGTAGAGCAAAGGAAAAGGAATGGGGCAAGAGAAAGAGAGGAAGAACAGCAGAGGAAAAGTAGCATAAACAGAGGAAGAAGAGAATGAAGAAAAAGAGTAGAAGAAGAGAAACAGGAAGAACAGCAGAAGGAAAGGAACAGAGGATGAACTAACAGATGACTGTCAGAAGAAGAACAGAGGATGAAGAAGAATGGAGAAAGAAGAGAGGAGGAAAAGGAGCAGATGAAGAGCAGATGCAAAGGATGGAGGAACAGAAATGGAGGAAAAAGAACTTTTGAAGAGAAAAACACCAAGTGGAGAATAGAGGTGAAAACAGAAGAGGGGAAAAGTAGAATAAAACAAAGATGGAGAAGGAGGAAGAAGAACAAAAAAGAGGAACAGTGACAGAAAACAGGAGGAGGAAGAAGGAGAAGAAGAAAGATGAAAAGGAATAGAGGGACAGAGATGCAAAGAATAAGAACAGCGGCGGAAATAAATATGGAGGAAGAACCAAGAACAGAGGAATAAAGGAAAAGGGGGTGATGGAATAGAGGATGAGGAGAATTGGATTAGAATTAAGTCTAATCTTTCTGATGGTTTTGAGTTTTCTTTTTCAAATTATTCTGTATGTGAGATTTTCTAATATCATCTTGTCCAGGTGTTTGTTCAGTACAGTGGAGTTTCAGTTGCTGATCTGGTCTCTGTGTTCACCTGGACCTTGTGGAAATGTTTGAATAAACCAGCGTGACCTTTCCAGCCCTCACAGTACCTCACAGATCCCGTCGATACACACGTCCGGTGCGACATCGGAGCACGACGTGCCGTCCTTCACCTTACTGGACATGGCGAAGAAGAAATCGAAATCCTCTGCAATGCAGTAGAGCTTACAGATATCTTCATCTGCAGAACAAGAGGAGGAGGAGGAAGAGGAAGAGGAGAAATGAGTCACATGAGAGCTTGAATACCAAAACTAAACAAACAAAAAAAAAACACAGGATCATTAATCACGACACAAACTGATCCAAAAGCAAATTTACTTAGTCGACAAGAAAGAAAAATCCACGCTGATGTCATGTTTAACTTCTGCTTCAAGTGAGATTAAACAAGAAGAAAGCTCTTTAGAAATGACCTCAAATAACCTCCGAGTGATCTGTCGCTGAATGGTTTTCAGCACAGAAACCAAACGCAACGGAACCCAAACACAACACAACACGCAGGCAATGAACGAAGCACTTCAAACTGTCAGCTGAACGACAGGAAGTGACATGAGGACTATCAATCACACAGCATCAGCATTTTCATCAGGCTTAACCCCCAAAAAGTACTTTATTCGACCACATCTGAGGAAAATAATCAGACGTTCTGACCACGAAAGGGCTCGCACTTCACAATAGTGAGGAATGAAACAGTGTGTGGTGCTGTTCTAGGAAAACAATCAAAGCCGAGTTACTGTGACCATCCTTAAGTTGATTATTTTCCTGTAGCATCATGTCCTGAAGTCCTCTTAGACTAAAGCAAGTCATACTTTTTATCCACTTATAGCTACATTTCATGTTCGTGTTTTCACTTACTCTGTTACAACAAATAGTAAAATAAATGGTCACTTCCTCACCAGCCTCTATTTATTTCTCCCTCTCTCTTGAAGTTAATAAAACAAACAAACAAAAAGAAACGCAGAAACCAAGAACCCACAAAAGCATCCAGAAAAAGTTACAGCTTTACCTCTGACACTGGAGACTCCTTCCATAAATGTTACATAAACACATTTCCACTTACAGAAAACGTCACCATATTGTCGTTTGTGACGTCCCTGCCTGTGAATGAGCTGTTGCTATGGAAACGATAACATATTAGAATGAGCGCATTACTGTCAACCTGCGCTGTGATAGACAATTAATCAACACCTTCTGACCAATCAGAATGGAGGATTCTGTGAACTCTGGAACGTACATGCAGCTCTAACCACCCCCCCCCCCCCCCCCCCCTCTCTGTTTGAGGCAAAATGCTTCCCTGAAGCTGCTTTAATAATCCATCAGCGCGAGCCGCTACACGTCTAAATCACTCATTACGCCTCGGGTGCAGTGAAGCAGCGTTACGGCTAAACGTTTGGCACAACCTACAAATATATTTTTTTCACCAAACAAACAGGGTCACCATGACTATACACACACACACACACACACACACACACACACACACACACATATAGACAGATAGATAGTTTCTTGTAAAGTAGAGAAGGGCAGATTGGATATATCCAACATGTTTAAAAGGCTAAAAGCTGATGGCTTGGTGAACTGGGTGTGAAAGGTGCGCACCATCCACTTTGGTGTAAGGTTTCCATTTATAGAACCAGCCTCGGAACGGTTTGCTGTTGTACTCGGCGCACTGCTGCGCTCGGAAGTCCACAGCGTCTCGCTGACACAGACCGGTGTTACACAGCTGGTACAGTCGACTCGAACCCTGGCAGAATCTCCCGCTGTGCTGCGGCCTTCAGGAGCAAAATACAACAAATCAATTTTACAAAAAAAAAAAAAAAACCTAAAGAAAGAAATTTTAGATTCAGATTCATTCACTCATTAAACATCAAATACTGAGTGTATGTTCTACATAGTGTTGATTTAACTGATTACTCAATATTGCGTAATTAATTAATCAGGTGCTGTTTTTGTTACAAAGCTTGTCTCAAATAAAAATAAATAATAATAAAATCAAATTCATCACTCAGTATTTAATAATACTCTATTAGACTATTAAGTAACCAGTTGCTGTCTTTATTTCTTTTCTTTTGTGTACAAAATGTACAAACATGAGATAAACGTAATTACTTAATATTTGAGCATACGCAATATTTATTATAATTCTTAAATATTAAGAAATCTAAAATGTTTTTTTAAATGAAAAAAATATTTTTAATAGTTAATTTTCATTATTTATCCAATCACGTTTTTTTAACAATACTTGTCTCTAAACTGTAAAATAAATAAATAAATAATACAAGATAAAATTAATTACTTAATATTTGACAATTAATTATTCAACCAATCAAACAATTGATTTTATTTCAGTTCTTAAAATGTATATTCAATGTCCAAACATTACAGATTAAATTCGTCACTGCTCACTATTTAATGAATTAGTTGCTGTTTGCTTTTAATTCTTGTCTAAAAGGATAAAAATAATAAAAGTTAAAATTAATTACTCCGTTTTTGACAGTTAATTAATGATTTAACCAATCAGCTGCTGCATGTGTGAGTAAATAAAAGTAAAAAGAGCTTTTCAACATATCACTGAATATTTGATAATTAACTATTTAATGAAGCAGTTGCTCTT
>JAOTRR010000038.1:1703431-1716832 GCA_028570945.1 Gogo arcuatus
GTGTGTGTGTGTGTGTGTGTGTGTGTGTGTGTGTGTGTGTGTGTGTGTGTGCAAGAGAAAGATGACGGCTGGTCTCCTCTCACCATGTTCATGATGGTGAGGATGTAGGTGGTGACATTTTCCCGCCCGTGTTTCTCCACCATCTTCCTGTCAGCCACCACCAGAGTTTCCACATTCAGAGCTCCAACTTTATTAGACGAGATCAGTGATCGCTTTATCCGACCTGCAGACTCGAATTCGTCAGGCATTACGAAGTGATCCTCTGCAGGGGGCTTAGGAGTGTCTGTACCCCAGGAACGAGAGAGAGGGGGAAAGAGAGAGAGATAAATAGATCACCACATACTGTAGATAGAGCGAGAGACAAACTGATAAAGAGAAATTGAGAGAGAGAGAGAGAGAGAGAGAGGGAGAGAGCCAAAAAAGAGAAACGTGACAGACAGAGAGAGTGAGAAAGCGACAGGCAAATACACACACACAGAAAGACAGACAGAGGCAGAAAGACAGATATAGACAGACAGACAGCAACACACACAGGAAGATAGAAAGATAAAGAGACACTGCCACAAAGAGAAAAGCAACAGAGACACACAGTGACAGATAGACAGACAAGTATCTTAGACAGAAAGACAAACAGACTGATAGACAGACAGATGGACAAGAGCCAGAGCTAGAGAGTGAAGCAACAGACAAACAGATAGACAGATAGACAGGCAGAAAGATAAGTAGCTAAATAGCCAAATATATAATAGACAGACAGACAGACAGAGAAAATGAACTCTGCTGCTCAGTGGTGGATTGAGCAAACAGGAAATATTCACTTCAGCAGCTGTTTCCTTTCATTAATTGATTCATCTACCGAATGAAGAGAAATTCCCTCTGAGTAGACGTGATAAAGATCCTCGTTTAAGTGCAAGTACGTTGTTAATTAGTTCATGATTCACTGCTTTACATATCAAAATGACTGAGTCAACTGAAAACCGTCACAGACATGCTAATGATAAAGGTCTGGTTTTACTCTACTGAGGGCAGAGTGACTTCAAAGACACATTTAATGTCCAGCATTTGCTCCATTTCCTGCAAGACGAAAGGAAGTCTGACATGAAGAGACAGACAGACAAGCAGACAGACAGGCAGGCTGAACACTGGAACGTTATAAGGGCAGTCATTGTTTACAACCAGATGCAGACTGACAAGACAGAAAGTCAGTAGACAGACAGACAGACAGACCGACAAAGTGGGAAAGCTAGAGAGTGAAAAGTGATGGACGGACAGACAGACAGACAGACAGACAAACACGAATATAGAGTGGCAAAGTTAGAGAGAGAAAGTGACAGACATATGGGAGAGAGAGAGAGAGACGAGAGAGATGGAGAGAGACACTGATAGCCGAATATATATAAATAGGCAGACAGGCAGGTAGACAGACAAGTACCTACATAGCCAAATATAGACAGGCAGACAGACATCTGAAAGCTATAATGTTATCAGGCTATCTTGTACAACCAGAATCAGAATAATTTTCCCCCAAGGTCCACTTTTGTGAGATCGGCTTTGATAACTTGTTTCTCCTTGAAGCTCCAGTCTACAATTAAATACACAAACTTGAGACCGTCATATTTGGCGTAAAAGTTTTTTCACCTAAATATTCCTGAACCAGGAGTCTGATCTTACATCACTCTTACAATACTCTTTTTAGCGAGTCATGGATGTTGTTAGCAAGTTCTTCTGCAGTTGGAGCAAAATAGAAAAAGGAGAAAGTGTCCTTACATACATTGCTTGCGGCGCCCACAGAAGTGTTGCCTCTGAAACCTCCCATGCTGGTAGTCATGACGATGGTGATGGTGGTGATGGTGATGATGGTGGTGATGGTGATGCTTGTCTGATCGATCTGTTCTGTCCCCGTGGACGTGCCGTTCTGCTGAGCGTTTGTAAATGACGTGTGGATGGTGTCCAGCAGGGGCACTGTAGTTGTGCTCCAGTGCCAAATGTTTGGGTAGAGGGGTGATGAAGAACTCCTCACTCGACATCCGGATCAGACCTGACTGTAGAGCACAGAGAGAAATAAGAAATAGATCAGACCTGATGATTGATTGGTTGATTGATTGATACTTTACTGATCCCTGAGGGACACTTTTTTTTTTTTTTTACAGACCAGACCTCACTTTAGAGCTCAAAAAAACATGAAAATACAGATCGGAGTCGAGACGTAAAGATCAAAGAGGAAGTGACATTCCAGGCATTCCTTACTTCACTGGCTAACAAGGGAAGTCATGCGCTCATAAAGTCAAAGAAAACATATAATGAGACCAAATCGATTCGATCAGTCAGGAAAAATCTGTCAAATGAATTTGAGGCGTCAAATCGCATCACCACACATTTCTGCTGGGTTACTGCTCATGCTCAAGAACGTCTCAGACACATTTTAGCTGAAAACTTGATTCACTAGAAACTAAGGCTGGATGATACCTAAAAATAATGATTTAAATAAAGAAAAATCGATAATCGATTACATCACCCCACACCCACCCATACATATAAGACTTTTTACAGCAGGGTTGTCATGGTAACCTGTTCCTTATTGATCATGCTGGTTTCAAAAGCTGCGTACAAATATAAAACATTATTTATAGTTTAGACATGGCGTAAAACTTAAGGAAGGCAGAAGACTGATTATCATCCACCTCCACACGTTGGGCGTCAGATCACTCATAACTCGGGGGAGGAAGCCGAGGCGGAAGAAATCGATATCCTCATAATTTTGTCAGCAAGTTTAAAATGAAAAGCGTATAGTTCAACATTAAGTAGTTTGTTTACTTTAGTTTTCACAAAAACGTTACAGAAACATTAGTCATCTCATTGGTCATTTTGTTTGACCAATCAGCAGTGTATAGTAAGGCAGGTCCTGCCTCGATTGTTCCTGGTGTGCACAAAATAATACCCACTAATAAACTGAAGAGGTTCCTGAGAATTGGCACTGGTTCCTCATACCCATTTTCCACCAAGGCAATACCAGAGCCAGTGCCTAATCACGAGCCAAAGAACCAGCTCTCAGCCAGGAAAACTGATGTGAGAGCAGCACCAACACTTTGCAGGTCTAGAACGAAGAACTGCTTACGTCAGGGGTTGGGGGTGGGATTATCGTGACCAACGAGACCAACTAAAATTTTGTGACCACCATTTAAAAAAACAAAAAAAAACAGAGCTAGTGTAGTGTCTAGTCTGACTAATTCAGTAGTCCACTGGTGTTGTACTTGGTGCGAGCATTGCTGGGAAAGAAGAGACGTATACAGTGACAATGATGTGGTTCTCTGGTGGCTCTCTAGCTCATTGAAAAGCAATCCGGTTCTTAGAAGATTCACAACTCCGAACCAGCACTAGCACTAGCCCAGAACTAGCACCTGGTTCACGTTGGTGGAAAGCGGGATAAATCAGAACATGCACTTAAAGTTTGCCCAAAGTTTCTCGAGGAAGTTTCTCAGCTCCTGAAACAGTTCCTGTGGTAAAAACTGGTCTAAATTTCATTTAAAATATCAGAAAATAGTCTTGGTTCCTAAAGACTTCCTGCTTTGAAAATACAGCAAATATTTCTGAATATCTGGTCGAGTTCTGTGATCCCTGAAAAGGTTATGTGGTGGAAATGTGCCTGAAGTTTCTGGGTTTCTTTAAAAAGTTCCTGCCATGGAAAGACGATAAAGATTTTTGAGTTCCTGAAAAGGTTCCTTGGTTCTTGAAAAGGCTTCATGGTGAAAATGTGTGTAATGTATCTAGCTTCTGGGTGGTGTGGTTTTTTTGGTTCCCTTTTTGAGTTCCTGGTTTTGTGGTTGAAATTTACCTAAAAATTCCTTCTGGCAAAATACAGGTCTTTAAATGTTTTTGGGTTCTTGAAAAGGTTCCTGTAGTAAAAACACATCTTAAATTCCTGAAGAAAGTTTGTGAGTTCCTAAAGACATCCCTATGCTTGAAACAATCCTGGTTCTTAGTGGAAATAATCCTGAAGTTCTAAGAAAGGTTCTAGGGTTCCTAACAATGTTCCTACAGGACACAAAATGTGAAGCAGGACCTCTGATATCACAGTTCATCGGTCAAGAAGATGTTTAAAAAGAGTCTGGATGGAAATATCTGATTAAAAACCAACTACAGAGACGTGACCTGCTCGGATGGTTATCAGTGGTCCAGGAGGAGATCGTTTTGTTGGAACTGTGACAAAAAGAGATCTTTTTGAGATTTTTCACTGAGACGGGAAAAATCCACGGTGTGTTTTACCCCAGCACATGGATGTAGGGTGTAGGTGTGCATGAATACCATATTTGACGGCTAAGTGAAAAATGAGGTCGAGTGTAAGTTTGATAAATGAGGCGTGAGTTGAACCAAAACTTCACCTGTCATGATACCAACATCATCACACACACTAACACACACACACACACACACATACAGCTGTCAAACATCATTTATCAAGATTTCACAATACTTTACACTGTTGCTGAAGCTACATAGAGCTACATCTCATCCTTAACACCCTTTAAGACGAACGCAATGTCCAAAATCCACAATTCTTTTACTCAACATGATTAAAGTGTTGTTACATCTTAAAACCCACGAAGATCATCACATGCATTTTTCACTTTAGCTGCACGCTTCAGCTCGGAGCAATCTGATTGGTCAGAAGGTGTTGATTAATTTTTTATAACAGCAGTAGAGCAGGTTTATACTGTTAATTCGCTCAATCTAATATGTTATTGTTTCTATAGTAACGGCTCATTCACGGGGACTTGTACAAAGGATGATTCACATAAATAGAATAAAAATGTGTGTAATCATGGAAATGTAAGGAGAAATGTGTTTATGTAATGTTTCTGGAAGGAGTCTCCAGTGTCAGTGCTTTGTAACAGTCAGAGGTGAAGCTGTAACTTAGTTTTCTGACATCTTCAGGACAGACGAGTTTACACTTTGAGGATTCTTAATAATATGATGTAACAAGCTGTTTGGGTTTTTTTTCCTTATTAACTTCAAGAGACGGAAAAGAGAGGCTGGTGAGGGAACGATGGTTTGTAGCTACTGTAATGTAAGTGGGAGCAGAAACTTTTTTGTTAACATTAAATGTAAATATAAACAGGTGAAATAAATTCTTGACGTAAGTAGACTATCAATTTTTATGCTTTTTATTTTGTTTCATTCTGTGCAGTGTAAAACAAAATCAAACCAAAAGTGTATATACAGTTTAGCTCTGTTCAAACATCATTCTTTGAATTTGAGATGGTTTTAATACTTATTAAAGCCTTTAAGTTAAAATAAAGGCTAGATATATGATATATATAGATATATATAGATTCTGTTTAAAAAAATTTTATTTCACCTGAGTGAAAAATCCAAAATAAAACTTCCATATTCATCAAGATCATTGAAATGAAGATGGTTGTTTAGTTTACTTTTGTTTTATTACGGAATATTAAAAATTATTTGCTATAAAATCTTTAAAATGTGGCCTGCGCACATCAGTGGCACCAAAAAAAAAAAAAAATCACTACGTAGTGAACAAACCATAATGGTGGTTGAAGTGGGAAAGTAAACACACCCCAGTTTGAAGGGCTCGCTGTAAAAACACTAGCGAGCGATGGCAGATTGTTACAGAGTCATGGCTCACTGGATCAAAAAGATAACAGTCCCTCCTCATCCTCACCCTGCTCACCCTCGGGGCAGTTAACACAGCACAGAGCTTCTGAAGCTGCCGTCAAAATGTTGAGGGTGGGGACATGAACAGCCGTGTTTACTGCGTGACTGCACAGCAAAAACAAAATGAAAGAAAAAACATTTGATCCAAACTGAAATGTTGTGCCAAAGGAGGGATGGGTGAATTTAGTGGTGAGGAAAAAAAAATTAATTCATGTTATTTAATGCAAATAATGTGACATTTTTACAGTTGAAATATTTCCTAACACTGAAAAAGAGGTGCCTGAAACATTTCCAATGCCATCTATATCTACCTCAACACATTACATTAGCTACCTTAAAAATATAAACTCTGCAAGGCTCAGCAATGTTAAGAAGTTAAGTAGCAAAAAAACAATAAAAACAACAACAAAATCAATGGATCTTTCGAAAAAAAAAACAGTTCATGCATACTGTATATAAAACCTGTAGCACAATTTGTGGGTCAGCTACTGTTGACTTGTGTTAGCTTAAGTTATTTAGCTAACATTTATATGTAACACTATACAGTGAATATCACAACTAACATTACAGCTAATGTCACAGCTAGCATTACGTCTAACACTACAGCTAATATCACAAATAACATTATCGCTAATGTCATAGTTAGCATTATACTTCAAAGTACAGCTAATATCACAGCTACCATTATCACTAATGTTCAGTTTAGACTATTTTAAGCTACATGTTTTAGTGTCATAGCTGCCAAACTTGTATTGCCATCCCCCAGGATGCTATAAACGTTATTGTACGCATTTTAAACATTATTATACAGCGACCTCGAGTGTTAGTAATGCGCTATATAAATTAAATGGAATGCATTTTTTTGTTTTGTTTTGTTTTTTCTGTTACCTCTGATTGTGTTTAGTATATATCAAGCTACTTTAGGTCGTGGCAGTGACGTGACAAAACTGTAATTTCTGACAATTTCTGGCAACAGGTAGCAACACAATGTGGACGGGGCAAAAAACATACAATGATTTGAGTACCAGTACGCAGGATAATGGCATGTTTTTTTTTGTGGGTTTTTTCTCCGTATATTTGTTCCAGTTACAGATCTGTAACAACGTCAGAGCAAAACGAGGCGGGAGATCGTCTAACGAGACTGATGACACGCTAACATTTGCTCATGGAAAAGTAGCGTATACAGTAGTTTGGGCTTTGTATATGTGACTGAACTGGACGGGGAGAAAGCTTTAAAGAGATATAATAAAAATAAAAATCAAATTTGTTGTAAATTATAGAAAAAAATTGCTTTTTAGGAAACCAAGAAACAAGTACACACACTTCTGGTCTGTCGTTCTGTGTTCCGGCTGTTGTATTTCATCCGCAGAACCAGAACATGGGTGGACGGTTTACTGGTTGGGAATAAAAGTTACATGCAAAACTACACTGTAATTTCAATTCACTAATAATAGGGAGTTTCAGTGTATTTATCATCAAAAGCCAAAGCTGACCCTGTTATTTAAATTGGGAAAATTATACAGTGTGTCTCTCACGGTCCGTGTGTGTGTGTGTGTGTGTGTGTGTGTGTGTGTGTGTGTGTGTGTGTGTGTTGGGCAAATTCTTCTCTCTGTTGAGCATTCATCATTAACCCTTAATTGAAAATACTGTTTCATTTAGCTAACTTGCAGTAATGTAGCTTATGTTTCACGCTTGTTAGCGTAAAATAAATTACTGAATGCTACTTCAGCAATAGCACTGATTTGTACGCTTGTGGGCATGTCGTATTTTTAGTCACCATGGTTTCATTGAGAAATCCACACAAGCTACCTGGAGAACGTACTGTATATAATATTCAAGGTTTGATCTCAAATCAGATGTCTTTCCACAAAAACCGTGCAGAACATCACCGTCTCTTAGCGTCAGGATGAAAACGCTTCCTGTTTGACCAATCAGAATCCAGAATTCATAGGGTTTTTTGGCAAATAAATTCCATGATTTGTTAGTGAGTTTTTTTCTACTTGAGACATGGTTTCTCGTCTCGTTTAGTTTTGGCTTTCTGCCTATTGAAAAAGCAAACCTAAATAAAGATTTTATGAGGATAATGGATCGTTTTAGGTTCTCGTGTTACACTGTAATTATCTACGTATAAAAGCATGTCGTATATTAAAGAATAAAAAGTTGGACATGTTCATAGTTATAAAAAAAATTGACCAAGCACACCTCTGACTGTAGCTTTTTTGTTCTTATTGATCTTCCTCAAAATTTATGGCACACAAAAGCTAGAAAACGTCATTATGTCAACGTGTTTATGAGAATTCGGACATTTCCGTAGAGTACAAACTTCGTAACCAGGAATCAAAACACGAGTGCGCGTAGTACGATAATTCCTTCAAACGTGGAGTAAATTTTATTCATTCATGTGGTTTCACACTGATGTGGCAGACATCTGAGTCGAGTTTTTCCTTCACAGGTACATGTGCGGCTGGTGGAGATGACGAGTTGTCGGGGGTCGACTCATATTTAACACCAGGTTTTAATTTCACCAAAAAACCCACCGACATCAGACGACTCTTTTCCTCACACGGCGCTCCGTATGGAAGACGTGATTAGTCCCCAGTCTGACTTTGGGAGACACTGTGGAAACCTAAACCACGCTGTTTTTTTTTTTTTTTTTCATGTGGGCTCTCTCTGACTACACAACATTACCAGTTTTGACCATGCGTGTCTTTGGCGCTAGTACGAGAAACAATTTATTGCTTAGTCTTCGACAAGGGAAAAAAAATCATAATGAGCAGTGTTTATGAAGTAAACTCAGCCTACTTTCAGGGCTTGCAAACGTGATATTATATTCTAAATTAGTAAGTGCTTACATGCTGTTAAAGGCCGGGGAGAGAGCGGTGAGAAACCAGAGGCTGCTTATTATCGAGCTTTTAAACACATCTGGATTGCAGCAGCAGCGCTGCGTCTGACCACAGCAACGTTCAGCGTGGGAGAGGAGCACTGTGGGTCATCAGGGACTCCTTTTAACAAGCCTTTAATGCTACTCAGGGGCGTAAAAGACCGCTTTGAAATGGCTGGTGTTTGTAAATGAAAAGGAAATATGATGATAGGGATGTTCCGTCACTCCCACCTGGATGTATCGGGGAGATCCCTGGAATTTTGGAGCTCCATTTCCATCAGGGTTGTTCATATGGAGGATGACACTCTTACTGACTTTGGTGTAATGAGAAAGATGTGTGCACAGATGTGGTGCAACTAAAGAAAAAAGTGCCAGATGTACATATTTATGTACAAAATGTGACTACAATATGTTATAGCAGCATGTCAGATATTAACGGCCGCTTTACTGACACTGTAGCTCTTCAGACTGACTGTAATTTTCACTGTAGACATGAATCGTGGTTAACACGCTGCTGTAAAATGGTGGACCATCAGTCTGACCAATAAAAATACAATATCCTGGTAGTATCATAATCAATACAATAATACATCACGCAATGTTTCAATTAATATCACAGCACTGTTGAATTCTGGATTGTGATTGGTCAGAAGGTGTTGATTAATCTTCTATAAAAGCAGGTTTATATTAATGCGCTTCTTTTAGTATGTTATCGTTTCTATAGTAATGGCTCGTTCACAGGGATTTTGTCTTATTAACTTCGAGAGAAAGAAAAAAGAGTCTGGTGAGGGAATGACTGTTTATAACGTCAATGACAACAGGAACTAACTTGTTAAATGTAACTATAAACAGATAAAAAATATGATACTTTGTTTTTTTAATAAATGAGTTGTAATCGTTGGCGAATTGCTGTGGTATAAGAGGAATAAAACACTTTGGAATGTGCTGTTATAGGAAAATAATCAACTTCAGGGTAGTAACTGTGACTCCACTTCATCACACCACCTTGTCGTTGATTATCTTCCTATAATCGCATAACACAGTGTTTTATTCCTCACTCAATCACCAAATGAAGTCTGATTGAAGTCATCATCAGTTCCTTGTATAGATCGTTTAACATGCTTACAGTACGTGGGCAAAAAATGAGTTGCTTTTAATCCAGAGTCAATTCACTCACTTCTCTTGTTTCGAGTACAACAGATCTTTCAAAGTTGTCTTTACTTTTTTGTGAGGCAAATTTCACATTTCAAACCAAAACCATGACGTTTTTAGATGTTCGTTTGTAAAAGACGGAAACGATCTTTCAAACTGTAGACACCCGTTTTATATTCTCTTTGGGATAAAAAAGTAAAGGTGGGCCCGGAAACATCACAGATAACACCTTTTTTATTTTTATTATCTGAAAAATCAAGAACTCAGCCTCTGATGCTTTTCCTGCAGGGTGGGATGAGCGATGTGCGACAGAGGAAAATCCTACAGCGTTACGAAGTGGTGAATCTCCAAATTACAAACCCTTAAATAGCCAGAGTGAAAAGGAAGAGAGCTGTAACGCTGATTTTCCTGCCTTTATCACAGCTTTTATTTGTCTCTGACCATCAGTGTGTTAGTCACGGTGTCTGTTTCAAAGCAGGAAGTCTAGATTTTATTTCTTGGATCTACTGTAAATATTCTTAAAGCCAGGACTGAGTACGTACATCTACATCTAGAGCTCGGATTCCCAAACAAATGTTCATGAGAGTGTCATGGAATGTCATGTCAATGCTGGCATGGTGATGTTCCTCAACCTCAGCTACATCTACATCACTCCAGTTTATAATATTAAACTAGCGATGTGTTTTTTTTATTATTTTAGTGATTATTGTTTGTACCTGCCTGTGATATTTTCTAACAAATTTACTCAGTTCTTTTCCCAAAATAAAAACAAGCTAGTATCCTAATTTAAACACCTTATCCCTGACCAGGCAGTTACTAACGATGAATGCTGTAAACACAACACAGAGCGCTGCACACTCATGTTAATAAACACGGTCTTTGTTCCATGAGCTTCATATCTGACCGCTCACCAAGTAACGAAAGTAATGCTGCATTCGGCTAAAGGTTGTAACTCGTCGTTTACGACCTCTGACTAGGAAAAAAAACAACAAAGAAATCATTCAGCAACTGATGTCAAATCAAAATGGCCGCTCACAGCATGAACAGTAAACACAGCAGCACTTCTTTCCCTTAAATGAGTTATACTGTACAGTAAGCTTGTGATCGATGCCTTTTTCTTGCCTTTTCTATTTCTAGAAATAAATAGTCAAAAATTATCTAAATTGTGAAGGTTTCTTGGTATCCAGTGTCATATAAGGAAGCACCAGTAGATGGAGCCGTATTAATCTGCCTGATTGTGAACAGCAAGAGGTGAGCTAGATACCTTAGTAATAACTATCCAAGGCCTATAGATTTTACTTCGCCCCCTTGTGGTCTCCGAAAGCTATTATTCCAGACTGCATGAAATGGAAGGCCAGCTGAATGAATTGGAGAGCACATTATATTATATTAGGCGTCTAAATTAAATGTAGGCTAATTTTAATACATCGATGCCTCAAAAACAGATTGATAAATTAACGTGCCCATCAATAATCAATATATTGATATTTTATGTCAAGTATTAGCTTTAGATCAATCAACATCAGACATATTCCCTTGTTAAATACAGCACACATCACTCATCACAGTTAGCTGGTTAGCTTGTTCCTAACAAAAGGCGAACATGAAGACACCGATGTTTTCTTCCCCACTAGCTCAAATGCACGATGGTCGAAAATGACATCATTCCACGCTCCAACTTCCCACTCCCGTATTAGGCTGAATACAGCATTTTTACCCTGTTTTCCTCTCCCTTTGTTTGTTTGTTTGTTTGTTTGTCTGTTCGTAATTCAAAAAGTAGTGAACGGATTTTGATGAAATTTGATGGACAGCTTTAGTATTACCCTAGGTTCAAGTGATTTGATTTTGATGTTGATAATATGTGGCTTGGCAGAGGTATGCACTCTACCAAGTGCCCTTCTAGTTTTCTACTGTAATGATGTACATGACACGTTACATACAGTATGCATACAGTGGGCCACACCCACTCCTTTCTCCGCCTCAGAGCCATGAGTGATGTTATCTTCAATCAGCGATACTTAGTGATACTCAGTGTGCAGGATAGGACTTGGCACATGATCTCACAAGCCTGGTTACATCTCTAATATACACAGCTAGAAACTAGAACTTACCTGTACTGTTCCTGTTTAATAAATACTTTTTTTTTTAATAATATATTTCATGAAGTAAAAAGAAACATTGTTAAAAAGTTTCGCTTCACGCTAGCCTACTTAAAAATCTTAAGAAGCACTCCAGCCAACAAAAAAGGTTTAAGCTCTCGAGTGGCTGAGTTCTCGATGATATCATCAGCATGTCCTGATTTAACCATATTTTTTCCCCCTCAGGAAACATCACCATGCCACAACACAGAAATGCAGGATCATGAAATGCCTCATGGGATCACGGAAGCGTCTTGAGACGCATGTTGTTCCTCGTACATCAGTTTCTCAGATGCTCATTAGTCACTGAAGCTCTGAGAGACGAAGCACAATGCCCCGTGACAGGAGGCGATTCGGGGATCTGAAAAAAGCCTCGCTGTGCTGCTTCTCTCTCTCTCTCTCTCTCTCTCTCTCTGGCGTTTTCTCCAGCAGCCACTACATCACTGTCACACCACAATCCACTGGGGAACAGCCCCCGCCATGAGATGTGGCCCTGAGAGTTATGAGAGGGCTATTTGTAGCTACAAAGGAGCCTGTCAGAGACGTACTTGATCACGGGTACTGATGTACAAATGTACAAATGGCCTCCGCTCCACCTGCGAGAGTCTCTGGCAAGTTCGCCTCATTCTGAACAATTTAAAAGCACTCAGGATGAGCTCACGGAGTTGTGTGCTACGTTCAGTCACATCTGCATGTCAGTATGTTCACCAGTTACGTAAATATTAACATCTAAGTTCATGCTAGTAAGTGACAAGCCACTTGTACTTTGTCTCTTGTTGATGTCTATCAACTGTTACTAATGTGACTTCTGGATAAGCATTTTTGTTCAAAATGTATTTAAATTTTTACAAGCTTTACATGTTATGTGCTCAGCTTCATGCTAGTTTGGTTTTCAGATTAGATTAGCAGAGCAAGCTAAGCATACTAGCTGCATACACTCACCAGAGCTACTGGATCTATGCTACTAAAAAAGAAAGATTTTTTAAAAAAAGTGTTGTTCATGTGTTGTTGCGCAATGATGTTTTCCCCAATATGAAGGTTAGTGATCAATGCCAAGCATATTCTTTCTATTTTTTGTACATAAGAAAGTACATACATACATGTCCTGTTCTCAATCATCCATGTGTCCCTGAGTTCACAAGTCCATTACGCTTGTGAGATTCAAGCTCAGAAGTTTCTGGACTTTTTTTTTTCCACGTGTCATAAGGTAAAGTTGTTTTGTTTTTTCCAATATAAAGGTGTCTAGGCTAAGTGTGATTACTTTGCACTGTTATTAGCTTTCATTTCTTTTTTTAGTCATTTAACTAAGAAATTACCAACATATCTGAAGAAAATGTTGACGTTCCCAGCTGATTTATCTCACTTTCACAGTCACTGCATCTTCACATCGTTCGTATAAAGGACATATACCACCTTTAGAATATTATTATAATATTAGTGGCACATAGAGAAATAAAATTCTTGGGGCAGCCATGGCCTGAAGGCTAGAGAAGCAACCTTGTGCCTGAAGGGTCACCGGTTCGATTCCCGGGACTGGCAGGAAAAAATGTGAGGAGA
>JAOTRR010000038.1:2011887-2022714 GCA_028570945.1 Gogo arcuatus
TAATAATAATAATAATAATAATAATAATAATAATAATAATAATAATAATAAGTGGATAATGCAACAGGAGTTGTAAGCTTAAAAGTGTCTGTGGGTTAATCAGTGACTACTAAAACTAAATTGTAGATTTTTTACACAGTGATTCAAATGTTTTACTGCTTTTTCAATGTTATATTTTAAGTAAATGTTTAATGCGACAGAATAAGGAGAGATTGAGGACATGCAAAGCTGGTAAGCAAGTAAGTAAGTTGTTTGAGGAAAAGAGAATTGAAGACTTGAGTATCTTGGACATTCCATAACATTCAATAGTTTAAAAGCTCAATAAATATATCATTGTAGTTGTTGGTATCAGAGAAATTTGTTTACCTATGTATAATTAATTTTATTTTAGCAGTTGCAGTTAAAGGGCTCCAGCCCCCTCAGTACCCCTACTTCCTGCATCCTTGGTTTCATCAACCACTGGTCCTTTCTGCCATGATGAAAGGGTAAGGGGTAGGAATAACAAGCCAGAAAGCTTAACTAGAACATGATTCACACAAGCAGGGTGCATTTTATTTCCTAAATCCAGTTTTTAGACTGAGTGTCACGTTGTGAATTCCAATTGGCTCTTCGGAGTGCTGAAAATATTTCCTTCTTGAGTTCAATATGAATTCAAACCTTATTTGAGCTTTCTTTCTGAACATAGCAATTGTGGGTTTGAAGTTCCTTTTGTAATGACTTTTACTATTATGACTCTCTTATTGCTGCTACCACAGTCTATTGCTGCTACCACAGTCTATTGCTGCTAAAACAGTTAGTAGTTTACAGACCATTTTTGCACTGGTTTCCCCACTCAACACTGGTCTGTTGTTCTGTCTAGTTGACATTCATTGTCCTGTGTGTTTACTGTCATGTGTTTGCACTTTTCTCACACTGTCACATATTTGCACTTTATGTAATCCTGTGTACTGTGCCACTGTATTCTTATGTGCACCATGGTCCTGAAGAAACAACATTTCTCTCAAATGTATACAAGGTATATAATATGAATGACACGCTTCACTTGACTTGAAAGGAAGTTCATCTTCAGCGCAACCTAGTTCGAAAACGCGTTGTCACCATAACTTAAAGAGAACTTGAAGGAAACATTAAATGCTTCACATTTAATGCTTCACATCGCGCATGCGCATACATCTGCCTCCCGACAGGAGGGTAGTTTCATTGCGCATGCGCTTGTTTCCTCTCTTCACCTCCCTGTGCTGAGCTTCACCATGGCGAACGTTGCCGACACAAAACTGTACGACATTCTCGGCGTGTCTCCTTCAGCGTCTGAAAACGAGCTCAAAAAGGTAAATTAAAGTGTTAGAAACTGATTTTTATCGGTTTACGATTGAGACACGCTGCCGTACCGTTTTATTTCAAACCTTAATCCGACTCCGGTGTGTGGCTATCAGAATCAGGAAGGACGGATTAGCCACATAGATGCTTTGCTAGCTGGAGTAGGGGCCGTAGTCAGAATTGCTGCGTATTTGCTATCGGAGTGCACTAAATAGGCTCTGACTGTATTGCCTTGTGCACACTACGTAGTGGTGTAGGAAGCTATTTTGGATGCGTCCCCTGTTAACGCCGTGTCTATACAACGAGGCCTAGTAGATTTAGCCGGCACCTGTGATTATTTTATTTTTTTAAATACGCTTTTATTTTGCGATTGAATATTTACTCTATATTTGATTCGCTGTTTGTCTATTTTTAACGAATTTAATTGGCCAAACTTGGTTGTAAACGTTTCTTGTTAACTTTAGCGTGGTTAGCATAAGGTTGTTAAACCCGGCCTGTTCACCGGCTTTTGCTAGCAAACCGCTTTCTCTCGTGAGAAATTGGAGACACACACACACACAAAAACTTGGTAATATTTACTTACTGAAACACTTTGTGTGTGTGTGTGTGTGTGTGTGTGTGTGGTTTTATATTTCTCTACGGTTAGATAAACGACACTGGGTCATTTTAACAACAAAAAAATAGGTCAACTCGGGCACAAACGCAGTTATTAAATCAACATGTTGCTTATTAATAAAAGTTAATTTATTTCACACAACTTTGTGTTTAGTATGTATATATTTTGACGAGTTGTGTCCTGGATAATCAAACTTTTTAAAAAAAAAAATCATGGGTGTGTGGTTAGCTAACTGCTATGCTAAGCTTGATGTGCTTTAGCATAGCAGGCCTGATTTCGTTGTCTTTATATATTCCAGTCATGTCAGAAACTAGTTTAATAAACTTCACACTGAGCTCTTAATCATGTTTACAGGTAAAACTAGCTAACTATCATCAAGCGAAACGTTTTGCTCGCTAATAAGCTATCTAGCTAACTAGCTGAGTGACGCTAACAAAAGTTGTTCATTGTGAAATATCAGGTACTCAGTTTCACCATCACACCAACATGCGCTCACGGTCTGTGTGTGTGTGTGTGTGTGTGTGTGTTAAACATTATTGCTCACACAACTTTTCACAACAGTTTTCGGCTTAATTAACTAGTTAGTTAACAACTGCACGTGGTGGTTAAATCAGATCCTAACTAGAGATGGCGATATGTCCAAGTATCATGAGGCCAAACTCGAAGATTTATAACTAGTGTTGCTGCATGATGTCGCAGACTAGGCTAATTTGCATATTCATTAAATTGACATGGTCATTTGCATACAGTAGCATGTTATATGATGGAATATAATTTTTCAGAAGAAGTAGGATATAGTAATGGTAATATTTGTGTTAGGAAATAGACCACAAGCTATTTCAATATGTATAAAATTGTCTTTTCTGTCAAGAATGAAGCTGTGGTAGTGAAGAGTCGAGAAACGCACACAGGACACTTACGAACAGAGGAACTTACTTTTATTACTGTTAATATTGCCAAGAAGAGAGTTGTAAACAAAAACAGTGGGTGGTGATTGGGGAGGAGAACAGTGGGTGGTGACTGTGGGGAGGGGGAACGGTGGGTGGTGACTGGGGGAGGGGGAAACAGTGGGTGGTGACTGGGGGAGGGGGAAACAGTGGGTGGTGACTGGGGGGAGGGGGAACAGTGGGTGGTGACTGGTTATTGGCTGTTAGCTCCCAACCTGTATAACCAGCAGCTGTGATGTGAACAGGAGAGCCGTATCGAGTTGAGGATAGTTACTAACATTCCCTCAAAAGTCATTCGATTTGTCTTTAGCCTTTTTTTAAATAAAGTCAGTAAAGTAGTCTCAATATTTGCTAGATCTAGCAACAGTCACTAAGTTGGCATCACATTAAAAAGGAGAGAGAATTAAACATTTGGTACAGAAATATTTTAACATCTAATCAGTTGTTTTAAAAAACGGCACTGACTTGATCCCAAAATGGGGTCTTGAATCTTATCAACGGGCCGGCGTGGCTGCAGGATTTTATTCCAGCTGAATAAGAGGCACACTTGATAGTTGATTGGAGAGCAAGATTAACTTTTTAAACAGGTGGAAACAGCTGTGACTCCTGCTGGCTGGAGTGAAAGTCTGCGGCTACAACGCCCTTGTCTGAATAAGATTGAAGACCCCTGGACTAAGATTCATAACTCAGCCCAAAATCTGAGGTGTTTTGATATTACTGTTCAGACCAGAGTAGACTATCTTACTGACAGTGTCCTTCATTATCATAGAAATTTGTAACTGACCCTGTTGGAGGAGTGTTTTTTGTTTTGTTTTTTTTATCTGAAGATATCATTCCTATTCTGGTTTGTTTTAAGTTGTTATCGGACCAACAAATTCTGATTTTACACATTGGTTCTTAAGCTGTTAAAAGCAATAGTACAAAAATGTGGAATTTTATCACAATCATCACTGTCACCTTTACGTAAATATAAATGTCTTATTAATATAGGTTCAATAATGATGTAATTACACATACTTATGCTTTGATGCCTTAACTATCGTCAGTTTAAACACTGATTCTTGAGTGAAAGGAATAAAAATGTGATGGATGGCCGTATGTTTGCTTCTGTGAAAAAGTACTGATAAATAACTGTAGTCGTGTTCCAAAGTACTTAAACTCAGTAGTTTTGTAATTAAATGAACAACCTAACCATTCTAACAGAAGTTAATTTGCTGTCATGATGGACCAGTTTCACAAGTCTGGAAATGGATAAAATTGATGTTTTATGCGTTGGTCATGTACATTACTCTTGTATGCATATTAAGGAGAAATTTTCGTTTTCACTATTTGTAACGTATGTTTTTCAGGCCTACCGCAAATTAGCCAAGGAATATCACCCTGACAAGAACCCAAATGCTGGAGACAAGGTAAGGATTTATATACAAGCTGTACGGCTTATTAGAAGTGAAATGTAATGTTGATCTGTGTTTAGCTTTATGGGCATGGGAATTAAAAGCAAATAATGAAGCAAAATGATTAGCAGATTTTACCAGGAAGTCTCACAGATGGACGTCAGTGTTGAGGAATGTGTTAGTTTTTATATACGGTTTTGTTCCCAGCTTCAGAAGTTCAAATGACTTTCTTTTTAGACAAACATTAATGATTCTCTGGATTATTTTTTTTTCTGTAGCCAAAAAAAGAAAAAAAATATTTCCAAGATCCTGCATTGTGTAGCTCCATAACAACAAACTTAATAACAGGTTAAAGATTTTTACAGCAGTTTAGTCTAATCAAGATTCAGGAAACAATTAAAAGGAAATGAACTTCATTTGAATAACTGATGCAACTGCAAAGCAATGAGCTATAATTAAGTCTGATATTTAATTCCCAGTATTAGTAATGTGTTCATCATGCCAAGATTGCACTCTTCTGAAACGGAATCGTATTTGAGCTTAGAGATTAGTAAATAGAAATGGTAGAGTAGCTGAGCAATGACCTTTTATCTCGTTTACTTTCAGTTCAAAGAGATCAGCTTTGCGTACGAAGTGCTAACTAACCCAGAGAAGAAGGAGCTGTACGACCGCTATGGAGAGCAAGGCCTGCGAGAAGGGGGCGGAGGAGGACCCGGCATGGACGACATCTTCTCTCACATTTTCGGTGGTGGGCTCTTTGGCTTCATGGGCGGTCAGGGGCGCAGCCGGAACGGTGGCCGGCGGAGAGGGGAGGACATGGTGCACCCTCTCAAGTGAGTCATTGCATTTTCAGTAGCTTAGTGACGTGTAGTAGTGGAATGTTCTTGAACTCCCAACATTACCTGATTTTATTTTTAGTGCTGATCTATTCTTTTTTTTTTTTTTTTTTTTTTTTTTTTTTAGGAACCAGTCTTTTATTAGTGCATAGTATATTGATGATTTTAACTTTAATAAATTTGCGTTTTGGTGTATAATTTGTTGTTTTTCCTCTGTCTCTAGGGTATCACTTGAAGATCTGTATAATGGGAAAACAACCAAATTACAACTGAGCAAGAACGTCCTTTGTAGCACTTGTAATGGGTAAGTATGTGAAATGAACTGATTTGTCAACTTAGTGACAGAGACCAGTCTCTCTCTCTCTCTCTCTGTTGAGTTTAATGAGACGACAAATCCACAGCATGTCCTGCTACTGAGAAACTGTAAAGCTCCTCTGTCCTGAAGATGTCAGAAAACTTGGTCACAACTTTACAATATTCCATAAACGTTAAATAAACACGTTTTTCCTTCCAGAAAATTTTGCTACGTCAACAACTATAGGCGTTTATGTGGCACGTCCATCCTAAAAGTCCCTGTGAATGAGCTGTTACTGTAGAAACAATAATGTATTAGAACAAGCACATTAAAATACACAATTCTGTGATTTGCAGCTGCATTACTGCCAAAGCTACTGTTAGAGAATTAACATCATCTGACCAATCAGATTTGCTTCAGAGATTTAGTGAGGAGAAAAATTTTGTTCTGTGTTTGCAGCCAAGGAGGGAAGACTGGCGCAGTGCAGAAGTGTTCAACCTGCAGGGGGCGTGGTATGCGCATCATGATCAGACAGCTGGCTCCTGGCATGGTCCAACAGATGCAGTCTGTCTGTACTGACTGCAATGGCGAAGGTAAGTGCTCCAGTAGAGCTAAAACCCAGACCTGCTAACTTTTATAGTCCATTTGGCTGTTGTTCGTCAGCTGTTTGCACACTGAACCATTTTATCAGCAGTGAATGTGTATAAAACATAAGCGTTTGTGTTTGTAGGTGAGGTGATTAGTGAGAAAGACCGCTGTAAAAAGTGTGAGGGGAAGAAAGTGGTGAAAGAGGTAAAAATCCTGGAGGTGCATGTGGACAAAGGCATGAAACACGGGCAGAAGATCACCTTCGGTGGAGAAGCAGATCAGGCACCAGGTGTAGAGCCTGGAGACATCGTCCTCGTCCTGCAGGAGAAGGAGCACGAGGTACGCCACCACAGCGTCTTTCTATTCCTATAGCAGTAAATACAATAAAGAACTGAGTGTAGAATGTTCCAGTTCATCCCAAAGGTGAGGTCAGGGCTCTGTGCAGGACACTCAGGTTCTTCCACACCATGTCTTCATGGAACTTGCTTTGTGCACAGCGGCATTGTCATCCTGGAACGGGTTTGGGCCTCTTATTTCCAGTGAAGGGAAATTTTAAAGCTACAGCATACAGAGACATTCTACACAATTGTGTGCTTCCAACTGTTTGGGGAAGAACCACATATGGGTGTGATGGTCAGGTGTCCACATACTTTTGGCCTTATGGTGTATCAGCATGGCTTTGCTGGATGGACGCAACAGGCTGAGGCCTAATGTACTGCAGACAGATAGCTAACCATGTGAGTGTTGGCAACACAGATTGCAGTGACGGAGTATCATGACCATGCTGTGGTTTGTTCTCCAAATCTCACCCATCACTGTCTTCTGCTCAGAAGCACGTATCCATTTGGAAATGAAAGTGTTTCTTACTCGTTCTTCGTTTTCTGTTGTGTTACTTAAGAACTGAACTGGTGTGAAAGCTGTTGGATCATGATGACAAACTTGCTGGTTTTTAAAATTGTATTTTTCTTAATCTCTTGTAGCTCTGAAAAGGTCTGTTAGGTGGAGCGTGTAATAATGAGTGTATGGAGATATAGGTCCAGCACCAATGGTTTATTTTGATCGTATGAGTTACTTTCTGTCTTCAAGCTTAGTAATTGTTTGATTCGGATGTTGACGCCGTTTTGTGTGACTCGTAGCCGCAGCCTCTGTTCCTGTCACCTCCAGGCCTAGAAGCTTCTGAAGCCCTCTTCAAAATAGCCTGGCAGATCATGCTGACGCAAGCTTTCACAGAAACCCATGAGAGAGGGCTTAAGGGGACATGCTATTTTAGCACAGTCTTCGCTGTTCAATATCAAGGCAACATGATTGTGATTGGCTCCCTGATAGGCAGCCACATGTTCTGTGATGGTTTTTTTTTTTTTTTTTTTTTTTTTTTTTTTTTTTTTTAAATAAATGAATGCAAAGTGGATGCTTTTAACTGTTAAGCGACTGTACAGGTAAATGCCATGTGGGTAGAGAGACAGTTACAGTGATGGTGTTTGGATGCCCTGATGACTGGAAAAAAATTATTTAATGTTTGAGAGATGTGGCAGAAAATTAAATGCACTTTTTTGTTTTAATTCCTGATCTCCTCCTTTAGTAGTTTCTATTTTTGGCAGGTTCCAGAGTGATGGGGAGGGGGACATGTAGAACATGAGAAAATAATTGTTTAAGCCATATCCTCAGTGCAAGGATTAAGTGGCTGAGAAAACGCATATGGAAAGCTGATTTCCAGTCCGGAATACATGTTTGTGTTTGGATAGGCCCCTTGTCAGTGATTTAGATCCAGGGGCGGAGCTTTCTGAACACGGGCAGGAATGGGAGGTGAGGTCAAGTAGTGATTCCAGTGTCGAGCCCACCAACTTAACTGTTGGAAACCGTTTTGGAAAAAAGTTACCTAAAGCACCTTTAATTTTGTTTGACTTATAGACCTGTCCGATACTGCATTCTAATCAGATTGTCTATCAGTGTGGGTAAATGTGTTGGTCAGAATACAGGCAAAATATAGCGTTGTGCATATGTACATAGTTTACATAGATAATTACAGTAATTGAGATTGCATCTGTTTTTAACCCCTAGATTCTGCCATGATCTGTAATCATCTTCCTTTTTTGTCTTGCTGTCTTTTTCCAGACGTATAAAAGAGACGGACACGACCTGCACATGACCCACAAGATCGGCCTGGTCGAAGCACTTTGCGGTTTTCAGTTCGTCCTGAAACATCTGGACGGCAGACAGATCGTGGTGAAATATCCAGCTGGCAAAGTCATCGAGCCAGGTGAGCAATGTGCAAACGATGTGCTCTGTTCGGTTATGAGCGGTATATCATGTCGTACAAAGGACTATAAATATAACTGCGTGTTTCAGGTTCCGTCAGAGTTGTGAGAGGTGAGGGGATGCCACATTACCGCAACCCCTTTGAGAAAGGAGACCTGTTCATCAAGTTTGAAGTTCAGTTTCCGGAGAACAAATGGATTAGCCCAGAGAAACTATCGGTGAGTGGAATGTGTCCAGCTCTTATTTCTGAGCGGGGGGGAATATACTAAATTATGAGTACAAAGAGCAAATGATTTGAATAAATTTGTCTGTAGGTTTTCTGTGAAGTTTAGCTGAGCGTCTAGAGGAGTAAAGTAGGTATTCGAACACATTTTTCCTCATCGTGTGACATGTTTGAGTGAAACGGCATATTTGAGTGGGCAGGACTTTGGTTTTCAGGATTTGATTGGCTTGAGTGGACATTCTGAAACAAACATAAAGACACTAGTTGATTATGGAGGACGACTCGCCTCCCACAACACCACCGGCATTGAGGAGACGAAGGCAGGAAGAGATCTTTTTTTTTTTTTTTTTTTGGTTCATGTAATTCTGTTGTGTATTAAGAAAAAATATAAGGTTGGATAAAATCACTGCACTTCATTAGAAGATAGATATAAAAATATATAAGAAGGCCGGTTTTGATTTTCGCTTGTCCGTTATGTGACTTAGTGTCATCTGTAAATATGAACAAAACTTTACCATGTACCTGAACACTGGAATGTTGTGCAGAATAATTGAATTTTTATGCAGCATAAGGATGTCAATTGACAAGTATATGAGAGCTTGCGTATATTAATAATTTTCACCTGTGAATCAGATACTAGTGAATTCCCCACCATTTGTTAAGCTTGAAGAGCCTTGGCAAAATGTTTTTAAGGTATTACGCCAAGCTAAATAGTCATAAACTGGATTGTTTGATTAGAGAGCAGGGTATTCGTATGTTAATTAAAGCTTGATGATCATGTTTTCGCCTGCAGGAATTGGAGGATCTGCTGCCCTCGCGCTCCGAGGCTCCTGTAATCTCTGGCGACGCAGAGGAAGTGGACCTGCAGGAATTCGACGTCAGCCAGAGCTCATCTGGCAGCCATCGGCGTGAAGCCTACAATGACAGCTCTGACGAAGAGAGCGGCCATCACGGCCCGGGGGTGCAGTGCGCCCATCAGTAAGCATGACCATCCCAACCTGTCTGGATCCAGAGAAGGAAAAAAAATGTTCTAGTTGCACAACATCAGATCAACAAAGGTGTGGCTGTTTGTTGTTGTTTTTTTCTTCCGTCTGATTGGGGTTCGCCTTAAACAGCAAGTACGCTGCTTTCCATAGTGAACGTGCACATGAGCCTGTAGCTCCTCCCCCTTTCCTCTCTGCCACCCTCCCCTATTAGTTCCCTATACAGGTGATCTCGGATCAGATGGAGGAGGGAGGAAAAAACAAGGTCATTTCTCTTTTACTTGGTGTGTAACTTGCTCTTTTTTTTTTTTTTTTTTTTTTTTTTTTTTTTTTTTTTTTTTTTTTTTTTTTTTTGCTGCTGCTGTCAGCAAAGTATTTAGGGTTAATTTAAAACTAATCCCAATGTGCAGTTTTGGCCTTGGACTTGAGCCTCTTTATTTGTAAAGGGTGTGTTTGTGTGTGTGAGCGAGACAGTAAAAGAGAAAAGTCCTTTACACCTTTGGGACATTATAATGAGTATCATATTTTTAGGTTGGTCTGTACGTATTTGTGCTTGGCTGATTTTTACCACTTTACTTTGTAGATTTTTACTTTGTTTTCCTTTCTGTTATTTTAAGAATTGGAACAAGAGTCTACAGCATTGTGTATAAAATTAAAGTGTTTGTCATTTAAGCTTTGAGCTGCAGCTATGATCTAGTTTAAATAAAACCTTCACTTGCCTGTATCCGTCTGCAGCCCAGGTGCATGCTGGGAAAGCACTGAAACATCCAAAAAATCGTATAATGAAACAACTGGGTGGAAAGCAACTATCAGCGTGTACCTTCTGTGGAAGAACGTTTATCAAATTGTTAAATAAACAGTATCTCTCAAAGCAATTTAGTCCTTTTCTTTTTTTGGGACATGAAGCTCTGCTTTTCTCTGGTTTCTTCAGTAGGTAACTTTCAATTTTTGTGCACATAATTTACTGTCCATTACATACTAAAATTGGGATGTTAAAGTGCTTGGGAACAGTTATTTCAGATTTGTGAATAAAGAATCTGGCCTACAATTTCAGCAAGTAAAAGCTCGGTGTAAGGAGATGTACACTGCCCTGCCAAAAAAAAAAAAAGTCACGCTTTCTAATATTTGGTTGGACGCCTTTAGCTTTGATTTCAGCATGCATTCACTGTGGCATTGTTTCAATAAACTTAAGCAATGTCACAACATTTATTTCAGGCCAGAGTTGCATTAATTTTTCACCAAGATCCTGTCTTGACGATGGGAGAGTCGAACCACTGCGTAAAGTCTTCTCCAGCATCACAAAGATTCTCAGTGGGATTAAGGTCAGGACTCTGTGGTGGGTAATTCATGTGTGAAAATGATTCCTCATGCT
>JAOTRR010000038.1:2048061-2058647 GCA_028570945.1 Gogo arcuatus
TGTGTGTGTGTGTGTGAGAGAGAGGGAGAGAGAGAGAGAGAGAGAGAGAGAGAGAATATTCCAGCTGGAGTCTTCCTATTAATGAAATATTAAATATTTAGGCTTTTGTGTGATTTTTTTCTTGGACATGAGAATAATCTGGCTTTAATGTGGCTTTAGGAAGGATACTGCAGTGGAAACATGGTGCATATTTAGAGCTATTGTGAGAATCATTCAGTCATTAAAATATATTTCTGATTTCTGAAATCATTATCTATCTATCTATCTATCTATCTATCCTAGTTGCATAGTTCATGGTACTCCTTTAGAAACATGATCATTTGTCAGGATTCAGTTCATTCATTATGTGTGAAATTCTGATTATCTGATTATGCTCATTTATCATGTCTGTAATATTATATTATGATGTACAGTACTGTGCAAAAGTCTTAATCACCCTATATTTTGTATTACAAACTTTGTTATAGATTTTTATTTCTTGACGTATATTTTCAAGTCAGTACAAAAATATTTTAGTTTCCAAACATTAGTTTTCCAGGACAAAATTAAATGTTTGAGAAAAATACTTGTCAGTAAAGAAAGCAGCATTTTACATAAGAGACACTTTTCAGATAAAAAAAACATAATGAAGGCTGCTGCAAAAATAAAAAGCAAGTGTGACAGTCAACGTGTCCAGAAGAACTGTGTCTGGTTCTGTAAGAATACTCAGTAAAACTTACAGCTCATTTCCTTATAAAACTGAACACATTATACCTGAGACTGGTTTTTGTTTTAAGTAAAGGGTCATCACACTAAATAAAGTCTTTGTTCCATTTATTACAGTTTACTACTCTTTATAGAATTTTTTTAAATGTAGAAACGTTTAATTTCATTATTTCTGAAGGCGTCTTTGCTCTACAGCATTTCTTTGTATGTGCCTGAGACTTTTGCACAGAACTGTACACTTTCTATAATGTTCACATCTAATATGCTGTGTGTTCATCTGACTCGTTTCCTTTTTAATCCCCCCCACACACACACATCTCATATTACCTCTAATTTAATTTCAAGCTGTTTTATGTCCTAATTTCATATCATTTCTGCTAAGAACTCATCAACAACATGGAGTTTCCTGCTTGCCAAGGCCAAGGCCACATTATTGGGTTTCTGCAGGGCAGGATGCCCAGATCACGGGCCACTTCTCATCGTTTACTTCTCACTGCCTTCACATTTCACGTTGACTTACAAAAAAAGGAGTTGTTTTATTCTTTTAACTAGGTCTGGTGAGGAAAATTTAACACCTGGTATTGAAATCATATTTCATGGTATCAGGATTTATTAAGCCTATATGACATTTTAAGCCAGTAAGAAGACTAGAAATAAAAAGCTCAATATTTTTCCATTTCTACATTGTGGCAGACAATTCAGTACTCTAATGTTTACTGCTTTTATGCGTTTATTTAAATATTTTAACAATATGTGGGCAATCAATAGACGAGTCAAATCATGCAGTGATAATTAATCCCTGTTTGCCTATCTGTAGCTTAATTTGAATTTTTTAAATGAGTTTTGTGATCAGTTGGTATTCAAAACAACCCAGAAAAAAATCCCACCAGATCGTAAAAAGACCACAGTCTTCCATCATAACTTAAAATTATTAACTGATTATGTGTAAGACAGAAATCCAGTCCATTTAATAGCGATAAAATTTCAATTTTAAGGCCTGAATCAAATATATGAATTTAAGCTTCTAGGAACAATCAGTATGCATGCAAATAGAAATACAAAACGCTGTGATGAATATCAATCAGGTTATTATACGATCATATAAACCCAGAAATTTGAGAAATACTGAAATTAAGGTGACTTTTAGAACAACAACAACAACAACAACAGGATGTGATGAGTCGCACAAGCTTGGCCTTTTACACGCTGTATAACTTTGCACAGAAAGAGTTCTGTATTAGTCAGTGTAGTTTTTAATGCATGTCATTTTCACTGTGCTTGGAAAGGCAGGGTGTAGAAGGTAGTAGTGATGGAGAGTGGGATGTTATTTCCATTACAATCCACACACCAAAACCATCATGATGAATAATTAAACAGGTGTAAAGGTTGACGTGACACCGTTAATAATCAAGATCAGGGTAAATATCCATCTCTAACTGATGTGATACTGTTATCCTGTTAGCATTATGCAATCAGGATATAAAAACATTGGAGTGTGTTATAAACAATGTAAACAGCATTGTTTTGTGTGTGTGTGTGTGTGTGTGTGTGTGTGTGTGTGTGTGTGTGTGTGTCTTTTTCCCCTTTCCTTGGTTAATCAGATCCCTGTGGCCTGTAAGTCGTGCCCTTGTGGTTATGTCTTCATCAGCCGAAAGCTGCTCAGAGAGCCGCCTGCTATAGGTAACGCCTTTAAATGTTCATTTCTTTAAAAAAAAAAAAAAAGACAAATCAAGCACTGGTACACGTCACACATTCATTTTTAATTTAAATTTGGGTTGTGTGTTGTTCAAGAAGCTTTTTATGGGAACCATAATCACAGGTTGTAGTCTGAAATAGTGGCCTATGTACTATATAGATGGTTATCATTCTTTAAAAAGAAGAATACATTTAGTAGATATTTTGTGCCAAAGGGCATGACTTGTTTTCAATTAAATTGTAATTGAATATAATAAGGGATATGGAATCCCCCCCCCCACTTGTGTGGTATTAGTATTTGCATCTCAGCCCGTTTAAAACATTCATCACATTTATAGCAAAGGAACAGTTTGGTCAAAAATGAAATGCATACAGTTTCCCTTGTATCTTAAATGCAGCTCTGAGGTTAATGTTACTAAGAAGTAAGAGATGATTATAGCCTCCATTTTTATCATCGTTTCTCAATCGTCAAAGGTTAATGTCGACTCAGACAGATTTGTGGTGATTTCTGACAGTGTATGACGTCATGTTTTCTGTCAATATACACAAAAAGAAAAAAAATCTGCAGAGCTAAAATCAGTGTTAGATCTGAATCACCTTCCTCCACAGCACACGGTTTGGTTTGGTTTGAGACCTAGGGGGCGTGGCCTAAAGTAAGGAGGAGGAAATTAGAGGTTTGGTTTAATTTGTGTATTTACTGAGTCAAACTGGTGAGTGTGTGATTAATGATATATGCAGTTTTTATTTGATTCATAACTCCAGTGCAAAACTAAAGATATTTAATATACCCAGGCTTTTAGTCTACTTTTAGGTCAAGGGTAAATTCTGTGTACGTCTGTAACTGATCTCTTCCTTTAATCTGAAACTTAACCTCCAAGCCTATATCAGTTATAACATGCGATTTAATTCTTTTCCCCCAATTAAACATGTAGTCGTTCTCAGAAATAATGGCTCAGCTGTTAAAGGTTAAAATAATTGCAGTTTAATACACAGGTGAGTAGCAGTGCTGGTGTTGTGCCTCTCCCACTTTTATGAGCCGTTTTAATCTGCACTGAAATGCTTCACAGGAAGTTTAAACTATGAATCATTTAAAGCCTCTTTTCAAATGCAGTTTCAAATGCTAATAAGAAAAAAAAAACCCCTTTGTTATACCGAAGATCTGTCATTAAAGAAACATTCATGTTAGATCTAAGGAACATATCCCTCACTTTGATTTAATTGTATCTAAACGGCACCAAAATAAAAATATTTCTTCTTGAACAGATCTGTGTGGGTGTGTCAGATTGTGAAATGATTGTCAGGGACGTCTTCAAGGCAATGCAGACATCACCCCGTCATAGATCTAGTGCCAGGAAAACGTGTAGGAACGATCGAGTACAGCTCTTTTGTTTTATTACATCATGCACATTTTTTATTTTACAAGTCAATAACATTGCATTGGTATATTTTGTACATATTTTTAGTAGGAAATGAGGGAAGATTGCAGTTTGTTTGTTCATCAAATGGAAAATATTCCAAATCGAAGCAATTTTGCTTACAATCAGGCACAAGAAAGGCGATAGTGCGGGAAAGATGTCACTTTAGTCGCTGTGGTTTGGGCAAAAGCACAAATATCCTTCACTTTTACCACACAAACATGTGCGAATGTCTCCGTTTCTGCAGTAGGCGTGATTGTTGTCATGATCCACGTCTCAAATCAAAAACTCTCACTGTACATTCAGAAATATTTACTAATCTTGAAAATCTGAACGACTTGTACTTAAAACAGAGCTTTCAGTAGGTTTAAGAGGTTTCTAAAATTCAAACACTAACTGTAATAGGAAAATCTAGAACCTAGAAAAGTATTTAAGAGTGCGATTTGAGGCACAATGTTAGTTTGTTGATTAAGTTGAACACACAGTGTCACATGGTGCAATACTGCATGAATTTCTGAAGACATGCACAAGCAACGCGCCAAATGACTGCAGGATACACGCGGCGGCCATCTTGCATACACATTCGCATAGTTAACAGCAAGTACTGTATAAATCAGCCTTAAAAGGAGCACAGACCGAAGCAGATGGCTAATTCTGATTGGTACTTGGGTAGCATCGGGTAGGACCTCTACCAAATAAAGTCCCGCCCACTTCGAATTATTCTGAAGAAACCTGCAGAAAAAAGAAAATTCATAAATAACTAAAAGAACAGTGTTCTTTCTTTTGCAGTCAGTGGTAAATTCACTGCAGAAGCTACAGATAAAAGTAATTTGGTTATGAAATTTAAAATAATTATGAAAGTATATTGACAGAAATGCACTTTTTACATAACTGTTAAAAGATAATAAACATGTCTAAGCTTTCAGACTACCTTTAGTTCAAGGGGACATTCTGTGTACGTTTTATTCGTATATTATTGTATATTAATATTCACAACACTTTTGTATTGTAAATTATTATCCAGATATCATCATTAGATGATATCTCAGGGTGTGTGTTTGTAATTTTGTATTATGCTTTAATCATAACACTTCCTATTTAAGTTGACTTCCTATTTATTTTACAGCATTTTATTTTAGTTTTTTACTTTATATCAGAAATTCCAACATGGGGGGAAAAAAAGGAAAAGGACGCTATAGTTGGTCGTTCAGAATGTTGTCAAATCAGTGGGTGAATACTGAAATAACAGCTATTTATCAGTAGAGATTAAAGTGTTGTTGTTGTTTATTATTTTAAAATGACAAAAAAAGTCTTTTCACTTGGATGTATCCATGAATCAAAATAAGACCAGCCACTTTAATGACGTGTAGCTTTCAAATGATGCATAAAACCGCAATTAGACTCTAAATTAAGCAAAATGCCATTGTGCTATGTGACCTAATGAACTGTTAAACTATATAAATCATATGAAGGAGCTCATTATTTCTAAAAAATATACCTTAAAAATGTTCATTCATGATTCACATAGAGTTAATAGTGCAGTGTTAGACTGTATGAATGAAATGAATAATGCCTAAATGGGTGTAAATTGGACGTTTCCTGGTCAGCGGAGTATTTCGAGCGTCTCCGCAGTGCTGTAGTGACTTCTTGCTGTTCACTTGAGCGAGTAGCGTCGAGTGGAAAAGGGGGGAAGGGCGCACTAATTCACTAATTCCTGCCTGAAAACGCTCCCTTCCCTTCCTCACTCCCTCCTCACTCCCTCCTACCCTACAGCACAGAGCATTTAGGCCTCACGAGCCTCATTAACTTCATTATGGCTTTATAAAAAAATGGGACCTCTGTCCTTGCTGGCTCGTCATGATCAACTTTAGCTGATTAGTGAGAGGTGAATCGTTATACGGTGAATCATTATATCTGTTTGCAGCTTTAACTATTCAAAATGGACGACGTTAAACCGTGTCTAGCAGTGTTCGTGTATAAATGTAGAAATGTTGTTTAAAGGAAAGGATGCACTGTCTGCCATTTTTTCAGTTTTTGTAATAGAGATATAGCGGTGCATTATGTAAGGGATAATGTACAGCACGCGGGTCATTATTGAGAAATAAACCCAGACAGGGTGATGCAGGATCTTGAATCACCCTGAAGGGGTTTTTTAAACAATAATGACCAGCATGGTGTACATTATCCTGCTTATTACAAGGCTACTTTACACGAATTATTGATTTAAAAATGATTTTATTGCTTCTGTTAATGGCATGGTCCATAGCAACGGTCCTTTATACAGACATAAGGCTGTACAATGCCATAATGGACCAATCAGAGTCAAGCATTCAAATGAGCCGTGTAATAAATACAGACACCTCACATACTGATCAAATATAGTTACTTTTACATTAGTAATTGCAAAATACGCTTCAAAAGGTCTTACCATGAGAAGGTTGGAATAATTTCATAAACGCTTTACCTTAGCGATGGTTATTCACTGTCTTATTTAACATTAATAAAGCACGAACTTCAGCATAACTTCGCGCTCCGAAGTGCTTTATGACCCGAGACGTCTTCCATCAATGGTAAATAAACATCTTGGATTATGTAAAGCGTCCACCGTACGAGTCCCTGCGACTGAGCCGTTACTATAGAAAAGATAACATATTAAAACGAGCGCGTTAATATAAACCTGCGATTTGCAGCTGTTATCACAGAACATCATCCGATTCAAAAGAAAATCTAATATAAATGATAAAGCAGTGTGTTTTGTCATTCTTTATTATTATTTTTTTTTAAATCAAATTTATTTGATCTGAGGCTCTGAGGATCTTCACTCATGATTGCATGTTAATAATCATTAAAAGATTGGCTCATGATTCATTGTCATGCACATAATTAAGATTCATGATTTAATCGTATTTCCTGCTCGTGTTATGCCACTTTGATAATATAATTCATCAACACTGAACATGCAAAAATTCTGAGAAAATGCGTGTATTATTTTGTTCGGTCGTTCATAATTCATACCACGTTATTTTTAGTTACTTCTGTATAACAGAACAGATAGTTGCAGTTATCATTTCATCGCAATCATTCTGATTTTATCTTAAATAACTATGAGTTTAATCACTCTTATTTCTACGGGAAAAAGAATAATACTGAATAGTAAATAATTAATGAAAGTACAAGTGTTGTGGAACTTACTAACCAATCTAATGCGACTCTAAATGAGTTATTTATTACAGGATTAAAGGAGAATAAAGCTGTTATGCAGATAGATAAACGACTCCGAGTCAGCGCCAGTGCCACCTGTAAACCTTAAATAAGCGGTGTGATGTTAGAATTAGAGTGAATTGGCTATGTTTACATTATTATGAGCGTCTTTGTACAGTTGTGATTTTTTTCTCCGCTCAGATCGGTCTGTCTTGACGGTTCACATTCATAACAGGACGTGATGCGTATCTGTCTTTAATGTGAACACGCCTGTCTGCTGAAACGCCCTGCATGTGCACATCGTTTTCTTGGGCAGTTGTTTTGAACGCTACTCACATCGGGTTTCTTCTAATTTTGCTTGAATCGATTCCCCAAATATTAACTAAATCCCAAAGTTCCCCTTCCTTCCACTGAGTATAGTCGCTTCTGTTGCTGTTCTTATCCTCTGTTGTTGTTTAGCTGCAGGGACACCACTGGATGATGATGATGATGATGATGATGGCGATATGCACATACACTTTGGGAAAACGCAGACATTCTGACGTTCCCATTCATATCACATCACTACATATCGGATATGTATCTGATCTAGGACCAGTTCAGTTATTTGTGTACTGAATTAAGGCAGGAAATCTGATTTTTCTGTTATTAATCTGTTAATGTGAACATAGCCATAAAGATATTGGGTTTCCCATCTGATTAGATTAGATCTAGATTGGAACAGTAAAATGAAATCATAATATTGTGACTGTTATATTCAACATTTCTACATTTGGTTTTACCTCATTGTTGTAATGTAAATGAAGCCAATGGAATAAAAAAAAATTAGAGAGGGCAGGATACCACTGAATACTAATACTGAAACCTTGAGAATTGAAACTGATGTCAATATTGATCTGATATTTTAAAAACAACAACAACAACAACAACAAAAAACTACAAAGCTGAAGCACTTAAAATATTTAAAAAAAATACATGGCTAAACTGCAGCTTTGATTATTCAGTTACACAAAATATTCAGATCCACAAACATCACTTTCACTGCAAATATAATGAAGTAAAAAAAAATCTCTTAATATGTAAACATTTCCAGTTCAAAAATATTCCAAATGCATTTCCAGACTTTTACATTTCTTACAGGATTAGATTAAGTTATTAGATCCCTTTTTAAAAAAAAAAAAAAAAATATCTGATCTACATTTTTTTGCTGGCTTTCAATCCTGGGTATCAGATTAGTGCCATATTTAATAAAAATGCTAATATATATATATATATATATATATATATACTGTATTGTATGGATAGATAGAGATGCCTTATTTGATTAAAAAAATGATATCAAGTGAGGTTTTTCCATGATACACAATGAAATTCGAGTATAAGAAACACAAAAACACTTCTACAGTCTGTATTTCACTTTCAAGTTGAAGGTTTGAGTGTGTAACCGCTGGCTGACGCTCACTTCGGCTCACAGTTATGAGTGGAATGTTAAACACAGGCCTCTTTGTACCACAACTTTAAACTCCAATCAGCTGCATAATAGATTCTGCTCTTTATTTTGCATTATACAGTCCAGATCGTGGGTTATACTGAAATCCCTGTACAGCAGAAGTTTGACTTCATGTGACGAGTGAAGGTTTTTTTTTCTCCTCTGCAAGAGAGGAAGTGTGTTCAGAGAGATTTTTTATTTTTTTCCCTTTGAGTGCTCAGGTTTCAACATTAGCTGCTTGTTCTCTAAGCAGGATGGACTATTTATACTGAGCTTATGCTAAGAATAACTGCTCGATTTTCAACCGGGTCAGGATTTTATTTAGGCTGACCAGCCCTCACTCGGTTTGAGAGTGTAAAGCAGGATTTTATTCATGCTTTCAAATTTCAATTGGATTTGGAAATGATCTTTATGAATAAACATTTAATTTCTGATAAGGCTGCTGGTTAAAGGGTGACGTGAGCGCTGTATACGTCTTTCATCAGGATTTTAACCAAGCCCCAGTCTGACACTGATAGAAAGCAGTTTCAAGGAAGCAATGAATCAAACGAGCTGCAGAACAGAGCCGTTCCTGTTAGGGCAGGTTATTGACGAGATCAGGATTCTTGCAGTATCGTGTAGAAACGGCACACTGCAGTGAAACAGGGAGGAGACAAGGCACTGCCATATATAACACACTGGCAAGCATAAAAAAAAAACCTGCCATCGTGATTATCTGTCCATGCAGCGTTTCAAAATATGGGAGAAATAATAACATAATTCACAAGATGCATCATAATATTTCGGTTTCTGACAGAGTGGCAACCGAGGATCATTAAAAATATTATTTTTTTTAATTTAATGCCTCAATAAAATCATTAAAATAAAATACTAATATTTTTAAAATTTAAATCAATGTGTCATTATATAATATTTAAATTAATATAATTTCCCGCATAAGAAATGCAATATAATGCAATATTAAAATACTTAAAGTATTGAATTCTGAAATATTAAAATTTAATTTTAACGTTTATTACAGTTTACAATATTTTATTTTATATTATGTATTTTAAATAAATTCCTTTTAAATAAGAAAACAAATAAGACAGAAAAAGAACCTAATCTTTGTCTTTTCAAGTCATTGGCTGAATATCAAATCAAGTTTTTTTTTTTTTTTTAAAGTGTCTAGTGCACTACATATATTCTACAGTGCCCTTAGGCTATACCCTTTGTAGTGGGCATGTTAAGGGAACAGAAAGCCATTTTGTGTTTGACTTAAAGATTATGGATTTTTTTTAAGGTGGGGTAAGAGTAAGAAATGGAAAGTTGTATAAATATGAGCAGTGAGAAAGCATTTTGTGGGTAAATGAATGAAAATGAATCTAAAACAAGAAACTGTATAGTAATGAATTAATAATTGTGTAATGTTGCCTTTTAAAGCAGACAGAAATCACACAATACAAAAGAGAATGATATAAAATAAACAAGAAATAATAATAATAATAAAACAAAATGAATGAGTTTAATTTTATTCCTTTATCTACCCTGATCCTGATTTCCTCCAATCTCCTGTTAGACAAATCGGATGCGAAGAGAAGACGACCAGAAAGAATAAGAAGGGAGAAGATCAACTTAACGTCCACCAACGATATGGAGAACAGGAGGCGGTCCCGCTCCAACAGCCAATCAGATACCATCCGGAGAGGGCGGGGCAGGCCGAAGACCGTCGGCTTGAAGAAGCAGGAGGAGGAGAAAGGTGAGCTAGCTTCTGATGTATGTATGTAAACAGAATGTAAACAGTTATCTCTGCATGGGGGACTTTACCATGAGGAAGAATAACGTCACATGTTGGATATATAAAGGAGAATCTTTTTCCTCCCCTGAGCATCAAACTATCATCGTATCATCATATCATCATATCATAATGATGTGTTTATTTTGAAATTGTCCATTCCTATAACTGACAGCCTTGTGGATGTCTCACTCTCTCTTACTGTGTCTCACTCTCTCTTATTGTCTCACTCTTACACACTCCCATACATCACACACACAACACTCTCTCGCAGTCTCTGTCTCTCTTACTGTCTCACTCTCTCTTA
>JAOTRR010000038.1:2083796-2095703 GCA_028570945.1 Gogo arcuatus
GAAGTGTACAGTGACAGGATTTGAAGTGTACAGTAACAGGATTGAAGTGTACAGTAACAGGATTGACGTGTACAGTAACAGAATTGACGTGTACAGTAACAATATTGACATACAGTAATAGGTTTGACATGTTCAATGAGAATATTAACGTGTACAGTAGCAGGGTTGATGTGTTCAATAATCATATTGACATGTAAAGTAACAGGATTGACATGTACAGTAATAGGATTGACATTTACAGTAGGACCATGTAAAGTGTTCATGTAAAGTACTTTTGGAATTGAATTTGCATTCATATTCATATTCATATTCAAATGTGATGTATTTATTTATTCAAAATCAATTTTACGATTACACTGCTATAAATTTGTAGCTCTGCCCATGGTTCACTTCTACATATTCTACAGTCCCACACAAGCATCACGAGCATAAAGTTAAGTCTCCGGCCCTTGGTTCCTCTCCAGCTGTCACAAAGGAAGCTCCAGTTCCTAAATCCCAGCGCAGGCCGAAGGAGGTGACGCTGAAGAGCAGAGAGCCGGGTCGAGTCCAGGCCTTCGCTCCTGAGAGCCTGAGTGAGTCCGAAGTGCCCGAAGTGAGCAAAGATCATGAAGTCTTGCCTGCAGAGACCGTCTCCGTGACTGCAGCTTCTCACCTCGAGAGGTGAGCCTGTAAAATCTAAACGATTCAGTTTTGTGGAACTGATTCTCCTAAACTACAGTGCAGCAGGGATTTGGGTTCTACCTCATCTGCTCTGACACATTCGGTTTAGCTCATCAGCTGCTAATCACTTCCTTCATGTGTTCAGTCAGACACTTGAACAGAGCTCGGGGGATTTCCTCTCAGATGGGATTTAGAAATGTCTAAAATGGTGTTTTACTTTTAAACACTTATTAATGGGACTTTCTGCGGTGTTACATCACAGCGTGCTCTGTTTTTCTTAAAGAATTAGCAGGATAAAAGTGTGCTTTGGTTTTACATTTGTAGTAACCAGAGGTCGGTAACATAGGAAAAAAAACATTAGTGTAATAAATGCATCAGTAAAAGTTAGAGTAGCACCTTACGGGCCTTACTAGTTACACAGGATCAGATTTATATCTTTTTATAATTAGATCTGGTCACGGAAAGATCTGGTGGACTTTTAAAGATCGGAAAAGCATTGCTTGGTCATTTTCTGATCTTCAGTTTGGGGGAGTCTGTTTCTACTATAGCCTCAGATTCCTGTTCTTAGCTGAGAGAAATGGAACCCGATGTGTTTCTTTTGTATCAACATGTTGTGCGATGCTTTTCTGCTCAAAGTGTCTCAACAAACTGTTCACTTTGCTCGTTATGTTCACGCTACTTCTATGCATGTTTCACTTTCATTTTCAGGAGCTCACTAACATCACAGGACCCTTTTCAGAAACCCAGGAACATCTTCTGGAAACCAGTAATGTTAGGAACCTTTTCAAAAGACCTTTAAACAGTGAGCTCTCCACCACAGAACTATTGTTATGTGAACTGTATAGTGAACAGAACTATAGGCCAGGTTCCTCCAGCAGAAATGCAACTAACGTTAATTGGTTCCTGAAAAAGAACATAGGCACCTAAAAGGTCCTGGGTTTCTAAAAAGCTTTCTAAGAAGGTTCCTGGTTTCCTGAAAAGTTGCCAGAGCTCCAAAAAAAAAAAAGAGCTCCTGGAGTATTTTTTTTATTCTAGCTTGAGTTCCTGAAAAAACGTTCCTTGGTTCCTGAAAAGATGTCCTTACAAGGTTACTCTGTTCCTACATAATTGCCTAAGTTCCTCAAAAATGTTCCTGGCTTTCCAAAAAAGGTGCCCAAATTCCTGAAATGTTCATTAAAAACTTCCACTGTTTCTAAAATTATGGGTTTCTCAAAAAGTGCCTGAGTTCCTGAAAAGATTCCTGGAAAAAAAAACTCCTTAAAAGGTTCCTACATTTCTGAAAAAAGCTACTGAACAAATTCTTTTTTGGGAAATTTGTTTCTGAGAAACCTCCATAAAAAGTTCCTTTGCTCCTGAAAAGGTTCCAGCAGTGTAAATGGGCTTTTAGTAGAGAAATTAACACTTGTTTAAAAGGTTAAACAAGTGGTAATGAGATACTGTTTGATGAGATACGAAACCTAAGCTGTAGTTCATGAGGAAAGGAGCAAGGCTGAGGGCTGTCGCTAATTACGCTAAAATATTCCAGAGTGAAAGGAATGCCACAGCTAATTTCAGCTGAGCAGAGTAAACTCAGAGTTCCTGTTTATCTCCTGCTAATTGGCAGTTCTAATTCACTCCAGTGGTCATGCCCTGCTGATTTCTGCCAATTTGCATGGTGTTCTTAAGACAAAGCTTTAATGTGTATAAATGTAATAAGAACCATATTGAAAGATTATTAAACTAATTATTTGGATTATGTATTTCTAGAAAAACCCCAGAAACATGCAGTGCTCCTGAGCGGACGGACGTTTCTGCAGCCGCTGTCCTGCTGTCTGTGGACTCTTTAATGAAAAAAGAGGAGCTGAAGCAGAAGACAGAATGTGAACAAAAAACTAAAGATGTCCCTAAAGCTGAGCCGCGTCACGCCGCAAAGCCGAACCTGCCAATCACGGAAAACTTGAAACAGAAGGAGACAGCTGCTCTGGAAACTCCACAGCTGAGACAAGCTGAGTGTGAGCCAAACCCCGAGCCACTCACCCAGAAAACTAACACTGAGACTGCAGATGTGGTTACTGAAAAACTTAAAACACCCCAGAACAAATCAGAGCCTTCAAAACACGTTGAAGCGGCGAGTTCTGCACCACAGAGCGATGCTAATTCGAAATCTCCAGACCTGGATTTACAGTTTCCTATCATTGGTGCGTAAAAAAACAAAAGTTCTGGAAATAATTCAACCAGAAATGAACACAGATTTCCACTTAAAGGTGCATTCGGTATGATTTGTCAAAATTTTGCAAGATTACGTCTCCAGTGCTTAAATAGTTGAAGTTGAATAAGATTGAATTGTTTGTTTTTACTCTTTGACCATGAAAACCCCATTTCCACCACCATGTACACAAAGCTCCATGCCCAGAACCTACAGTGGTTCAAATAGAGTTAGCATTAGCAAGCCCAATTTTTATCACTATAAATACGCCAGATTCTGCTTATATTGATTCATGAGAAAGTTCACGAATTCCGTTGCTTTCCTTTCTTTTTCTTTGTAATAAGCGCTTATGAGCTCTAAACTCTGTTAGCATGTTAGCATTGCTAGCTAAATGATAGGCCATTCATCTGCTTGAAAGCCAAGTTATAGCACTATAAACATGCAAAATTCAACTCATAATGATTTTCTGAGCATGTTCCTGCTATCCTTTTGTCTTTGTAATGACAAAAAATTAACTAACTATCTATTTGATTTGTTATGTAAAGTTGGTTTTCAGTCTTGGCTTCCCAGGAAAAACGTAGGAAATTCTGCGTCTAGCTTCATCTCCTTCACCAGAAATAAATGACTCCATCTTGAAAAAGCACTGCCAGTGTTTATTCTAGTTTTACTGCATTTACTTCTGCTAAGGCTTTTCAAAGCACAGAGTGAAATTTTTGCTCACAGGAGAATTATCAGGTTGCGCTGGGAGCTGGCTGATTTCTAAAACGGGGCGGAGTGAAGGGGAGTTGGGGAGTGTCTATAAAATGACTGACAAGTGGTCCATCTAATCACAAACAAGCACTCTAGACCATAACACAGTTTTCTAATTGGGTTTTCTCTGCCATGTAATACGCTTGTGCTGAGGTCATTGCTCAAACCCTTATTTTCTGTTTTAACTATTTTCTACATTATTTCTACTAGCAAGAAATAAAAAAAACTATTGCACCTTCAATGCAATTTTAGCATTTTGCACAGTTTAGCATCTCCTCACTCAGCGTCGAGGTGTTGTGGACTTACTTCCTACCTCATCACAGTTTGGTATCAGACTTCTCAGGTTCCTCGGGTGGAAATGTAGCTAAAGTTCTTGGGTTCATGAAAAAGAGCATACGCTCCTAAAAGTTCATGGGTTGCAGAAAATTTTTCTGAGCTCACAAAGAAGAACACGGGTTCCTAAAAATGTCCAAGGGATCTAAAAGTGGTTCCTGAGTTCCTAAAAATGTTTCTGAGTCCCAGAAGAAGACCACAGGTTCTTAAAGGGTCCTGTGTTTCTTTTTTTTTAAAAAAAGGATGAAAAAGGTTCCTGAAGCAGAACATAGGTTCCTAAAAATGGTTTCTGAAAAAGGTTGCTGAATTCCTGTAAAAGATTCAGAGTTCTTGAAGAGGAAGCTTAGAGTCGATATTAGAAGGAGCGTATTAATATAAACATTGTGATTGTCACAGGTACTGTTTTAGAAAACGAATCACCAGCAATCAGAATAAAGAATTCAACAGAGTTGTGGTGCAAATCACTTTAAACTCTCCAAGATCCGCATTTTTACAAAGAGCTAAGTTGAGACAATTGGATATTTTAAATCAAACTGCCATGAGATGTGTTCAGGCTTAAATCTGTGACAAAGATGAATCAGATAAATTGGCACACTTTGTTAGCAGCTACACCTTCCAAGCATTTCGACAGAGCATTATCGCTCGTGATTGTAACAGTAACGACAGCAGGGTTCTGTCAAAGCTCCTGACGTTAATGTGAAAACTGTTCTGTTTCTGTTCTGCGCTGATGTCACCTGGCACCTTTCACACCTCGCCAAGTCATAGTCAGCTATTTCACAGCTATTGCGCTTATCTTCTCTTCTTTTCTTCACAGCTATTGCGCTTTTTCTTATCTTTCCCCCCCCAGATGATTGCCCTCCTCAACCTGCCCCGTTCGAGCACCGCATTGTCAGCGCCAAGCAGGTTCCCATTGGCTCCTATTACACAGTGGTACCCAACGAGTTGCTGGGAGGGTGAGTGTGGGTAGCGTCTCTCTACTGCAGTGTGCATGTATGCTTCTTACTCTACAGGAGAACCCTTAAAGGTTCTGTGTAGAACTACGCAAAAGAGTATTTCTCTATTAAAAAGCGTTTTTAGGTAGAACTCATATAGGAAGACACAGATAGATCTTATGGCCAAATAAGGGCATTCTTCGAATAAAAACATCAAATGCATACACATACAAAATTGCTTAAATTATTCGTTTTATATTTATTTATTTATTTATTTATTTATATGGATTTTTAAAAATAGTTATGGTGGCATGGAACGGTTTTGTAGCTACGATAAAGTGTAAGGAAAAGTGTTAACATCATCTACATACATCATACTGTGCTCGCTGATAGCACAAATAAAATGCAAAAAAAAAGTGCTGTTAAATTCTGGATTCTGATTGGTCAGAAGGTGTTGAATGATTTTCTAATATCGTGTCTATAAGAACAGCTCAATCACAGGGACTTGAATATGCATGCTGTATAGAGTTAAATGTTTATTTTACATTTATGGAAGGAGTCTCCAGTGTCAATGCTTTGTAACAGTCACAGGTAAAGCTGTTAATTTAAGTTTTCAGACATCTTCAGGACAGAGGAGTTTACCATTTAAGGTTTCTTGGTAACATGACAGGCTGTATTTTTGTTTTGTCTTTGAGAGTGAAAAAAGAGAGGCTGGTGAGGAAATGACTGTTTATAGCTGCTATAACGTAAGTGCGAACAGGAACTAGCTTGTTTTGCAGATGTTTCATAACATTAAATATAACTAGAAATGAGAAACAAAAAGTAGAATGTGTCATTCTTTAATAAATAAAAAATTGTAACCATTGGCAACTTGCTGTGGTATAAGAGGAATAAAACACTTTGGGATATGGTGTTATTGGAAAATAATCAACTTTGGGTGGTATTTATTTATTTATTTAATGTACGCTTATAGTAGGATCTTTCAAAAATAAAATTCTGACTTCCTGATTGGTAATTACAAGTGTGATTTTTACAGGCCGGAAAATGATCAGTACCTTAATTCCGACATCAGCTTTCAGATCCTAATGTTAAAGGAAATTACCAAATAAGTCCAGACATTCAGTCTCTGTGTTCGTTCTATAAACTGTATAAATTACAAACTCTAGCTACCACTTATGGGTATGGTCGCATTTCCATGTTTAAGCAAGTATTAATGTGGAGTTTTTATACTTGCCCTACAATATTTGAATATTTTAATATGTGCTATTACACTGAAAAAAGTGAACATACATCCCTGAAAGAGCAGGTTACAGTAGCTTATACTGTATTTAACAGCCTGCTGGGTTCTGTGTCAGTCTTGTATAAACAGATGAGTGGAGGATGGAGGATTAACTTGTTCCAGGGTAATGGAATGAGGGAAAGTGATTCAGAGCAAGGAAGCTAATCTGCGAAACATGGGTTTGTCCAGCTCCCACATGAACTGACTCACCCATATTCCTCAGTAACGTAACTGCAGAAAGCAGCAGGATGAAACTCGTTTGACGGAAACTTGGAAACAACAGCAGTGACCCAAGACACACTGCCACGAACTTATTCAAGAACAAAACCTTAACGTTCTTTGCTATTCTTTTTGAATACGTTACTGAACCCGAGCAGCGCTCAGCTGCATTTCAGTTTCTGAAGATGAAACCGGGGTCAAAAAGTCCCTGAAACATGCAGAACCTGAAAATGCATGACAGGCAGGGCATCATGGGAAGGGAGCCACTGTATTTACGTGAATTCATGAATTCAATTTCAAGAGGTTCAATTCAATGACATTACAATTTATTTATATTGCTCTTTTAACCGTGGACATTGTCACAAAGCACCTTTACAGGAATCCGGATATAAAATTTACATTAATCCCTAATGAGCAAGCCAGAGGTAAAGGTGGCAGGGAAAAACTCCCTGAGACATCATGAGGAACAAACCTTAAGAGGAACCAGACTCAAAAAGGGAACCCATTGTCTTCTGGGTGACGCCAAATGGATGACCACTTTCTTCAACATACAGTATTTTTTGGTGTAGTTGATTTAGTTTACTTCATATTCTGCACTATGGATGCATCAATACATTTTTTTCCAGACTGAGTACATGGTTGTTGTTTTTTTGTTTTTTTTTGGTATTCTGGTAATACTGATACTGATACTGATACCAGAATGAGTAAATACGTAGTGTTAATCAAACAGGGGCATCAGGAGCAATATATATGGCTCTGTTTATGTTGGTTGCTGCTGTGTGCTGCTAGCAATCATCTCCTCCTGCTGAGTTTTGTATTTAAGATGTTATGACATTTAAACTGTTTTTAATAGAGTGTGTGAGGATGGCCAACCTGAATGTGCAGAACAGTATCAGTGTGTGCGAATGTTAAAAACGAGTGCCATGTGTTGATGTGAATTGTAAATATACTTATTAAACACCACAGAGATCTTTTTATCAGGTTACGTATATTGATAGAAGACACTGTAGTTCCTCCTCTTGATATTTTCATAGGCCACATTGGAGCACGGTATCTGACCTATACCTGATTCCATTATCAGTATCAGTGCTTCACTATTCTGCACTTTAACCTTATACTCAGTGTTTTATTTCACATTTAGTGCATTGCAGCATACAGACAACTTAAACAATGCTACAGCTCCATACTTACAAGCTGTCCTACGGACTGACACGAATGCTGTGCAAATTTGTCACATTTAGACCTACAGTAACCCTTTGCACATCCTATATAATCTGTTGATTTCTCTTAAGCTGCTGTACATTCGTAACCTGCATCCCGTTCAGACCCTCCGAGTGTGTGATAAGGCATCACCAGTGAGTTATTATAGTTTCGTGCTATCAATCCAGTGTCAACCTGGCATTCACCCATTTGCATCCTCTGACAATAGCAATGCAGATTAAGGCCTACAGAGATAAATAAATAGGCATTGGGGGAGAGACTGGGGGTGCAGAAGGGGTCAGGGGCTGTTGATAGCAGGAGGAGGGGCAGATAGGAGCGTGGAGCTGAATAACTGGCATACACAAAGCACAGAGACTAATCCCCCCCAACAGGGCACAAATAAATGCTATGGCTGTTTCTGACTTGTCCTGGACAGAGTTTATTTTGGGCTGTTGTTGACTCACTCACACTCTGCTTTATGCTGAGAGGAAAACAGAGTGAGCTTTTGTCACAAAAATAAAATTCCCAGTCAAAAAATATCGAATGTACACGCCATTTAGTTTTGCTCCAGCTATGAGGTTAATATATGAGGGTAAATACTATTGGTACGCTTTGTAGCGTTTCATTAAAACATTATAAAAAATTGCAGTGTTTGATCACATTGTACATTTAAATTCCACCTTCAGACTTTGGTGGGTGGGGCCTCAGGGGACAGGGTCCATATGAATCTAGAAGTTTATATGGAGCATCTACCACATTAGACCGGAGATATAGTTGCTTTTTAACCATGCGTTTGTGGAGACAACCGGTTGCGTTGTGAACGTAATTGTTCACATACTTGCCTATGTGCTACGCGTGTTACTGGAGGATTCCACTAGAGGGCACACCAGAGAACTTCCGGATTTGCATGATGTAAACAATATACTGCCCCTATGGTTGATGTGCGTATTGCATCTTGTGGCGACGTAGCGTTAATTCCTGAGGATGTGCACAACCAACGCAGGATGCATGAGGCAGCCATCATGCGCACGTGAGCGCATTGTTAAAAGCAACTATGTCTCTGGCTTTAGTTGTTACTATAGAAACGATAATGTATTAAAACAAGCTCATTAATATAAACGTGATTTGCAGCTGCACGACTGTCAAAACTGCTGTTATAGAAAGTTAAATAAATAATTTTCTATAAAATGAAAAAGTAAATGAAAATCTGTGAAAACGTCCCTTACTTAATGACCTTGTCTTTAAATAAATCATTCATATAAATGCATGTGTTTGGCTGCAGAAGAGGATCTATGGTGGTTCACGTTTTTATGCCACTGCAGCGAGGTTTCTGGTTTGTCATTGCGTCTATCCGAGATTCTCATTATATTGAGATATAGCGTGATATCTCAAGAGCGAGTGGTTTAATATTTGTAGGATTTACAGCATATGGAGTTATCACGTAACCAGAAGATGATTCAATTTTGGGATTGATCCAAACAGGGTCAAGGTCACAGCCAGGTCAAATGTCTGAAATAGTTTTTCTTCAGTAGCTTCCTGAAGTACATTTTAAGGGTATATGATGCGTACAAATTAGTATCAAGAAGGACTAGCCTTATTGGCACTGGAGCAGCCCCATACACGCTCTTGGTGTTGTTCATAACGTGATCAGTGCTTCAGTGGTATTTTCTGAAATCTGCTTAAATATTTTGTTGGGTCCTCAATTCACCACATGACGATGCATGATCTAGATGACTTTGCCTTAAAGCATTACCAGTGTCACCACAGCCAGCAGCTAGCTTCTCATTATGTTACACTGACTGTGTATATAATGACCTGTTTTCTTATAAGCGCTGTGTGTTTTCTGCTCGCTGTCTCTACAGGGGGCGTTTCGGCCAGGTTCATAAGTGTGCTGAGCTCTCTTCAGGTCTCACTCTGGCTGCCAAGATTATAAAAGTGAAGGGGATGAAAGAAAGGGTGAGTGAAAAAAAAACACAAGCGACACAACACCCCCTTCTCCACCTCTACACCTTCACTCTCTCACTTTCAAAGGCAGCTTTTATGTGAAAGTCCACTGGCTGTTTTACTACAGCCTTATTCCTGCCTTTATTCTCTCTCTCTCTCTCTCTCTCTCTCTCTCTCTTTTAAGAACTCGTACTAGCCCACAGCAGTATACAAACTCATATAAACACTTGCTGTAAAACATAAAGCTATAGGGTTCTCCATAATGGGACAGCATAAAAAAAATCATAATATGACACGTGAACACTGTACATCCCATTCTCCTGGTTATCTGTGTACAACGTCTGGAGTAGATTTTGCCAAGAGGACAACATTAAATGACATAAAACGCGAGGGTTCAGTTATTTAATTTTGGAAACGTAATAGTATATTATTTATAAGTGATCACTCTGAAGCTTTATCAGTTTATTTCACCTCTTTAATGCATGTTTTAAGCAAGGGATAAAACACTGCTGTTATACACTGCAAACATTTACATCTTAGCAGGTGAAAATATCTTGAATCTAGTCAAATTTAATTGCTATTTCCTATCATAAGATTGCTAATAAACCAAATATAAGATTATTAAATCTATTTCTAGACATATTTTACTATTTTACTTAAATTTTAACTTGGCAGATAATTTTGCTTCTTTCTAGAAATGTATGCTTAAAATTAGCAAAATTATCTGCCAATTGTCATGTAATGGGCGGTATACGGATGTAAGTGCTGAAAGAGTTTATTGCAAAATACGCTGGTAAACAGATCCAAAACATCAGGCAAAATCAGAGTCGAGAAACAGGCAATGGTTAAGCGAGGCACAGAAAGGATATCAAAGGCTGAGACAAAGGGCAAAATACAAAACAAGGTCAGACCAGAGTAGCAATACAATAACACAAAGGGTTGGTAATGTGAGACACATGGTACAGCGTGTATACTTCACAAAGTATGTGTGTAGTGAGAGTGCTTATAAGCACGCGCTGTGATAACGCTCTAATCCAGAACAGGTGCATGGGAATTACCTCTAATGGCACTGCGCGCGAGTTTCAGTCTGCGGTGCACACTGCACGCTCCAAGCGCCTATGCGCATGGACGTGACACCAATAGAATAAGAACATTTAAAGTTAAAATTTAAGTAAAATAGTAAAATATGTCTAGAAGTAGGCTTAATAAGCTTATATTTGGTTTATTGTAATATTTTAATTGGAAATGCTCGATCATTTTGATTATATTCAAGATATTTTAACTTGCTAGGGTGTAGTTTGTTTGCTGTGTAGGAAAATAATCAAGAACAGGACGTAAGAGCATGTCCCAAACTATTTTATTCCTCTTATACCACAGCATTTTATCAGTGATTACAAACTTTAAAGGAAAGTGCCAGGATTTTTTAACCTGGGACCTTTTTTCCCGTCTCTTTGGGTCCAAATATTTACTAGGGACAAAAACAATTTCAAATCAGTCCAGTATTGAGTTAGAACGCTATAACCAGCAATCTTGGCCATGATGGAGCGGAGACACTTGCCAGAGGGCAGCCGCTGAAAAGTTTGTGGTTGGGGTGGTGAATGTCCTTAATGATCTGTTTTGCCCTGGACCTGCACCACCTGGTGATGCATTCATCCTTCTGTGAAGAGCTTTCCTTTCCAGAGAGCTGCACCAGGCAGTGATGCTCCCAGAGAGCGCAGACTCTACTGTGGCATGTAAAAGGATTTCTGCAGCGTTGTGGAGATCTCGAGGTGATACAAGCGCTGCCTTGCCTTCTTCATCAGGGTGGTGATGTATGTAGTAAACTGGCCCTCAGTGACGTCGGCCCTCAGTCGTTTAGTTTCAATCACAATGTTCTGATCAGGATTTAGGTGTGAAATTGGGGTCAAATCTTGAGCACTGAGGATGTAACGATATTTTTTTGCCTCATTTTTTCCTCCTTCCATCCTTAACAGGAGGAGGTGAAGAATGAGATTGGGATGATGAACCAGCTAAATCACGTAAACCTCATTCAGCTCTATGACGCATTCGAGTCCCGGACTAATCTCACCCTTATAATGGAATAGTAAGTAAACACTTTCATAAAAGGCGGTTATTATGCTGTGTTTGTCATGGCGGGGAGAAATAAACATGCCTATCATTATGTACCTATTGTTCACATCGGCACATTTGTTTGTTTGTTTTTTCCTTTTTTTCTTTTATACGCCTCAGCTCATTAAGGCTTTGAGGCCTGATCTGACTCCGTCCATTAGAGATTCATTTGCAAGACAAATTTCTTTTCACTGACCGTGTTTTTCAGTACCTCTGATCTCGCTGACAAGAACTGCAAGTGCCCACTCACACACACACACACACACACACACACACACACACACACACACACACAC